>MU223917.1:1408691-1438675 GCA_018584345.1 Thuja plicata | reverse complement strand
GAGAGGGGTTTTTCCCACTGGGTTTTCTCCTTTGTCTCCGGTTTACAGAGATTTCCTTGTACTGGGTACCTGATCAGGCCTTGTTGCCGGGACCCTTTTTTCTTGCTTTCTTAGTCTTGCTAGGTCTGCTTTCTCCTTGCGTTCAGCTTAAGGGGGGGTGTTAGAGTATTATTACTCTTTCTGCTTATGCTTTCTCTTAGGTGCATCATTAATTAGTTATTAATTAATAATGCGCATCCTAGCTTTTAGTTTTAGGGTTTGTTCACCTTTATAAGGTCGAACTTTGTTTTTTCTCTCAATTAATTCAGTTAATATTTTTGCTCTCACTTTCTGAGCAACTTCTGAGTTATCCTTTTTCATTTTCGTACTTCATCTTTGTATTAGGTCATTTGCATGCAGGTGTATTCGGGTTCTGTGAATCTGATCTTTCATCAGTTTCTACAAATCCTAAAGAGGAAAGAGGGAATATTCATGTAATAATGTAGGTTTGTATTTAAGGAAGGTGGTTATGCACCGTGGGAAAGGTTTCTCACAAATGTGTGAGCAACATTAAGAGGTTAATCTTTGTAGGAATCCAATAGATTAACATAATTAATCATAGGGTAGGTTTAAGGATGATGGTGATGGGTGTAGGTTAGGGGTTTAGGCTAGGTTTAGGATTTTAATTAATTAGGAATTAATTAAATCAAGGGATTAGGATTAGAGTGGATTTAAATAAAAATTATTCAAATAGAGGGGTGAAAGGGGTTAAATGTATTTAAATAATAATAATAATAATAATACATTAAGGACTATAGAAAAAAAATGAATATAGTTAAATAAATAAATTTAATTAACTACATAGAGGAAAGGGGCAATATAATTAATTGTGATTAAAATAAATCATATAGTCGGGATTAAGATTTATTTAAAGAGGAAATAGTTTAGAATAAAAAAGGACATTTTTAGATGTCTACATTTTGCCCCTCTTTGAAGTGCTGTCAAAATGGTGTCACATCAAAGAAAATAAAATAAGATGTCCCAAAGGAGAACGAAATCCTGGGAGTCATGTCAGAGCGACGACAATGGAAGAGTGTGCCCCCTAATGCAAATAAATAATTTTGGGGAATTTTCTTTAAAAAGGGTAGAGAAGAAGAAAAGAAGAGAGAAATAAATAATTTGCATGACCAATCGGGTGGTGGGAGAAAATGGAAAGAAAAAATAGGGTCCAAGAAGAAATTGGGGTCACATGGGGGGCTATAAGTAGGTCCATAGGACGCTACAAGAGGTCATTTTCAAATTTCACAAGTCAAAAATTAGAGCTCAGAGTGAGAGAGATGGCACAACAGAGGGAGAAGGACCATCTCAACGAGTGAGTGCATGTGTATTAGAGGTTGGTTGAGTATGACCCTCCGGTGTGTGCCTAGAACGTACCTTGTATTTTTAATTAATGTCATTTATTAAGCTTTTAGGAAAGCATTATACGATAATACATGCAACCAAACGGTTGTGGGGCAAAAACATCGATCGCACGATCAACATTTGCATAGATGTCAATCACATGATCGATTCTTCTGCAAATGTGAGAAGGGAGAGAAAATGGGGTGAAAATATTGTTTCTTTGAATTCACATTTGCACCAATAGGGAGGGGTCACATATCGGGGCTTGCGCCAGTCAGCGCAAGTGTCAACCAGTGTTTGTGCTGCAGAAGTAGTGCCTCTGCCGGGGAGGGCTAGAAAAGATACTAGGTGTTAAGAAAAACTTATTTAGGGGATTTAAGGTTATTTTACCACATGATTTACTATTGGGGGTACAGTACCTAGGGTACTTTCCCTTAACCTCGTTGGGGGTGTTTCCCTAAACCCACATTTTATTTTTGAAGTAAAGTACAACTTTGAGTTTGCACAGTACGAGTCATTATCTACATTCTTTTATAATCCACAATATTAGATGATTTGTAAAATAATGAGTATCTTCCTCAACTTTTTTTGTCCCATGTCTTATCAGTTGAATGTAGGTTAATTTTGTAGAACCTTATTTTTCTAATTTTAGTTAACTATTCAGCAACTTTGTTGTTGTTAAACTTTTATTTAACAGTTATAACATCTTTCCATTTTATATTGAGGAATAAAATTAAGATAATATTAGAGGTTGGGATGGATAGGTATGTAGGGAGATAGTTTTGGGTGAAGTCTTAGTTTCTAGGGAAGATAGATTGGAAAGAAGAGAGTGAACACAAAATACATGGGACATAACTAGGGTGAATATTTGGAGTCATAACGCGATGTTGTCCTAATTAAGGCTCTTTTTTCATTTTTGGATAGGTCATTGGGAATAGTTTGGTCAGTTAGGTAAGCACTGATCTTAGTATACCGAGATTGGTCGAGGGTGTTTAAAGCACAAATTACTTGGTATTCTGGGTATCAAAGGCTGGGTCACATCTCTGTTTTTATATTTATAATTCTTATGTATGGAGTAAAATATTGTGTTTTTCATATATATATATTGATAGAATGGTTATATTCCCACCTTTTTAATTTTTTCATTGTATTTTTTAATCTTGATGAGTTAGATCATAACATGGTTTTTTTTATTGGAGGCTAATCTGCAGGTTCAAGGAACAGATCTGCTTCAACTATCAGAATAGAGTTTTGTTTCTTTTGGAGGCTAATCTACAGGTTAAAGGAACAAGTCTGCATCATAGATTTAGTAATTGCTATGGAATTTACTTTATTATATGACTAATACCACCACTAATCACTTTCATTCGAGATCTCATAAATGTTTACTTATAATTATAATTGTAGTTATCAACTTTGATTCATTATGGACATTTCAATTGTTGCAGACTATCTAGTTCTCCTTCAAATTGGTTCTTCAGATTGGTTCTACTCCAACATTTTACTCGTAAGTCAAGTAGTTTTCTTTCATCTCTTTAATGTTGGTAGTATTCGCAATAGGTTTAGGAGGTCATTACAGTCTAAATCCATTAGGAATTGAATGGTCATTACAGTCTCTTTCCTCTTTACTTATCCACTATGACTGTTTAGCAACACATACATACTAATATCATTCATCTCATTACAAATTAAGTTAGTTATGCTTTATGAATGCCCTTTTTTAATGCTTCATGATAGTCATATTGCTTGTTTCTTTGTGATGATGAAATGGATGAAGAGTTTCCGCTGAAATTAGTATGTGCTAAAAATAGGTTGTACCAACTTCGTCATCATTCTTATCATTGTCAGTCTTCCCATTTTCTTATAGTTCTCAAGCTTGTGTTTTGATACTTTCCATTTTTTATAGTTACTGAAGACTATTTTTGATGCAAGAGCATCTAGGGTTCTTGGAGATCTTGTATGGTCTTGGAGTTATTCCCTTCAAGATTGAAGAAGTTGTTTGTTTCAGGGTGGTGTGCAAAGATTATGAGAGCGGTTGATTTGTGGAGATCTTGGATAGGAGCAGTGAATAGGGTTTATTCCTAGTTGTTCATAGAATCTATAGCTATGATTACGCTTCTCGAGGTAGAGAGATTTGTGAGATATTGTCAATTCTTCATCAGGTTGCTAAGTTCCTAGTAACCAGTTATAGTGAGGTTTTATGTTCGTAGTCACTGGTTGGTGTGTTTGATATCTCAGTTAAGTTAGTCACATCTCTGGAAGTTGCGATCGTGATAATGTGTTGGTGCGGTCATTTGGATTAGTTTCTTATGATCACAACTTGTTTGGAGTTGGCCCGCGTGAGTTATGGTGGATTCCTTGACAGGGTAGTTGTGTTCTTCATGGTGTTGGTTCAGTTTTTCTTACTGGTTGGTTTTTCGAGGTTGTGATCGATGTTTCCTACCATTGGAGCTTAATGGAGTGATTTTCTAGAAGGATCTATGTGTGGCCGACTTGGTTTTTGGATTTATCCTTATGAAATATTTATTTGTTGTATTTATTTGGGATTTAGGCCGACCTAGTTTGACACGTTTGTCTTGGGATATGTAAAGTTGGTTGAGGCCGACCTATTGGATGTTGTGCATAAATTTAAGGCTTGCATTCATTGTAAGGGGGAGGAAGTCTAGGGTAGATATAGAATTGAGGCTAGAGGTTTGATAGCCTAAGGGATTTGATAGGTATAGGTATAGATCTGAGTTTGGTTTTTCATTATATGTGGCTCAAACTGGGAAGGCCTTACGACCCGACATGTATGATGAAACTTTGATTAATAGAGTTGTTATTTGGCTTCATAATCTTGTTTTTCTCTATGTTTCTTTGTTATTTCCGCTATGTAGTTTGTAGCTGCAAGGTTTGGGCATCTCCATAGGGGATTCTCAATCCTTGACTACTTCAGTTTTATGATTAGCCTAATTGTGTTTTACGACTTTCCAAAGAACTTTTCTTAAGCTTTTTGTCCTTTATTTTAACTTTGCCGGTGCTGAAAAATAATTTTTCCTTAATTTGTAATTGTCTTTTGGAAATTCGATGATGAAATTTATATTGTTCTAGAACATAAATATATAAAAAAATTCCATCTTTTTTGTAATTTTTTTTCCTATCATGGAAGGTAGTCACTTACTTACAGTCGTGGGAAAGGCATCAACTCATGTTCAAATGTGAAAGTTTTGGTAAATCGTTGCATGTTGTAACCCAGTTTATGGAGGTTTTGTGGTAAGTTTATGGATATTTTCTGAGTTATCATAAATGTAGAAAATTTGGCCTGGAGGATATTACGAAACATTTTCTTTTCCCTAAGTTGTAAGCATTGCATGGAAGGGTACATCTTTAAGCTTTATATATTTTATGGTAGTTCTGGTAAATGGGACCTCAATTGTTTGGCGTTAAAATTTAATTGCATTTTGGAATGTGCTACTAACTATTTTTTATTGCATGGTGAAGGATTGGATAGTGTTACAAATGTAGTGCATGCTTATGACTTGCTTTATAGGAAATGGAAAAGGTATGTTGGAACTCTATCCACAGTTATACAAAGATTTGTTTTCATTAAAGTTTGATTGATACTGGTAGCTCAAGTCAATGGTTAATTTCTTAACATTTGACATTGAGTGCTAAGTTATGTTTATCATAAAATTTGAAGACTTTTAAAACATACATTTCTGAAAAAACTTCTTACACGCTTTCATAACTAGAAGCTTAATTGTATTATACATCAAATAACTTTATGTTCAATATTTTTTATTCCAAATGAATCCAACTTCTTTATCTTGAAAATTATGGAAGCCACATAAAGAGAAGACAAATATCAAAACATATGATTATGTCAAAGGTAACCTACACAATAATGGAAACCTTGGAAGAGTATCTGTAGTGAAACTCTACTTCCTATAAAAATGCAAAAGGTTAAATTCATTGAAGTAAGAGATCAACTAACTAGCTTCTGCAACCTGATTCTTAAAGGAAGCATGCTCAATATGACAATTCCCAGGATTTTCCTGTCCTTAGATTTAAATATTTTTGAATGAGACGCTTCACACACTTTATTGAGTGACCTCTGAGCTATGAATAGAGTATGTGAGAGATAATTGTATATTCTAATTCCAACCCATCTTCTAGGTAGTAGAAAAATCCACCAGCTCCAATCTCCCCTAGATATGTGTACCTCCATTGTTGTTTCTATCTACTTTCCTAAAAATGTTTGTTATGAGCCTTGTTGTTTTCCTTTTGTACTTGATACTATTTTAGATAGTTTAGTTTGGTTTTACAATGGATGTGGGTATGGCTAAGACATCAATCTTTTTAATTCTATCAACTGCACTTTTTCATGGATTTTTTTATTTTACTCTTTTATATTCTTGTACATTGGTGGGATTTGTGTTCACAATTACATGTTTCTTAATCTCAGTTGCTGATCATTTTGTTTAATCCTCTGTAAGATGATTTTCCTTGTCTGGTGGACCATTTCATGATTGTATTTTGCATGGTAAGGTTTCATGTTTCCAATTTTTGTAGCTATTGAAATTAGTAACAATATGTAAGATTCAATTAAGTATCTTGTATGTAAGATATGCACTTTCTTATCTAAATGTAGTAAAATATTTATCACTCTAGACAGGATTAAAGACCTATGGGAGAATCAACAATTAAATATTGATTATTAGAACAACCAATGTTGTTTATGCTGTAGCAGTAAATTGATGTTAGCATTAGACTAATACTATGAAGAATCATGGAAGAAGCTTGTGTCGAATCATTGTTATATTTTTTTGTACTGTCTCATTAAATAGCTAATAGACTTAATTATTTAAATATAATCTGTGTGGGGATATTATTTGTAAACTAGTAATTAAGCTTGGTTAACTTGACTATTGAAATCATGTTTTATGGAAAGTACTAGTATATTTTGTTGGCATTATGATGGTTTTTGGAGTTGATATGAAGAGTTTGAGTTTTTCTTTGATGGAAGCTCCACAAATCTACTATATTTGGTGAATAGGTTGTAGTTTCCAATCGACAGGATGAATAGGTGAAGCAGTTTATGCTAAGTGTTTTAACCGGTTAATAGAATGACAATAACATAAAGTGTTTTGGGTAGAGATCGATTTTGCAATCACATTAGGTGGTGCGGTCATTACTGGAGCTTTACTTTGGTTGGACAAGCTCAGATTTATGACTACGATAGTTAACTAAATGATTTGTGGAAATTATTTTTTGGGTGTTGTATTCAGTGTGAACCGGTTGAGTTACCGATTGGCACCTGATGATCAGATGGTCAAGGTGGTTAAGTTATTGTCAGTGTTTTGTAATAAATATTTATATTACATTTTGGACTGACATGTTAGGTTTGTTTCGTGTAGATTTACATGAGTTAGGTCAATGCTTTGGGTCAACTTGTGGATTGCTTTTAAATTTTAACTGACTTAAGAACAATATTATAAAGTTAAGCTAAATCATGTGGTTTAGATTTCAAGATCATGTTCATAGATTGAATTGGATCTTACAAGCAAGCCGTGCCATTTCCAGATCAATTATTTGAGTTCATTGCTCAAGGCTAATCTAATACGTTAGTAGGTTAAATCCCTTAATAGGGTGGACTCTTACAGGTATTTTTTTTAAATCCTTTTAATAGGGTGACTTCTAAGAAGGAGTTCTAAATCCTCTAGTGAGGTAGATCCTAATAGGTCTCTTTGTACTTCTAACAAGGTACTAGTCACTTCTAACACTGGGTGAGCCCCTAACAGGGTATTGTAAGCTCCTAACACGGCAACTCTTTTTACTGCACTAAAGAGATTTATGGGTGTCACCCCCACCATAGTTTTCTCCCTCTTACAAGGGTTTCCACATGAAAAAAATAGTGTTATGAGTTATGTTTTGTGGATGTTTGAATTATTTTACTTTTATTGCATAGTTACTCTTGCATGTTTCATTGCTTACAAGTTGGTTAAAAGAATTATCAAATTATTGGTTAAATTAGTAGATTTCATAGTTGCACTGATTCACCCCCCCCTCTCAGTGCTTCTATATACTAACATATCCATGGTATGATTATTATTTAAAGGGTACTAGCTCAATGGAAGAGAACCTTCTTTACAAGCAGGAGGATGGTGGTTTGATTCCATCAATGCCCTAATATCACTATATATATGACTAAATAAAGTAAAATAAAATACATAAAATTAATAAATGGAAGCAAAACAAGAAGCATTTTTAGAAGCAAAAAAGGAAGCAACAATAGAATCCAAATTAGAATCAAACTAGAAGTGATCTTGGAAGCAAAACTTGACGTTACCTAGGAAGCAAACAAAGAAGTAATAATGGAAGCAATTTTAGAAGCAACAAAAGATGCAATAATAGAACTTGTATTAGAAGCAATAAAAGATGAAAAAATGGAAGAAAAGCTAGATACAATAAATGACATTATATTGGAAGAATAATTGGAAGCAAAATCATTAGCAAAACTGGAAGAAAAATTGGAATTAAAAATGGAAGCGAAATCAGAAGCAAACCTAGAAGCAAAATCAGAAGTACACCTGGAAGAAACACAAGAAGAAAAATTAGAAGCCAAACTAGAATCAACAAAGGACCTCATAATGGAAGCAAAATTGGACGCAAAAAAGGATGTCATAATGGAACCAAAATTTGACGTCAATTTGGAAGCAAAAAAAAGAAGTTATTTTTGACACCATACTAGAAGCAAAATAGGAAGCAAACATTTTTAGCACAAAATATGATGCAACATATGGCACAAAAGACGGTGTAAAACTTGGCACAAAAAGGGTGCTAAACAAAGAATGTAGTTTAGCGCCAAATTTTGTGCCAACAAAATTTCTCATTTTAGGCACTAAAATCAAGCACTATTTTAGGCGCTAATTGTTTTTTCTGTTGTAGTGATTCTTGAAAAACTTTATTAGTGCACAAAGTACAACATGTATGATGAAAAATATCATAATGCATGAAAAATAAATATGCATTCTACAAAAACCTATCATTCATGCATGATTTATCTTAACATAAAAAAAAATTTCCATTTCAAAAAAACTTTGACTATTTCTTACTTCAAGATAGGTTTGAAAAAAATTCTCATAAAATTATGTTTGTGTCATATCCAAAAAAAATTTGGGGGTGTGTTTTTAAATTTTTAGATCATATTTACCTTCTAACAACATCTCTTTGATTGGGTAAAACTCTTGTGTTGTCTCACCAAAGTATTGTAATCAATGTTCTTAATGCATCAATGGCAACCATGTCTTTGTTTCAAAGTCTACCCCAGAATGACCAAACAAAGTTATTATTAGGATCTTCATTTTTTTTATGTATCATTAAGGCATGGTGCACTATTTTTCTACTTATCTTTATTGACTTACTTGTTTTTCTTATCAGATGAGATATTTTGGTTTCTTTTCTCATTATGGTTGACGTAAGAACATGTTGGGTAACATTAGAATCTTTAGTGTTAAAAGAAAACCAATAGCTTGATATGCATCAATTAGTAGTTTTATCAATTTTGGTTTTGGATGTTCTTAAGCAAAGGGTTTTCATAATGTCTCTAAAATTCATATTTTCAATAAATTAATGCCTTCTATTTTGATTTAATCTTACAAAATAGTTCTTCTAATCATAGTGAAAATGAGAACTAGTCGAGTCCAAGTGCATCAATATAGTGGGGTCTCTAAGGGAAATGATATTGCTATAGGATCACTCTTCACGTGGGAGATTTTTTATTGTGGAGCATGATCAGTCTCCAAGTGGGAGATTATTAGTATGTGGTGACTGGTCATGCTAGTAGTTATACACTCTCCTTGTATCCTCACCAAGGTTTAGGGCCAAGTTGAGCCCTGATTGCGGGTTCAAGGGAAGCACCCCCCAAATTTTTTTTTTAAGGGTTAGGTTAATTTTGTTAGACTACTTTTTAAACCACCTCAAAAGGGATTAAGAAATAAGTAGTTGTGTGATGTGAAATCAATATATTGTAATTTTCTCTCTTCGTTGAACAATAAAATAAGTAGAAAACTATTTCTTTGGTAGATTTAGCCCATATTGGGTGAACCACATCAAATATATGTGTTATTGTATTTATGTCTTACTTATTTTTGCATTATCTTGATATTTTTTATTTATCACATCTCTCTCTCTCTCTCTCTCTCTCTCTCTCTCTCTCTCTCTCNTATATTTTTTATTTATCACATCTCTCTCTCTCTCTCTCTCTCTCTCTCTCTCTCTCTCTCTCTCTCTCTCTCACTCTCTCTCTCTCTCTCTCTCTCACAATGTGTCTTTTATCTGAGTTATGGATTTGATGAAGACTTAAGTCACTTGGAGGCTTGATGTTTCATTGTTTCCTTGACCTTGATTAGATTATTCTTATGCATTGATCTACTTTACAATGAGAATGAGTTGTCTCATACCCCCATTAAAGTGGTCGATAAATTTAATTTCTTAAAAATTTATCACCCATAATTGGATGCTATATTAGGCCTCATTTTGGTGATTTCAAGATTTAATGTCCATTACGCTTGATCCTAGAAACCTGGTACTGCATCTGGCTCACCATCCCAAAACCCAGTTCAAATTTGGTTAAATTTTCCTAAGTGTATAACATTTCAAACATTATATACCTAGTTATATAATGTTTTAAACATTATGTACCCAGGTATATAATGTTTGAAATGTTATGTACCTAGGTATTTTGTCCCAAATTTGGCTTGGAGCCCTATGTTGAGGTGTTGATGGGAAATTAGATCCTGTTGTCAACCTAGCTTAAATTTTGAATCCCAAAATGTAGGATAGAGTAAATAAACACCCTATCTCTCCTTATTTTGGGAACCATAATCTATTTTCATGATCAATTGCAATAAATCAAGCATTCGAGGTGGATTCAAGATTTGAAGGCAAGCATCCAAGATCTATCATTTCTTTAAGAATCTATAGCATTTTCGAGGAAATATTCTCCATTGTATCAATCTTATCTCTCATAAAGGATAATTAAAGGATTTCACAATAAATTAAGGAGATCCTTCATTCTATCAAAATACTTTATTCTTCCTTCATTGCAAGTGATTATCAAGCATATCTACATTGAAGATCTAGGAGTGGAGTTCATAGATCCATGTATTTTTAAGGTAATCCTTGATTCCTTTCTACATTCCAAGGTCAACTCCTTCAATTTAAGCAACATTCAATCATATTCATGAATATGGGCAATTTCTACATCCATTAATGAAGGTTTATACAAGGTGAATCAAATATTTACCTTTTAATTTACATAAATTTCCTTTCATTTTCAAGGTTGATTCTTAAACAAGGGGTTGAACAAGAAAAAACACTTTTCTCAACCTAGTCTCTATTTTTCTATACATGGACATGTTACAGAGATGATTGAAGCTATTTCAAAAAGACGAGGAGCAAACAGAGCATCTCCAAATGTTTCAACCAAAAGTTCCAATTATATAATGTTTGAAAAGTTATATACCTAGGTATAAAATGTTTGAAACATTTTGTACCCTAAAAATTTATCTCACATTGAAACCACTAGTCAGTACCACAATCTGGACCCCAAATCATCTCAGTTTAGCTTTTCTATAATTAGTTATTAGTATGTTATTTCCAAATTTGTGTAATTAGGTATTTACATTGCATTATCATTTTCATTTCCCCTATTTCCATTTACAAATTTTCCATATTTAGAAAAGCATCATTGTCCCATTCAGTGCTTGAGGTCCTACTTGATCCTATTGGGACATCTTCCTTCTAAATGTGTAAAGTTTGAAAAATGAGGAGTAATCTACCCCTTTGCTTTGCTTCCATTTTCCCACTATATAGTAACACTTTGAAATAATGTTAATGTGTGATTTTTTCAGTCTTTAGTTATCCTCATACCAAAGATTTATTTTTTTGCACCCAAATCCTTCATAGAAAATGACTATGCTAATTTTTATTTAAGGTCATTTATATATTGCATATTAGACTCGACAATTAGCATTTAATCAACATATAATAACATAATAATATAGCTATCATTATCCAATCTTTTAAAATAAATATAGTGATCAAAATGATATATGCTATAACCTTGTTCAACCATAAACCTATCAAATTTCAAATACCATTATTGGGTGCTTGTTTCAGCTCATACAAACTCTTCTTCAACCTACACACTAAGTCCTCCTTACCTTTGACCTCATATCCTTGTGATTTCTATATATAAATCTCTTCCTCCAAATCTCCATGCATAAATGTTGTCTTGACATCTAATTGTTAAAGATGCAAGCCTTTTGTAGCCACAAGACTTAGAATAGTTCAAATTAAAATCATTTTAACAACAGGAGAAAATATTTCAGCAAAATCAATACGTTTTTGTGAAAAACCTTTTACCACAAGTGTGGCCTTATATATTTTCTTGCCTCCATGTTCTTCCTTTAACCTCTAAAACCATTTGTAAGAAAATGCTCTTTTACCTTCAAGGAATTCAACTAACAAGTTTGATTTTGTATCAATGAATCCATCTCTTCTTTCATTCCTTGGTCCCATTTCTTTATGGTTTTAAATTTCTTTTCTTTTTCATAACTTTCTAGTTCACCTGAATCAGTCAATAATACATAATATAATGAAGGATAATATCATTCAGGAGGTATACTTATCCTAGAAGATCTTCTTACTGGAGTTTGAGGAACATGTTGTGGTTCTAGTTGTTCAATTTTTTTGGCACTATTGGTATTGTAATCACCCAAAATAGTCTACAAAACAATAAGCCCCTAATCTTGACTCTTCATCAAGAAAACCCTAATCTTGATTAAATCCCCTAAGTCGTAATCTAAGGCAATTCAACTTATCAATATAACTTGACCTAAACTCTAGGTCCCATTCAATCATCACACTTGATCCTATTTAATTAATTAATTCTGTTGACAATTAAATCAACTTTATACTATTTTTTAATTAATATCTTAGGATGTTGATTAAATAAATAAGAATTGCCAATTAATCACAACAAGGGATTAAATTTATTATGTCATCACAATTTGGAGGAAAATGCATTAAATCATTTAAATAATCCAAAAAATGCATTCTTAAGTCATCAATTACTTAATTGGTTGATCAAATCAGTCTAGTTCAATCAAATGTTATCATTATGGAAACAAATCAAATCAGTTATGTTAACTCATAATTCAATTTAGAAACTTTCAAATCAACTTTGGTAACTTCCAAAATGACTGATTAATCATTGGAGTGAATTGATTCTTCAACTTTGAGTCTCAACCAATCAAATCAGTTGCACCTAGACTGTGCTAGTCTAGGATCGATCTCAATCTTCAATCATTAATCGATCTTGTTCGTCCATTTTTTAGAGGATTTCTATATAATCAGGCATCCATTCTTTTAAAAAGAGAGATTTTGTGAAGTAGAGGAACACTGTTGAGTTGGTGATAGATTATTGTTAATTGATTATCATATTCATAGTTCATTTATTTTACTTGTATTTGCATAATTAAATCATAGGAATCTTACTTTCATTTGTTCAATCATGGATTAATCTTGGCTTAATTTGGATGAACTTGCATTTAATTTAGCTTGGATTTCAAAATCCTTCATTTAGATAGAGTCTATAGTCACTAGATTTTGTGATGATTTGAGAAAAAAATTCATACTTCTATTTCCTAGAAGGAAATGAGTCGCTTTGATTTATTTATGCTTCATTAGTTTAATTTGTTTAATCAATCACACAATGATTTATCAAAGTGTTTGTGTTGTCTAGCTAAGTCACATTTTTAAACACACATTTATGGCACCTACCATGGGGCAGAACATCCATTTCTGACCCCACATTTGAGTTGATGTTGCAAGTCCCAAAATTCTTTTTGTACTTTGATTATGTTTGCTCGTACGAGCATTCTCATATATCAGTACGAGTTAAAATGAATTCTCGTATGGCAATATGTATATTATCATATCAGTGCTTATAGATTCTCATACGGAAATGTGCACTAATTTTTTGCAAAATAGCAATATTTTTTACTACTTTCTGGTTTTGATTTTACTTTGCTGACATTGACAGATTGATTGTTTTGTCTCTCTAGATTTTCTGCAACTTAACATATCTGTGCGGGTCATTTAGTTGAAGACACTTGAAAAGAATCTCAACCTTTTGTGCAGGACACATGCTAGAGAGATAAAAAATTGATACTACTGATGTATTTCATGCAGGTTGCGTAAGGAGAAACAATTGAACTTTGTGTTTTTCATTAATACTTTCTAGGAACCTCGCATGAAAGACTTTTTAAAATGATCAACTATTTGGCGTGTCTAAGAAAAGAGGAAAGCTAGGAAAGTATTCTCTTTTCCCATATGAGGAAAATCATAAATCTAGACTCTCGTAGATTTTCTATTTATTTCATGCATAACTTTTAGATGGGCATGTCCAAGTGGGAAAAAGTACTCACCCTTGGAGAATAACCCACATGAGCATGAGGTGTAAGCCACACCACTCCAACCCACGTTAAACAAATTTGCTTCTTGGGGCCAAAGCCTCAAAAGATGGGTACACTTGAGCTTCTACTCAGATCTTTCCTAGCATATGGTAGGGCCCTAGAGGTCTCGATCACATTTACGTGACTACTTGTTCAATGGTGCTTTGTGGGGCTATAGGCCTAAATTGTGCTTGCATGGACACAAAGAATGTATTCGAACATAGACCCTTACTAGAATCCATGGAGTAGTAGCTTACCTAGTTCACCTCTAAAAGTGGGATAAACCAAGTGCAAGGGAGATACTAACTCCCCCAAGACACGTCTCATATCCTTACCCCATTGGCATTTGGATCTGGATAATATGACATCATTAGATGCATTGTGTTGTTGGTGGTGGTTGTATTTTGATTAGCTATTGGGTGTGTACCTATGTCAGCGAGCAAGGATTTTCTCACTAATCCAATTGACTATAGGGCTTAGAAAGTGCTGGTGTCATTGATTCTTTTCACGTGTGTTCTTTTTGTGCTTGTACACTTTGAATTTTTAAGAAAAAAACCTTAAAACAAAACTGAAAAATTGAATAGTAAAATGGAAAACGAAACAAAAAAACCTTAGCAGTTCTAACTTCAGAACACTGATCTTTTCATAGTCGATCAAATTTTTTAGTCATAGTCAGTTGGTAGTCTGATTTTTGTTGTCATGAGTCCTAATTTGTTGGTCTATTCCTTTGATCAATCCATCATCATCATCAATTTGGTCTTATTTATCTATTATCCTTTTTCTGATTCGTGAGTGCATTATTATCTAGATTTATTAACCTTGACTCGAATATGAGTAATTTCATCTCCTTCTTAATTGGATGTCATCTTGTTTTCATCATCATCTATCTTAGAATTAATTAACACATCAATTTTTACTTCAGCTCTTGTCATACAATCAATTGATTCATGCCTATACAAACTAGAGGGTCTCTCAAACAATCTCAAGAAGAAGAGAGACAACAACTTACACTTGAAGTAAACCCTCTTTTCATAGAGAAACTAGAAACTTCAAGAAAATCAACCTATCATCACAACAAATCCTCTAACTCAAAAATTTTTGGAGAAAAACAAGAGCAAGAAGGTTCTAGACATAGATATCACAGTGTTAGTATCTGGGCTACTGATAGTGAGCACTCCTCAAGTGACTCAGAACATGATGAGGCCAGTATTACCAGATGTCAAAATGACAAAGACTTTCTCAAAATTATTGAAATCATCATGGCTCAAGAGAAATAACAACAACTCCTTTAACTAGCATGACAAGGAGCCTTACTTCCTCTTCAATACAAAGTTGAAGACGTCATCCTTAAAGAGGAAGAAACTCCTTTAACATTGGTAACAAAACAACTGCAAGACTTGCAAGATGAATTAAAAAAAAGAGAAACGAACCACAAATTATTCTCTGGACACCATTTTTACATTTCCTTTCGATAAAAAATGTACTTACCTCCATTCCCACATGGAGTTGAGATCCCAAAATTTAACAAGTATTTTGATCAATCTAATCCACAAGATCACGTCTAGGAGTTCTATGTTATGTGCATAGAATTTATACATTAACATACATACCTCATGCATCTCTTTCCCCGGAGTCTGGATGGCCAAGCTATTGAGTGGTTTTGAAAGTTACCCACAAGGATCAAAACTTTCAACGAACTGATCAATCTATTTTTACAACAGTATTCATATAATATCTAGCATCTGGTGATAATGATTGATTTGTGTAATACCAAGAAACAAATGGGAGATCCTTTTCTGAATTTTCTTCATTGATGGATGAAAGTATTTTCTTGATATCTATGCCTCATACCTTAATATGAGAAGATGGATAAATTCACCAATATATTGATCCCCGAATGGAATTTCCCCATACAAATGCAAGGTCCACCCACCTTTGAAAAAGTGATGGAGAGTGCCCTAAAAATAGAGGAAGTGCTTGTCAAAAAGGGTGAAATCACCCTTTACAAGGAAAACACATATAGTTCCATTTTCAAGGAAAATAACAAGGATTGGAACAAAAATAAAAACATGGTAAATGATGGAGTAGTTGACCATGTTGCTCTTCAATCGAAACCAACAATCTTCAATCTAACAAGTGGCATAAAGGCCCTAAAAGCTGCTGAGAATAACACTAAATCTCCTTCAAAAGTGACAAGAAATCTCATGAAAGAGAAATCTTGGGTCAAACCCAAACGTAACTTCTCCCCTCTAGGTGAATCGTACGAATTAATGCCCAAGACTCTTCTGGAAAATAAATTGGTCACATTGCCAAACAATTCTAGACCATATGAACCTAAGTTGAAACCAAAATGGTGTAATAATAATGATTATTGTGAATTTCATAGGAATAAGGGATGCAAGACTGAGAACTTAATGAGGCTCAAGCATGAGATCCAAGATCTCATTGACAACGAATTAATTATGGTCGACAATCATGCGACGAACGTTGATCATAAAGCATTTAAAAATCCCTTTCCTGAATATGAGAAAGGAGAAAACTCCAAGCCTAAGGAAGGTGTCAGAATCAATCAAACATATGGCTCCAATGATGATAACGTCATAAATATTCTTGATCTAGTCCCTTCTAAATATTGGAATGTCATTATCATTAAGAAAGATGAAAAAGAGTCTAGAGCGGCTAACACGGTGACCTGCACAGAAGAAAAGGTCACCCTAAGAGGAGATGGACCTTCCAACCCTTCTAAATCTAGTAATAAATCAGCATCATCAAAACCCATCAACTAAAAAACAACTAGTTATAACCATGTCCAAGTCATCAAATTCCAAACAACTGGTTCCATCTCATGCTGCTGACTACAACATTGTCGAGCAATTGCAAAGAATGAATTATCAAATATTAATATTTGAACTGCTCAAAATATCTATAGCTCACAGATAGATTTTGGATAAAGTCTTATCAACTACCAATGTTCCTAAGGACTTGGACTTAGGTTAGTTTCAATCCATGGTGGGTCACTTGACCTCACCCCATTATCTTTCATTTTCAGAAGAAGACTATAATTCTTTGAGTCAGCCTTATAATCTACCCCTGCACATTGAAGTCATGATCCACAAGTGTCAGGTCAAACAAGTCTTGATAGATGGAGGCGCAGGTTTGAACATATGTACCTATAAATTGACACAACAATTGGGCTTTTCAAAGCATGTCATTAATCCTAAGAAGAAGATAAAAATACAGGCATATGATGAACAAGAGAGATCTTCCAAAGGTCTCATACATCTACCTATCAGAGTGGGTCCTATGGAAAGAGAATTCATATGTCAGGTACTGGATCTTCCACTATCATACAAAATTTTGTTGGGAAGACCATGGATCCATGAGATGCAAGTTGTCCTATCTACTTACCACCAATGCATCAAGCTCTTTTTCAAAGGTGTTGAAGTCACTGTTCCTACAGATGCCAATTATGATTGCAATGCATTGAAATAGTCAACTAATACTCTTATCCCACACAACAAAGAAGCTTCTACCTCTGAGATAGCTAGAGATATAATAAAAGAAATGGAAAAGAATCTTAAAATCAAAGACACGGGGATGGGTGGATACATGATAGAACCTATTTTATCGCTAACATCTCTTCCCACATCACCCAAATATTATGGGAGACCTTCAGAAGAAATGAAACCATAAACTACACTAGCCAAAATAATCTTTGATGGTAGCTTTATTCAAGAAACTGTACCACTTGAAGGTGAAAATGAAGAGAAAGCTATCCTGGAATGGTTTTATAGGGAACCTAAAGGTAATGATGTTAAAGATTGTGAGATCTCTCCTGATAAATATGGAAAGGGATACAATTCGGTTCAACTTATGGGTTATCTAGGTAAAGGCCCTATAGGGTGTAATCAAAATGGTCTCATAGAACCCATAGAACCCAAGTACAAAAGTTCTAAAGATACAAATGGCTTAGGTTTCTTATCAGCTAAGAAAATATGAAATAGAGACACACCCACCTATAAGAGGGATGAATCTAAAGAGGAGGATGAATATCCTTATCATATTCCTTTGTGTGTTCTATCTCTTCTTAATGGGAATGAAGAAAAAAATCCCCATATCAATGCTACTAAACAACAAATTCAGGAAGAACTACAAATGATTCCTGATCAAACAAAGGCTTCAACCTCTTAGCAATGTCCTAATATAGAGGAACATGACATGACCATAGAAAAATTTATAGAAAGGACCATTCTAATTGGGGTCAAAGAGTATACTTTACTCATGCCTTAGACATGGTGTACCAAAATGAAATAGTCTTTCATGAGTATGAATTTGAAAGTTTATATTAAGAAACTATAGACAAAGAGGTCGACACAGTGCAACAATATGTAACCAAACTTGAGGTAGGTGAAATATCAAGGATTAGGTATAGTGAGTTAGATCCTCAAATCTCTGATGTGGGCTTCGATAATTTCATTAGGGCCCTCACCGATTTGAAGACATCTATATAGGGTACTAATTTAGGACTCTACTTAACAGTCCAAGTTTGTGATGAACATACTATGAACACCCTGGAACCGGTTGAATCCGTGTCACTCATGCATCCTAAACTCATTGATTAGGATTTGTAAGAACAACCCATGACCATGCCCACATTTCCCAATTAGTATACATTAGCCTTCTATCTTAACGTTGTTTAACCAGTCACCTCTTCCATTAGCAAATCGAGCGTGAACATGACTGAAGAAGATATCAAGTACCTTAGTCAGAAAATAATAATGATAAGAAACAAATGCTCTGATGGCAAAAACCACATTGTGGCAATTTTAGAACATAAAATAGTAAAAAATAAAAGATGCATCCAATGGTAAAACCTCTTTGAGGTGCGTAAGGATGGGGTACTTGATATCTGTTTGGGTCACTTTCAAGACTGATCATCAGTGTTGATAGAACCAACACAACCTATGAATATTGGAACTGAAGAGCATCCACATATAATCCATTTGGCACAATCACTATCAATAGAGGAGTTGAAAGAGTTCACTCAATAATGCCCCATGGACCTACTTATATATGCCAAGATTAAAACCAAATCTCATAATGCCCCATCTCTCAATTACACTTAGAGTTAAACTAGTTAAACAAAAACTTAGAAAGATTCACCCTCATGTTTCTCTACTAACAAAAGTTGAGTTGGAAAAATTTATCAAAGCTGGATTCATCAAAGCAATTGACTATGCAGAATGGATCTCAAATATTGTGCTTATATTAAAACTAGATAAGTTTATCCAAGTATGCACTGATTTAAGAGATCTTAATAGGACATGTCCTAAAGATGACTTCCCTTTTCCCAATATCACCATGATTGTTGATATGAAAACCAAATAAAAAATGTACTCATTATTGGATGGCTTCTTAGGGTACAACCATATCAAAATTTCTCCTAAAGATAAAGAGAAAACAACATTCACATGTTCCTAAGGTACCTTCTATTGGAATATCAGGCCATTAAGTTTCAAAAATGTGGGTGCTACATACTAGAGAGTTGTAATGACCATATTCCATGACATGATTCACAAGAACATGGAAGGCTATGAGGATGATACAATAGTGAAACCCATGAAAAGATCCACACATATTTAAGATTTGGGCAAGATTCTAGACAGAATGGAATAGTTCAGACTAAGGTTGAACTTGAAGAAATATGCATTTGGTATGACATATGGTAAAGTGTTAGGATACATTGTCTCAAATAAAGGGATTGAGGTGGATCTAATAAAGGTACAAGAAATCATAGAGATGCAATGACCAAAGAATATCAGTCAAATAAGAACACTCAAAGGGAGGATTCAATCAATCAGAAGATTCATCTCATAGCTAGCCGACAAGGCACAACCATTCACAAAGACCTTACATAAAGGAGTGATATATCAATGGGATGAAACATGTGACAATAAATTTAACCAAATAAAATACTATTCCACAAATCCACCAGTCCCGATGCCTCCTATATAGGGTAATCCATTAATTTTGTACATCTCATCTCCTACAACATTGTTGGGGGCACTCCTTGCACAACAGGATGAGAAAAAGAAAGAACAAGCTATTTAATACATAAGTAGAACTTTGGTCTTGTACAAGATGAAAAAATCAGTGATTTAGAAGGCTTGTCTAGTAGTTCTATTTTGATCACAAAAACTAAGGCATTATATGTTGGCACAGACATTAAAATTGGTTGCAAAGATTGATCCACTGAAATACCTTCTAAGCAAAGCTACCTTGACTGGAAGGTTAGCTAAATGGGTCATGATCCTTAGCGAGTTTGAAATTGAGCATGTTGAATGAAAGGCTATCAAAGAGAAAGTCATTCTAGATTAATTGGTTAAAGCCCCAATACAAGATGATCAACCTATCAAAATTGAGTTTTCAGATGGATCCATTATGCACATCACTCATAGATCCTGGAAGATGTTCTTTTATGACTCTTTCACTCAACAAGGCTCAGGTGCAGGTTTGTTATTTATTACTCCTTAGAGCTACTATATTCCTAAGGCTTATAATATTTGGTTCCCTTGTACAAACAACATTATTGAATATGAGGCCTTAGTGAATGGAATAAAACTGACTATTGAATGGAACATTTCTGAGTTGCATATACACGGTGAATCTCAAATAGTAATCAACCAAATCAATGATGTCTATCAAAAAAGGGATGATAAAGTCATACCTTACAAAATAATGGTCGATAATTTTAAAAATTACTTCAATTTCATCACATTCCAACATATTCTGAGGATAGAAAATAGAGTTGTCCACACAATGGCTACACTGGCCTCCTTACCACAACAAGGAGAAGACTTCCATTATGAGTTCCTGGTGGAAGAGCTCCATTACCCAACATACAAATACCCTGAATCCAGGATGATCTATTATGTCATATGACAAGAATCACCCTGCTACCAACATGTTTACACTTACCTACGCCATCAGGTCATTCCTGATGAGCTAACCGGAAATGAAAAATAACACTTGATCTATAATGCCTCACGGTATGTTCTCATAGAAACTAACTTCTATAGGCAAGGACTAGATGGTGATTTTCCTAGGTGTCTAGGAAATGAATAATCCAAATGTGCATTAACTGATATCCACAAAGGTATTTGTGGTTCTCATTCTAATGGTCTGAATCTAGCTCAAAAACTACTGAGAGCTGGCTACAATTGGCCAGACATGGAGAAAGAAGAGACAAGGTACTCCAAATATTATAATAAATTTTGGCTACATGAAAATATTATACATGATCCATCCAGGGAGCTTATTCCTTTCATCACACATTGGCCCTTTCAGCAATGGGCATTTGACCTCATCGGGCAAATATATCTGTACTCTTAAAACAAACATAAATTCATAATAAAAACCATGAAATACTTCACTAAGTGGGTTGAAGCAGTTCAGTCACAACAAAAATAGGAAAATAGGTGGCCCTATTCATTTTGAACTACACAATCTATCGATATGGTATCCCTTCATCCATTATAATTGATAATGGAGAGAAATTTAAGAACAATGATATAAACAAACTCTGTGCTAAGTCCAAAATCAAGAAACATTGTTTTTCTAACTATTATCCACAAGGAAATTGGCAGGTTGAGGTCTCAAATAAGAATCTGTTGAAAATATTACATCGCACTTTGAATAAGTTAGGAAAGGATTAGCATTTGCAACTCAATTCTGCATTATGGGCCTACAGAATAAGCATTAGAAAACCAACTAGAGCAATGCCTTTTTCTCTAGTATATGGAACAGAAGTGGTCCTTCCCATAGAAGTAGAGATCCCATCTCTGAGGGTTTCTTTACATAGGCTTATAACATATGAAGACCACAGAGTATCAAGAATGAAAGATCTAGAACTACTCGATGAGCATTGAAAAGTTGTGTTTGATCATCTTAGAGCATATCAAAAGAGAATTTCAAGAGGATACAATAAAAATTTCAAACACAGAGAGCTTCAGGTTGGTGACCTAGTGTTGAGAATCCCAAAAATTTCATATTCATATCTTCATGGTTGTTTCACCAGTGAAGGTTGTATCAACATTTTGTGTCCCAAAAAATGCTCAGTGATGAAAATAGAAAACAAAAATTCAGTGACTAAGTTCTAGGTTGCATTCATGTTAGCTCTTGCATTGAAGTTTGATAGCATGTTAACATTGAAGCGTTGTCTCTTCAATGAAAGGTAAGGCCTGAATTCAGAAAGATCATCATCTTCTCTCATCAAACGGTTAACTGCATATCATCATCAAAGAAATAATTGAGTACCTGTGTATAGATAAAATAAATTTCTATGGGAGATTTTAAAAACGTTACATATAAACATATCATGTAGCCTTATAAACCCATTTTACATCATATGGAAACATTGCATATCCATTGCATAATAATTTTCATCCATATTTATGAATTAGAAAAGAAATCAAAAACACCATAAGTGCATTGCATCATCATAAGTAACATCATATCCATCCATTTCAAAATCAAATAAACATTGCATTTACATACGCATCTACATAGTCATCCATGAACATCATCCATCACATAATCTGTTTGCATAATAAATGAGAATAATCATCACAAATCATAAGTATACATGATCACAAAAGAAAGTGCATCCATATAGAACACCATTGGAAATAAAATCATCTCATTAACATCGATAAACATAAGTACAATGAGATCAAATCATATATCCCTATATATCATCAATGTCATAGGGTACACCAAAATCTCAAAATATACAACTGTTATCGGAGCAAGTCATCATATACAATGCCAAAAATGGGTACAAAATATAGAAGTATAAAAAATTTCAAACTTCATAAGCTCTCAGCAATATCCTCTACATCACAGGGAAGATGTGGTGGTGGTGGTGGTGGTGGAACAATCTCATCTTCATATGACATATGTGCACCCTCTAACCAAGCTACATACTGTAAATATGGAACAACCTGTTTGTCAAAAGAAACAACATTGTATGCTGCAAAATAATATGTTGCCCTTCTCCTCTGATGAGTAGCCTCATGATGGATCTAATAATGATCAGCTATTAAGGTGTCTATCCTTTGATCACGCTCGGCTATCCACTGATCCCACTCTACTATCCTAGACTATGCCACAACTAGCTCTACCTATACACCCATAAGCATGTCTCTGAGAGTGCGGATAGTGTCCTGAGGTGTCCTTTGTCTTAGAGCCTCTCCCTCACCACCTGCTTGCTGCTCCTCACCACCGACTGACTCATTTCTATGCTTCCTAACCTATCAGGTGGCCTCAACAATCTTCTTTCCTTGTAGTTGTGCAATCTTCTCTCCCACCAAAATGTATGTTGTGCCATTATGACCAGGATTTTTTGTACCAACTAAACAAGGAGTAACTTCCTCTCCTCTCATGCACTGTCATGTAATAGGTGTCTCTCTGCTATAACTAGCACCAAGATCTCCACCAAGTTGCCTCTATGTTGTATCTTGTCTACAATGTGCTGGTGGAGGAGCATCATCATCATCCTCAATATTGGGAATCGGGGAAGCTAGGTTTGTGAAATGAGGAATTTGGTGTTGAGAAAAATACTCCCTATACTTGAGAGTCATCCTAGCATCAGAAACAATATCAAGATAATCCCATCTAGATCTCTTAACGACCCCCAACTCCTGCATAGTTGTAGTAGGAACCAATCTAGGTCCTCATCCCGCATGTACCTCATCAACATAATAGGTATATGTTGTAAACTCCTATAGTATGACCTATGGTCGGCCATACTGTCAAAGAACCTATGAAACAAAAATACACTCCACTACAATGGAAGTGCGACCAATCAGAGGATGGGTAACAAACATATCCTTCTCCTGATATCTCCAGTCTCCCCACTCCTTTGTGCCTAGGTAAGGCCTCCAGGTGACAACTATCATATCATCGATGTACCATCTCTAGTAGGCATTCTTCCTCAAGCGAGATTGGAGAACATTAACTACATATTAATAAATGAATGGATTACCAACTACACAAGCATCATTGAAAAAGGGCCTGCAGATAGGGATGTGCTCCCATGCCCAGATCCGGAGAGCTAGAACTCATGCAGCTAGAATTGTTATACCCCTATAAACCACCTCATGAAGCTCCTGATACATATGAGACAGGAGACAAGAACCCCACCCTAACTTCATTGTACGAGGTAAAAAACCATCTAAGACTAGTCCCCACCCAGACTTAAGTCATTTTTGCCCTCTATCAGGCATGATAATGCACCATATGAACCTAAACATCACACGAGCTAGAGGAAACTGCTGGCAATATTGGGTCATCATGGCATCCCATCTCTCTAAGATATCCTCATCCCAAAATATCCTGTGAATGACATACATACCAAGACACTGAGCTGACTCATACTATACAAGTGGCCTAGAGAAGGGGATACAGAGGATGCGGTATACATCCTTGGGACTCATAGTCATCTCCCCAATCGGTAAGTGAAAAGTGTTGTGTTCACTATGGAATATCTCCACAAGATCCATCAACAATCCAAGATTAATCTTGATATCATGAATATGGCATAACCAATCGAATCCACACTCTTTTATAACTATCAAGTCATCCTCACAGAGATATTGTCCCAGTCTCATTTTCAGTGGATACATGATCTGGAACTGAATATCTGGTAACACCTTCTGCAAGAAAATAAGAAGCAATCATCAGTATGACATCCAAACAATGCATAGAGAAGCTAGAAAATATACTAATAAACTCAAATCAACAATCAGACAAAGTGAAAATTTATGTTTACTGCTTCCAAAATGCTCGTTGTTTTTAGTACGAGTAAAGACAAAAGACCATATTTTTTTATGAGCATTCATCACATCTAGTGCGAGTAAACTTTCTGATCTGAGAAAAGATAAGATGTAATACGATTAAAGGGGAAAAAAATAATATTTTCGTATGAATAAAGGGGCCACGCAGTATGAAAAAACTAAGAAAGCCATACGAGCAAAGAATTTTTTGCAGTTACTCGATAAACTCTCCCAATAGCTTGTACATGCAACTGATGCTTACATTATAAAAATAATAAAATATGCAAAAATTCAATCAAAAAAGGAAAATTTTCAAGAACTTACTTTTGGTCCATATTTTTGTGGCCCATTGTGGGTCTGTTGCTTCTTGAATCGATGGTTTTGGATAGGAATCACAATTTTTAACTCAAAGAAGGTTTTTGAAATTTTAAACTTGACGAGTGAAAATGAATTGGAAATGACCCTTCTAGGCCCTTAAATAGGTTTATGACTTCAAATTTATCCGATCGACATGAAAAGTGCACCCTTGGATAATTTGACCATCTTGAATCTATTTTCGGGATCAAAAACAAAATCTAAGATCATTTTATTTGTCAAAATTTTAATTTGACTTTTCAGTCAAATGCAGTTGACCGCTTGCGTAATCAATCTTTTGAAATTCAAGGGAATTTTTCCTAATTTAATTTATTTTCCTCAAAATAATCAATGTGCCAAAATTTTAGTCAAACTTGGTCAAACCTTGCCAGAATATTGGTCAAAATTAGACAACATGACCTAAAACAAGTGCAAAATGTGTCCTAAACACTTACAACCTCATTAAAATCATATCAGTCTCTTCCTACATCATTTTATCAATTGAATTAATTATTATCACTTGGTTACCTAGCCATATTTTAATTTCTCTCCCGAGGGATCATGATCATGACATCAATAATTCAGTGATCACATCATCAAACATCAAAAAAATTGTGAATCTTTAATCAAGCAATCAAACCATCAAATCAAAAAAGACCTCATCACAAGGGGAATCTCAACTTCATCACACCACATCAAGTTGAGATTATTTGTCATCAAAAAATCTATAGGGGCATATCGGTTTCATCGCTTCACATAGAACTGATATTGTCCTCATCAAAAAATTATCTTCGTCACATCATATCAAGTCAATTCTGCTAAATGATCTCTTAAAGGTAATTAGTTTCATCTCACGTCATCAAATTGGTTATTCATTCAACCTAATCGAACAATTTAAGAGTCTTTCTATCATTGATCAATTTCATCGCATCAAATCAAATTTGTTATTTATCATTATCAATCTTCATAAATTGATCAAACAGGTGTTCAGTTTCATCACTTCACATCAAACTGACCATTTTGATCTATCTTCATTGGCTCTAATTAAATCAAGTTTGGAATCAATATCTTTGAATCAATCAACCTGAGAGTAGTTTCATTGATTCACATCAAACTATTCTCAGTCTAAACACCAACTTTTCTTTGAATCAATGTGTTGATCGCACATCAATTCAAAGAGGGGAAAATGTAATCACCCAAAAATGGTCTATAAAACCCTAAGCCCCTAATATTGACTGTTCATCAAGAAAACCCTAATCTTGATTAAACCTCCTAAGTCCTAATCTAAGACAATTCAACTTATCAATCTGATTTGACATAAACTCTAGGTCTCATTCAATCATTGCACTTGATCCTATTTAATTAATTAATTCACAAATCCTAATGTTGTTGATAATTAAATCAACCGTATACTATTTATTTAATTAATGCCATAGGATGTTGATTAAATAAATAAGAATTGTCAATTAATCACAAAAAGGGATGAAATTAATTATGTCATCACAATTTGGATGAAAATGCATAATCCAAAAAGTGCATTCTTAAGTCATCAATTACTTAACTGATTGATCAAATCAGTCTAGTTTAGTCAACTGATTATCATTATGGAAACAAATCAAATAAATTTTGTTAACTCATCATTCAATTTAGCAACTTTCAAATAAACTTTGGTAACTTCCAAAATGATTGATTAATCATTGGAGTTAACTGATTCTTCAACTTTGAGTCTCGACCAATCAAATCAGTTGCACATGGATTGTGCTAGTCTGGGATCGATCTCAATCATCAATCATTAATCGATATTGTCTGTCCATTTTTAAGATAATTTCTATATAATCAGGTCTCCATTCTTTTAAAAAGACAAATTTTGTGATGTATAGGAATGTTGTCGAGTTGGTGATAGATTATTGTTAATTGCTTATCATATTCATAGTTCATTTAGTTTACTTACATTTTCATAATTAAATCACAGGAATCTTACTTTCATTTGTTCAATAATGGATTAATCTTGGCTTAATTTTGATGAACTTCGATTTCATTTAGCTTGGCTTTCAAAATCCTTCATTTAGATAGAGTCTATAGTTATTGGATTTTCTGATGATCTGAGAGAAAAAATCATACTCCTATTTACTAGAAGGCAATGAGTCACTTTGATTGATTTGTACTTCATTAGTTTAATTTTTTTAATCAATCAAAAAATGATTCATTGAAGTGTTTGTGTTGTCTAGCTAAGTCACATTTTCACACACATAGGTACTACATTTTCTAGGATTTCATCAAGCACCATGTGTTCTACATGTTCCTTTTCTTGCTTCTTTCCATGTATCTGGTCCTTGTACATGGATTTTTTATTGATTATGACATTGCTACTTCTAATGATTTTTTATTCTCAAAATCCCATAAATTATAACCAAAATCATTAACGTTGTGTCTAATAAAAGTACACTTTTTGGATTTTGCCTCAAACTTTGATCAATTTTATCTATCAATATGGACAAATGCTTCACAACCAAAAGTTTTCAAAATTGAGTAGTATACCTTTTTCCTATCCATGCCTCTTATGGAATACCACCATCTAAGGAACTCTAAGGCCCTTTTTTATTAAGTAAAAAATAATATCTACAACATTTTCCCAAAATTGCAAGGGCAATCCTACATGCAAACTTATACTCCTTGTATGCTCCATGAATTCTCTATTCATCCTTTCAGACACACTATTTTCTTCTTGTGTTCTAGGATATATCTTTTGTATATGAATCCCATGGTATGAACAATAAATATAAAACTCTCTACTACATTATTCACCTCCATTATCTAATATGAGACACTTCAACTTGTTTCTCTTATCATTCTCAACCAAATCTTTTAATTTGTTAAAGAATTCAAATATATTAGATTTTATGGGAATGAAATAAACCCAGGTTTCGTAGTTGCATCATCGATAAAAGTAACATAATAATAAGAGTCACCAAGAGATGATACCTGAGATGGTCCCCATACATCTGAGTGGACAAGCTCTAACTTTTTTCTTCATTTCCTTCCCAACTTTGAAAAATGTAACTTTCTTTATTTTCCATAAGCATAGTTTTCAAAAAAGTCTAAATCAACTTGTTTTGAACCTAGTAATAAATTCTTTGAATGAAGAAGATTCATCCCCTTCTCACTCATGTGACCAAGTCTATTGTTCCATAGAGTTGTATCTATTCTTGTGGAGGCTAGGGAAATATAATAATTAGTATTACTAGTACACAAATACACCGCACCTACCTTTGCCTCTTTTTCTATTATCAGTGAACCTTTGGTAAAGTTCCACGAATTGTCTGTGAATGTGATTGTGCAACATTAACTTCTCAGTTGTCATGTTTATATTAAATTTATTCTAAAATAAGGAACATGTCTTACCTCTTTCAACAACCATTGATTTCAATTTGGTAATGTTATGTGTATGTTTCCCTTTCCAATAATTTTGCATGGTTTATCATCACCTAAAGAAACTTGTCCAAAGTCACCTTAAACATAGTCTAGAAAATATTTTCTATGGGGTGTGGCATAAAAAGAAGCCCTTGAGTCTAACACCCAATAATCAATAATATTTTCCAAAGAAAGAATCAAAACATCTTGTAACACATCACCTGCTACATTTTCTTCCTTGTTATTTTTTTGTTGCCCATCCCCTTGTTTTCCCTTTCAAGACCAACAATATTTCTTCAGATGTCATTTCTTTCCACAATACCAACACTCAATATTTACCCTAGATTTGAATCTTCCCTTCTTAGATATCCCACGATTACCTGGGGTCTTTCCTCTTTACTTTTTTCATCCCCTATTCTCATAGTCAAAGCATTACTTGATGTCTCACATGTTCTATTCCATTGCATTTCCTCACTAAGGATAACACTGACAACATCATCAAAATTTAACATGTTTAAATTAGAGACAAAGTTACTTATAGCCATAACCAAGCTATTCTAGCTTTTAGGAAATGAACATAAAATTAAGAGAGCCCTAACCTCATCTTCAAAATTTAATTTTATACAACTTAGCTGACTATTAACCATGCTGAACTCATTCAAACTATCAAGGTTAGACCTACCTTTTTCCATCTTAATATTAAATAATTTTTTCATAAGAAATACCTTATTTGAGGTTGAGGGTTTCTCATATAGTTTGTCCAGTGTTTCCATTATAACCTTCATTGTTGTTTATTTTTCTATATTGAAAGCCACTAATGATGCAAGACTCGTATTGTTCTTAGTGTCGTCCTATCAAGAAATTCCTACTATTCATTTATCATAGTCATTGACTTTTTCTTTTCTTTTCCACCCTATGGTAAGTAAAGATCCTTTTGATATAAATAATATTCCATTTGCATCTTCCATAATTGATAGTTTTGGTTGTTGAAATTATCAACCTTAAGCTTTCCTTCCTCTGCTATTACTCCCAATTGAATATGATATTTCCTGCCAAATCACTGAGACATACACCACTTTGATACCATTTGTTAGGCTTTAAATAGATATGAGCAATAAAAAATATTACGATAATGCAAAAATAAGAAAAAAATAATTACAATAAAACATAGATTTAACGTGGTTCAACTAATATAGGCTACATCCACCATAGAAATGATCATCCATTATTTTATTATCTGAGACTATGAGAGAGAGAGAGAGAGAGAGAGAGAGAGAGAGAGAGAGAGAGAGAGTCCAAAAGAAGAAAATAGATTTGAATTTGATTTGTATGGCATTGTATAGTCAAGAAGTAAGAATTATAAGGGAGGAAGAGGGGAGGGAGAGAGTAGGGAGGGTTGAAGGTATAGGGTATAGGGTTTAGGCTTGAGAGAGAGTTCACCTTTTTGAGTTTGATTAGATGTCTCTAATAGTGTGTGGTGGGAAAATTTGTCGAATATATATAT
>MU223917.1:1378468-1406123 GCA_018584345.1 Thuja plicata | reverse complement strand
TATCTCAATTGTAAAAGAATTTTAAGTCCTGCTCGGTTAAGAGACTTGATGCTTCAATGGTTAAACTGAAACACTAATGATTTGTTCATACATACAACTCAATTGCAGATTTTCAGATCTATTGTAATTCCATTACCTCTCTGATCAATATAATCAATTCTATACCTTTGCTCCACACTATTCTTCTCTGTAATGTTGTCTCACTGTTCGTCGGCGTCTGCAGAATCTAGCTCTTTCCTTAGCTTGTTGATCAGGACTGAATGAATACTTTCTTCTCCTTCAGATTTTCTTTAGCATCTTTCCTCTTCTCCTTTTCACCCCACACATTCCCCATTCATAATGAATTGGGTTTGTCTCTATATAGACATCATTTACCTTTTCTTGGCTTTCTTGATTCTTGGCGTGATCCACAATTCTCACCAATAGATTTAAAGTAAACTCTAGTTTTATCTCAAAGAGATCTTCTTTCCAACTGGACAAATCAGCTTTAAATCAATTACTTATCTCCAACTTTATCTGGATGAATAAGACAATGATAAGTGTCCGTTGATTCTATTTATAGCTCTTGACAGCTAAGCATTTTTTCATTTCTGAACTCTCTATTCTGTCAATCAACACTTCAATTAGTCATCGGTGATAACTGGTTGTTCCATCAATGTGACTTCAGTTTTCATCTGGATCTATATCCTTGACTTTTCTGTCAGGCAACACTGAAATTGTGTCCATTGGGTTACACTATGTTTTGCCCGTCAGGAAACACTGTAACTCTGCTCGTCGGTAATGCTATGCATTTTCTCATCGGGTAACATTGTGACTCTACTCTTTTACTTTGATCGTGGGTGTGCACTCCGTCGATGTATACAGTCACTTAGTAAATACTTGAATTGTATGCATTACTGATAGCATAGCCTTGATTCATTGGTTCTTTGAAGTCCTTGGTAGTATTTCCATGACCATATAGATTGTATCAAGTTGACATCAATGACAATACAATACATTAAATGATTTAATGCCTTGCATGATCATCAACTTAACATCTTCAAACATTCAATCAGTTACATGTCGTCAATCTCTCCCTTTGGCATTGATGGTAACATACTACATTATCATACTATACTATTGCTAATACAATATGAAATATACAGTTTCATCAAACTTTTCTAATGTAACTATTACAAATGTATGGCTTTTGGTAAGCTCAAATAGCTTTGATTTGATTCTTGCAGCTTTCTTTCTGTCTTCAATCCCTTCACTCAATAGATGTAGAATTTTTCTTTCTCTGATGTGATGTGTTTTCCTTTTGCGTCAAACTCTCTCCCTTTGACTGTTCTCCTTTCTTTTGATGTCTCTTGTCAACAATTCTCTCCCTTTGTATGTACTCTCCCTTTCATGTTACATCTCCCCCTTTGGATCCTTTGATGGATATGATCTCTCCCTAAGATGATAATGGATATAATCTCTCCCTTTATATCCATAATATATTCCTTGAATTTCCCATTCCATCGGTAATAACTCTAGTTCTTGGAGTAGATAAATACCTTATTGTGTATAGATGTATCATTGAAGTCCATCTCTCTATTGGCATCAACATGAATGATATTCTGACACTATGCAGGCTGATGCAGCCTCCTAATCATCTTACTGAACAATAGACAAGGGTCTGACCCCTAGTCTCTTTCTCAAGTATTCAAGTGCATCATTGGGTAGTGGCTTGGTGAAGATATCGACCAATTGTTCCTTTGATTGCACATACTCAAGTATCACCTCCTTTGCCTAAACTTGTTCTCTTACATAATGATACTTGATGGCAATATGCTTTGTTTTAGCATGCATGACTGGATTCTTGGAAATGTTTATTGCACTTGTATTATCACAATAGATAATTACTAGTTCAATAATTTTCATATGCATACCTTCTAGTAACTGTTTGATCCATGCAATATTTGAGTAGTTTGCAGCAGCAACAACATACTCTACTTTTGTATTAGACTGAGAGATGCATCCTTGCTTCTTGCTGATCCATGTAACAAGTTTGTCACCAATAAAGAATGCTCCTCTAGTTGTGCTCTTTCGGTCATCAATATTTCTAGCCCAACCAGCGTCGGTAAATACCTTAAGTTCAAATTTGTCTTCTCTTCTATACCATAAGTCATATTCCTTAGTATTCTTCAGATATCTTAGGATTCTTTTCACAGTAGTCATATGTGATTCTCTAGGATTAGCAGAAAATCTTGCAACTATTCCTACTGCATGTGCAATATCTGGTCTAGTATGTACAACACACATGAGTTTTCCAATCATTTTTCTATACAAATTCTAATTTACCTTTGATGACTTGTCCTCCTTTGTCATCTTGCATCCAGTTGCCATTGGTGTTCCAACTGGTTTGGACTCTTTCATTTTGAATATTTTCAGTATTTCTTTGATGTACTTGGATTGTGTAATGAAAATACCTTCATCCTATTGCATGATCTGCAGACCAAGAAAGAACTTGATCTCTCCAAACATAGACATCTCAAACTCTTTTCTCCTTTCATTTGCAAATGATTTGCATAGCATATCATTGCCTCCAAATATGATGTCATCAACAAATATCTCAGCAATCAAAATGTTAGCATCAATATCTTCCTTCAAATAAAGATTACTGTTTTCACTAGTCCTTAAAAATTCAATACTTATAAGATAGGAATGAAGTCTTTCATACCAAGCTCAAGGTGTTTGTTTTAATCCATACAAAGCTTTGTGTAGCTTACATACCATGTTTCTCTTGTCTGGATCAACAAACCCTTGTGGTTTCTCAATGTATACCTCTTCCTCAAGTATTCCATTCAGGAATGTAGACTTGACATCCATTTGGTATACCTTAAAGCCTTTATATGCAACATAAGCAAGTAATATTCTTACTCCTTCTAGCCTAGCAATGGGTGCAAAGGTCTCTCCATAGTCGATCCATTCTTCTTTTGCATACCCCTTGCATACTAGTCTTGCTTTATTTCTGGTGACTTCTCCATTGTCATTTATCTTATTCCTGAATATCCATTTTGTACCGATGAAATTCTTGTCATCTGGTCTCGGTACAAGTGTCCATGTCTTTTTTTTCTCTATTTGTTCAATCTCCTCATTCATAACACTTATCCATTCATCATTATCTAGTGCAGCATTGACAGATTTGGGATCATAATCACAAATAAGACATCTTGTATTTAGAGACTTAATTCTGGTTCTCATACTAGCCTTCTTATCTCCTATGATTTGGTTATGTGGATGGTTCTTTCTGACATATCTTGCAAGTATAGGTTCAGCTCTTTGTCTATCAACTTGATCATCATTTTGTCCTTCATTCTATTCTCCATCACTTTGTGCATCATCTTGAGCAATATTCTGATCATCGGTATTTACATCCTAATGCTTGGGTGCAATGATATGTTGCTCAGGAGCTCTATATTGTTATTTTGGTAGAGTGTCATGTTCCCCATTTTAAGCAAACCTATTGTAGTCATCTGGTTCTTTAGTGCTTTCCTTTTCATTCTTCTCTACAAATTCATCTATCTTTACATTTGCACTTTCAACAATTTTTTTAGAGGTTTTATTTAGACATTTATAAGCCTTGCTCTTGGTGGAATACCCTAGAAATATTCCTTCATCACTCTTGGAGTCAAGTTTTCCATTTCTATCATCTTTTAAGATATAACATTGACTGCCAAAATTTTTGAAATAACTTACATTGGGTGTATATCCATACCAAATCTCATAAGGTGTCTTTCTTCAATTGTACTCTATTCAATGTGTAGACAACAGTACTGACAACTTCTCTCCAAAAGGTTTGGGTGATTCCTTTCTCTATCATTAGTGTCCTTGTACAATCAACTGTGGATATGTTCTTTTAGCAATTCCATTTTGTTGTGGTGTTCTTGGTGCAGAGACCTATCTTCTGGTTCCATGCTCATTACAAAATTTAGTGAATTCATTTGAAATAAATTCCCCTCCTCTATCTGATCTTAAGCATATTTATTCTTTACCACTTTGTTTCGCAACCATTGCCTTATACCATTTAAACATCTTAAATGCTTCTGATTTATCTTTTAGAAACATTACTGTCATCATTCTAGAGTAATCATCAACAGAGAGAATAAAATATCTATCTCCATAATAACTCTTTGTCCTCTTAGGTCCACATAAATCAGTATGGACTAATTCTAGAATGACATCAGATGTATGGGTTTTTATTTTGAAACTAGACTTTGTCATCTTACCTTTTTGACAATTCTTACACATGATGTTGTCGGGCTTGGTCATCATCGGTAAGCCTCTGACATTTCTCTTTTTGCTAATCTTTATCATGTTGTCAAATTTCACATGACATAATATTTTGTGCCACAACCATATGTCTTTGTTTGTAGCAATCAAACAAGTGGTTTCAGTATCATTCAGATAGAATAAGTTACCTTTTGTCTTCTCACCGGTACCAATTAGATTTCCTGATTTATTGAAGATCTTTGCCTTCTTATTTTAAAATGCTACTCTATGACTTGAATTATTCAACAGAGAAACACTCAAAAGATTATAATTCAATCCATTTACCCAATAAGAATTTTTACATTTTATCTAGTTATTCAACATTATAGTTCCTCTACCTTCAACTGGACAAGGTATGTCATTACCCATTCTTACTGAACCACCTTTATAGTATTCACAAGTCTCAAACTTTTTCTTGTCACCAGTCATATGGTGACTACAGCCACTGTCTATGATCCAGACATCATTTTTACTAACTTTAGATATGAGTGTAGTTTCTACATACCTTTCTTCATCATCATCTGAATCATCTTTCACTACTACAAACACCATCTCGATGTCTTCCTCAGATTCGGTGTCAGTATCATCATCTTTGCATTTTTCTAGGTAATTGGCCTTCTTTCCTTTGTCCTTGTAGTCTCGGGAATCTCTTCTTTTTTTATTGTTGGTAGCTTCTGTAATCACCTTTGTCAGACTTCTTTTCAAATGACCTGTCATTACTTCTGTCATATTTTCTTCTGTTAGGACATCTTGTAGCAAGGTGTCCAATCTCTTTAAAATTAAAACAAATAAGTGGTAATTTACCTTTGTATTTACCTTTGCCTCTCTGCATTCTTCTAGCCATAAGTGCTTCAATTTCATCAAGATCTTCTTCTTCACTTTCACTATCACTATCTTTCCTCATGGTGTGTTTATGACTTGATTTACTTATTCTCATAGAAGTTTTGAATGCAGACTATATGTTTGGTAAGACACTATTATCAAAATTATTCATCTCAAATGAAATCAGTCTTCCAATCAAACTGTCTAGAGTAACATTGATATTTTCTACTGCTCTCATTTCTTGAATGGAAGATACTCTAATAGCATAAGTAGGCAGTAAGGTTCTTAGTATTTTACTTACCACTGTATCTTCTTATAGTACACCTCCAACTCCTCGGATAACATTGACTACCTCTTTGATTCTTGTGTTGTACCATGTGATGTTTTCACCTTCTTTCATTTTGAGATCATCAAACTTTCCTCTACGGCTTTCTGTCTTGGCTCTCAAAACATTTTTGTCACCACCATGTACAAGCATCAATTTGTCCCACATCTACTTTGCAGTCTTGTAGGTTTTGACATCTTCAAATTTAGCATCGAAGAGTGAGGAAGAAATCTCTATCATCATGCAATTTTTCTCATGCTTCTCTCTCAATTGTTCAACTATTGGTGCTCCTGTGGGAAACACATATTCAGTTTCTAAGTATTGAGTAACACCATTTCCAATACCTGATAAGTGGAGTCTTATTCTGCTCTGCCATGAAGCAAAATTATCTTTGTTCAACTTGGGCACATCTCATCTATTCATCTTGTGATCTTTAGCTTAGGTCTTGAAACCTTCCTTCTAAGCACACAAGCTCTGATACCAATTGTTAGTAATAACTGAGAGGGGGGGGTGAATCAGTGGCCTCAAAAATTAATCCTTAAATCAACCCTTAAAACTTATAACCACAAATTATGTCTCTAGTTATCTTCTGTCCTACAAGATGAATGCCTTTAAATACTTATATCAATTTTCTACTTGTCGGATTGCTTTGTAAATCTCTCTTCTGTATGATTATCGATAAGCAGTTAACTATTTACCAAAACACAGTAAATATGCAGAGTATACCGATAAATCTAGAATTGCATATGTGAAATGTAAAACAGTAAAGTAATGAAACATAAACACATAACACATGGATTTTTAACGTGGAAACCCTGTTAGGGGAAAAACCATTGGGATCGGTACCCCAAATTTTTGCTCTTCTGAAGTGAGCTCTATTAGGAGCCAACCCTGTTAAAGGTTACAAACATGTTATTAGGTGTGACCTTGTTAGAGGATTTAAAAGATAATTTGTCACCTAGTATCTGGTATCTAATGCTACCATACTTGATCAAACACTCACTTGGCCTGTTAATAGGTGTCAGGCATATCCAATGAAACTTTCATGATCAAACCTTTTGATACTCCTTGGGATGTATCTCAATTGTAAAAGACTTTTAATTCCTACTTGGTTAAGAGACTTGATGCTTTAATGGTTAAACTGAAACACTAATGATCTATTCATACATACAACTCAATTATAGATTTTCAGATCTATTGTAATTCCATTACCTCTCTTATCAATATAATCAATTCTATACCTTTTCTCCACACTATTCTACTCTGTGATGTTGTCTCACTGTTCGTCGGTGTCTGCAAAATCTAGCTCTTTCCTCATTTTGTTGATAAGGACTGAATGAAGACTTTCTTCTCGTTTAGATTTTCTTTAGCATCTTTCCTCTTCTCTTTTTCACCCTACACATTCCCCATTCGTAATGAATTGGGTTTGTCTCTATATAGACATGATTTACCTTTTCTTGGATTTCTTGATTCTTGGCGTGATCCACAATTCTCGCCAATAGATTTAAAGTAAACTCTAGTTTTATCTCAAAGAGATCTTCTTGCCAACTAGACAAATCAGCTTTAAATCAATTACTTATCTCCAGCTTTATCTGGATGAATAAAATAGTGATAAGTATCTGTTGAGTCTATTTATAGCTCTTGACAGCTAAGCATTTTGTCATTTCTGAACTCTCTATTCTGTCAGTCAACACTTCAGTTAGTCATCGGTGATAATTGACTATTCTTTCGGTGTGACTTCAGTTGTCATTGGGATCTCCATCCTTGACTTTTCCATCGGGCAACACTTAAATTTTGTCCGTTAGGTTACACTATGTTTTGCTCGTCGAGCAACACTGTAACTCTGCTCGTCAGTAATGATGTGCATTTTCTCATCGGGTAACACTGTGACTCTGATCTTTTACTTTGACCGTCGGCATGCACTCCGTCAGTTTATACTGTCACTTAGTGAATACTTGACTTGTATGCATTACTGATAGCATAGCCTTGATTCATTGGTTCTTTGAAGTCCTTGGCAGTATTTCCATGACCATACAAATTATATCAAGTTGACATCAATGACAATACAATACATTAAATGATTTAATGCCTTGCATGATCATCAACTTAACATCTTCAAACATTCAATCAACTACATGTCATCATATATATGCTTTATTTCTTGCAAATATGTGTCCATAATGTAGTGGTCAATGGTTAATCCATGACTAATGGTGAATTTAAAGTCAAATGATTTTTTTAAGCACTATTTTCTATGTTGATGGATTTTTTTTAATATGGTAGAACTTACCCCATGATCATTTTCAACTTGAAAGAATATTGACTTATTTGGAGATAGGTAATTGTGAGGGTTCTCAAAAATCAATCAGATGAATTAAACAAATTGATAGAAAATAAGTGGTGGAAGGGCCAAGAAATGAAACAAATTACATGGCTTGAAATTCACCATTAGAAGATGTATGACAATTTACAACTAAGATAAATAATTTAGGAGATTGTAGCACAAAGTGCATAATCTAATTGGTGTGAAAGATTACTTTGGCTACATTTAAGCTTTACTCGTTAAGGTCTATATACCAAATGCAGTGGTTTGTTCTTAGGGTGTTGTTATGTGGTCTTGAAACTTAGTGATTAGAGCTATTAGAGTACATATTTCTCAACTTAGGTGTAAACTTTAGAGAAGGGGCAACCCAATGAACAGTCCCATCAAAGGCAACTACTCTAATAATGGGCAAAAGGAAGACTAAACTAAAGTGATCAAGGGTTCAATTATTTTTTGAGGGAAATTTTCTTGTTTAGATACAAACATATGCCACCTTTTCACCAAATCCATTTTATGCATATCCTGTAATCATAGTATTTTTTAGATGATATTTCTTTGAGGAATTTTGTTAAACAATTCAACCCCTTCCTTAATGCTTTCACATATTGTATACCTATCTACGAGGGCAATTTCAACCATAATATTTGAAACAATTCCTTTATCTTTTGTGTTTTTATCGATGCCCAAACCTTGTTGCAAACCCATGAAGAAAAATATTCACAATTTAGATCATTCAAGAAAGAATTTTTTAATAAAATATTATAAAGGATGTGGTGATTGAAAGTGCTAATCATAATATTTACATATTATAAAAAATAATTTCAGTTATGCATTCCTCTATATCCACCCTTATAACTCTTGAAAGAAACTCCATCTACTCCACAACCCCTTGACATAAAAATTGTTCCACAACCCTTATTACTTAAAGCTTTTCAATTGAAATGAACACACCTAATTTTGAACAAAACATTGTAACTTACTCTCATATGAAACCTTCATATTCAACATATATTTTATACCAACTTAAAAAAATTACAAATCATATACTAATTATCTTTTATTTATTATTCCAAGTGAATAAACTATCTTTATGAATCCATGGTAAAAACTCTATCGTTAAAATGTAAGATGATAGGAAAAAACATCTTCATCTATCCCACATGTTTGACTTTCCAATTAGATCAATAACTAGGTTGTAAAACTCAACTAAAAGATTGGACATCTGGGCTAAGAAACTATATTTCTCACGGAGAAGGTTCATTTACTTGTCAACCCAGGGAACGTGTACTTGAAATGAACCAACATTGTTATGTGCCCTAAGTCCCTAATTAATCCATGCTATCATACAACTTGAAATGAAATAATGATGGAAAGTAAATTCTTGGAAATGAAGTACTCAAATGCTAAAAAAATCTACTGCTAGAACTAAACTCATGCAAGTGATGTAAGTGTTCCAAGGGGTTTGCTTGCACAATTCACTAAGAAGATCTTCTCTATCTTCTTCAAGGATCCTAATCTCCTCTAGGTCCTTATTAGGCTTATATCATTAACTAAATCCCAATCTTAGTCTTCTCTAAGAGTCTCCTCTTGTGCTTCACCATTTTGAAAGACTAACACCCTATGATTACTTCGCTTCTTCACTTATCCTACTCACACTTAGAAGAGTCTAATGCCAATTTTCACTATAAAATCCTTAATCCATTTGTAGGGGTGTCCATCAACATGTATACATCACATTTGATTAGTTTTAAATCTATCATGAGGGGTCTCTTCACTCTTTGCAATCGAGTTCACACTTTTGGCTTAAGGAGGCCTAATTCCTTGTAGCCCTATCCAGCATGTTTTTCCCAATTAACTTCAAACTTTCCCAAATAACATGAAAACATAAGACCATATTTAGATACCCTTTATCACCTTACAAGACATTCTCAAGGTTTTAATTTTAGTATCCATTCGTACATAAGGTTCCTACAAACTAGGTCTTGTAGGGCTAATAGGCCTAAAAACTAGGACAGTCTGCAACACTATGCTAAACTTGTCCAAAACTCATCTCCACTGATTGGTATGAACTCAACCAACTTAGTATGTCAAGCTAACACTAAACCCTAACTGTACATGTACTTGGACTGTACTATACCTTCTTTCCCTACTCATGGAAACTCACTGTTTCTCTACCAAACCACTAACCAGATAGTGCATGCTCACCTAGGGCTTGGCCTTAAAAATAGCTACTTGTATTTCCCTGACTCCTACCTCTATAGTTATGTACACTAATGACTCCCCTATCATTTCCATCTATCCTTGGAAGATTCCCATTGTTAGATTTCATGGGGGAGTCATATTTAGACTGATTGGTCAGGACAGGACTAATAAACTCCCTAGTTACAAAACAATTTAACTACTATTGTATACTAACTCTAATCAACTAACTTACTGAATGAAAAGTGTCTCTAATCCTCCTAAGAACACAAAACAACCATTATTTTCAAGCTTTCAATCCATTCAATGCGACTGTCAACACAAAACGCTCAAGATCTATGTAAATGCCAAATTGCAGACTGTATTCTCTTTTCCAAAGTGTTACAATGAATAATCTTACTACATGGTTTGAGTCTCTCCTACATTAGATTCCTTCTTCCACCATTGTAGGGCCTTGTTGGTTTATTCCCCACTCCTAGAAACAAGGAGAATCCAATGTAACCATATTGCATGCAACACTTTCAATTATTGCAAATGTTGTCATGACAACAAAATAGAAACTTTTGCAATCTTTTTAATTATGCCACCTTCCTACATTTTAGGACCTCTATCCTCTCTATTTCGAGGATCCAAGAGCATTGAAGACCCTATAGCATCTCTATGTCCTCATTTATGAGATTAGGACACATTCAAGACTCGAACCAATCAACTAACAACTAAGCCTAAGAATTTGAAAGCTACAAACAATGGCTATTGATGTGACCTTAGTCCTAATGACTAACTCACTTAGCCTACATTGAAAAGACCTACTAAGGTTGAAAAACAACTATCCTAACCTTAACTTGGCTAATGTCAAGTTCAAGCCAAAATGGACAAACATGGAGGCTAGCCTAGGTGCTCCTACACCATCCTCCCCAAATCAAAAAGATCAATCCACCCTTGGATTGATAATGCTTGGATCAATACCTAGCTTCTTGAACTCTGATTCTTTGACCCATACTGCATCTGCATTTTTTTGATCAAGTGCTCTTTATACTCTTTTTTCTAGTCTTCTTGTAGATTCTTGTATCCAGTATGGTGTCAGCACCTTTGACTATATCAGATGGTAATTGTAACTCCTCCACATCTCTAATGACTTCTTGAAGACTCTGATCCAAGTCTTATTTTGGTCCTTTATAGTGGACTAAGTCTGCAATGTTGAAGATAGGTGAGAGTCCACTATCTTCCAGTATACTTTGAAAGCATTATCACCATACTTAGCCAAGATAGGACAAGGGCCTATCCTTCTCATATGCAACTTGTGAGGGACTCCCTTCTACAGTCTTGATTTATTGAGATGTACCATTACCATGTCACCCACATTAAACTCAACTGTCTTCCTACTTTCATAAACCTTTGCCTTATGTTTCAAGGTGTTCTCAGTCAAGGTTTTTCAGACTATGTCATGTATCTCTTACATGGATTGAGCAAAATCATCTGCATATCCACTTACTTTTACTCCATCCTTCAAGTCTCTCAACTCATAGACTCCTCTAGGATGTAACCTGTACACTACCTCAAAGGGGCTTTTCCCTGTTGACCTATTGATGGTGTCATTGTAGGCATACTCAGCCTGTCCAATTAATTGATCCCATTGCTGTATGTACTCCTTTGTCAAGCATCTCAGTAGATTCCCAAGGCTTCTATTCACCACTTCGATCTGTCCATCATTTTGAGGATGGTAGGCAGATCCAAAGGATAAGTTAGTGCCTAGTCTTTTCCAAAAGTGACTCATGAACTTGGTATCTCTATCAGACACAATGCTAATAGGTAACCCATGGATCCTTACTATCTCTTTGAAGAAAAGAGAGACTATTTGTCTAGCATCATTTGTAGTCTTACATGGCACAAAGTGAGCCATTTTACTAAATCTGTCCACAACTACATAAACACTATCCATACCTTGCCTTGTCTTGGGTAACCCAACTACAAATTCCATGCTTAATCATTCCCAAGGCCTAGTAAGAATAGGTAAGGGCTAATAAAGGCCAGTATTTGATGAAGTACCCTTGGCTCTTTGACACATAATACAACTCTCCACATACCTCTTGACATCAATATTCATCCTCGGCCAATAGTAGAACCTTTGAACTAGTTCTTGTGTCTTTGTGATCCCAAAATGACCACTCAATGCACCATTATGCTTCTCTTGAATCATGTTCTCCCTAATGGAACCTCTAGGGACACATAGCTTATTTCCTTTAAATAAAAAGGTTACTTTGGAAAGTATATTCAGCATACTCACTATGGAAATGGTTCTTGTATTCAACACATACCTTGTAAATATTTGCAAAGTCCTCATCCTCAGCATATAGATCCTTGAAGTGGTCTATTCCCATGCTCTTCAACTGAATCTCTTGAATGGTAAGAGCTCTCCTTGACAATGCATCAACAACTTTATTAAGGACACCTTTCTTATGTTTGATGTTAAAGGTGTAAGCTTGTAGGTACTCAACCCACTTCATGTTCTTGTGGCTCAACTTCTCTTGAGAATTCAGAAAAATCAAGGCTTGATTATATGAATAAACAATGAATTCCTTGGGAAGCAAGTAGTGCCTCCACTTTCTCAAGGCTTGAACCAATGCATACAACTCAAGGTCAAAATAAGAATACTTCTTCTTTGCTTCACTCAACTTCTCAGAGTGAAATGATACTGGTCTACCCTCTTGGCTTAGGACAGCCCCAATAGCTATGTTGCTTGCATCACATTCAATTATGAAGAGATTCTCAAAGCTTGGTAGAACTAACACTGGTTGGGTAGAAATCTTTTCCTTCAGCAACTCAAAACTCTTGTTGGCTTGTTCATTCCACATGAACTTGGTCTTCATTCCTCCTTTGATTGTATCCAACATTGGAGATCAAATAACACTAAATTGCCTTATGAAATTCCTATAGTACTGAGCAATTCCATGAAAACTCCTTACCTCTATTGCTATCCTTGGAGTGGGCCAATTTATGATGGCTTCTACCTTACTCTTGTCCATTTTCAAATTACCATGGGATAGAACAAATCCTAGGTACAATAGCTCTGTTTTGGTGAACTCACATTTCTCCAAGTTAATCATTAACTTCTCTTCATGTAGCCTCTTAAGTACTAAGTACACATGCTTGAGGTGTTCTTCTCTTGTCTTTCTAAAGATGAGTATATCATCTAAGTATACCACTACAAATTTGCCAATGTGGTCTTTAAGTACCTCATTCATCAACCTCATAAAAGTTGATGGAGCATTTGATAAGCCAAATGGCATGACTAGCCATTGATACAGCCCTTCAGTTGTCTTGAAGGCTATCTTCCACTCATCTCCTTCATTCACCCTTATCTGGTGATAGCCACTTTTTAAATCTATCTTGGTGAAGTACCTTGCACCTCCTAGGCAATCCATCAAGTCTTCTATCCTAGGGATAGGGAACCTATATCTGATAGTGATCCTATTTATGGCTCTGGAGTCAGTACACAATCTCCAAGTACCTCCTTTCTTAGGGGCTAGGACTATGGGTACAACACAAGGACTAATACTCTTCCTTATAAGACCTTGTTCTAGTAACTCTTGAATTTGCCTAGCTATTTCCTCATTCTATTGAGGTGTCATCTTGTAGGCTTCCTTATTTGGTAGGGTAGCTCCAGGGATAAGGTCAATCTTATGGCTTATGGGTCTTATAGGGGGTAAGTTTTATGGTTTTCCATCACTTACAATGCCTTCATATTTCTGCAACATTTCTTGTATCTCTTGTGACAGCTCTGTCTTCTTTACTCTTTTGTCTTCCTCTTCCTTGGGCTTCAACACTAGAGAAAAACCAACTCCTTCTCCTTCTTTTAGGCCTCCAAGAACTCTTTCTCACTCACCATTAGTACATTTGGACCAGCTATCTTCACTTCTACATCCTCTAATAATGACTAAATTTTGAAATTCATGTTATCCTTCTTGAAAGTATAGGAGTTCTTCACTCCATCATGGATATCTTGGCGGTCAAATTTCCATGGCCTACCTAGTAGCAAGTGACATGCATCCATAGTAAATACATCACATAGTACCTTGTCCTTATATCTCCCTATAGAGAACTCTACCCATGCTTGCTCATTAACCAAGACATGTTGTCCCTTATTGAGCCATGTTACCTTGTAGGGATGAGTATGAGGTATCCTTGTCATACCTAGCTTGTTGACTGCTTCCTTTGATACAATATTATCAGTAGACCCTGAGTCTATGATAACCCTACATACTTTACCCATCACCTTACATTTGATTCTAAACAAAGACCTCCTTTGGCTTGGCTCCTCCTTGATTGGCTCTTTGATTAATGTTCTCCTCATCATGAGGTTTTCACCTTCCTCTAAGTTAAATGGCACCTCAAGGTGTTTATCAGCTGCACTTGTGTCTTCTTGGACTAGATTAGTCCTCTTGTTACCTCCTTGAGAAGTACCACTCTTCTCTGGACACCTATAGGTAGGGTGTCCCATTTGATTGCAATGGTAACATTTCATATTGGCAAAGTAGTTTCCTCTTCCTCCTTGTCCACCACTTCTACCTTTGAAAATGGAGTTCCTTCCTCTACCTCTTCCTTTAGAACCTTGCTCTTGTTTCCTTTTTCCTTTTTCTTCTATCTTCAAGGCCATTTGATAGCATTGGCGGATGGTTTTGAAGTTCACTAGACTCATGTCTTCTTGAATAGACCATTTAAGTCCATTCATATACCTAGCTAACTTGATGCTTTCATCTTCAACCACTTGTGACCTTAGGCACAATTTTTGGAACTCTTTAGTGTATGCTTGGACATCCAAATCTTTTTTTCTAAGATTGTGTCTCCTTCTATGAAGCTGAACTTCATAATCATCAGGTAAGTAAGTTTGTTGGAGCTTCGTTACCATTCCTTTCCATGAGAATATAGGACTCTTTCCTTCTTTCTCCCTTTCAGTTTGAACAAACTTCCACCATGTGAGAGCTAATCCTCTCAACCTTGACTTGGCCACACTCACTTTTTGGGCCTCTATGATACCATCACATTCAAAATGGTTCTCTATGCTATCTATCCAATCCACAACTGAATCTGGATCCATTTGTCCACTAAACAGTGGCACACCCTCCAAAGCTTTGCCACTTAAAGCCTTCAATGCCTTTAGGAAGGGTTCTTGATCACTGACAGGGTCAGGAGTTGGAAATTCCTCTTCTATATCCACTCCTTTATCCCTTGCTTCTTCTTCTTCTTTCTGATCTATCTTGTCTTTCATCTTCTCTGCTTTGTCTTGGACTTCTCCCAAGAGTTGCTCCATTTGGGCCAACCTTTCTCTCAACAACTTGTTGTCTTCTTCTTTCTCATCCATCTTTTTGGCTAACTCAGCATTAGTCACCATGACTTTGTCCTTCTCTAAACTTCTAGAAGTATTCTCTCCCACTGATTCAGTGGGCTGAAACATCCACCACAAACCTGATCTTTAATCAAGCTCTGATACCAATATGATGTAAGTGTTCCAAGGGGTTTGCTTGCACAATTCACTAAGAATATCTTCTCCAAGGATCCTAATCTCCTCTAGGTCCTTATTAGGCTTAGATCATTAACTAAATTTCAATCTTACTCTTCTCTAAGAGTCTCCTCTTGTGCTTCACCCTTTTGAAAGACTAACACCATATGATTACTTCGCTTCTTCACTTATCCTACTCACACTTAGAAGAGTCTAAATGCCAATTTTCACTATAAAATCCTTAATCCATTTGCAGGGGTGTTCATCAACATGTAGACATCACATTTGATCAGTTTGAAATCTATCATGAGGGTTCTCTTCACTCTTTGCAATCGAGTTCACACTTTTGGCTTAAGGAGGCCTAATTCCTTGTAGCCCTATCCAGGGTGTTTTTCCCAATTAACTTCAAAATTTCCCAAATAACATGAAAATCTAAGACCATATTTAGATACCCTTTATCACCTTACAAGACATTCTCAAGGTTTTAAGTTCACTATCCCTTTGTACATAGGGTTCCTACAAACTAGGTCTTGTAGGGCTAATAGGCCTAAAAACTAGGACAGTCTGCAACACTATGCTAAACTTGTCCAAAACTCATCTCCACTGATTGGTATGAACTCGAAAAACTTAGTATGTCAAGCTAACACTAAAACCTAACTGTACATGTACTTGGACCATACTATACCTTGTTTCCATGCTCATGGAAACTCACTATTTCTCTACCAACCCACTAACTGGACAGTGCATGCTCACCTAGGGTTTGGTCTTAAAAATAGATACTTGTCTTTCCATGATTCTTACCTCTACAGTTATGTACACTAATGAATCCCCTATCATTTCCATCTATCCTTGGAAGATTCCCATTGTTATATTTCATGGGGGAGTCATATTTAGACTGACTGGTCAGGACAGGACCAGTACACTCCCTAGTTACAAAACAATTTAACTACTACTGTATACTAACTCTAATCAACTAGCTTACTAAAAAAAAGTGTCTCTAATCCTCCTAAGAACACAAAAAAACCATTAGTTTCAAGATTTTAATCCATTCAATGCGACAATCAACACAAAATGCTTGGGATCTCTGTAAATGCCAAATTGTAGACTGTATTCTCTTCTCCAAAGTGTTACAATGAATAATCTTACTACATGGTTTGAGTCTCTCCTACATTAGATTACTTCTTCCATCATTGTAGGGCCTTATTGGTTGATTCCCCACTCCTAGAAACAAGGAGAATCCGATGTAGCCATATTGCATTCAACATTTGCAATTATTGCAAATGTTGTCATGACAACAAAATAGCAACTTTTGGCATCTTTTCAATTATGCCACCTTCCTACATTTTAGGATCTCTATCTTCTCTATTTCAAGGATCCAAGAGCATTGAAGACCCTATAGCATCTATATGTCCTCATTTATGAGATTAGGACACATTCAAGAATCAAACCAATCAACTAACAACTAAGCCTAAGAATTTGAAAGCTACAAACAATGGCTATTGATGCGACCTTAGTCCTAATGACTAACTCACTTAGCCTACATTGCAAAGACCTACTAAGGTCGAAAAAAAACTATCCTAACCTTGACTTGGCTAATGTCAAGTACAAGCCAAAATGGATAAACATGGAGGCTAGCCTAGGTGCTCCTGCACCAGCAAGTAACTATAACAATACTCATGATAGACAGTCAGGAAACTACTCTGTTTGTTTTGGCTGGAGGAACAATCGTAAGAAGTTGTTTCCAGTGGCTTCAGGAACAGACAAACTCTAGAACAAAAAATACAAATGAAATAAAATTATTGCTTAGATGAAAAGGGATTACTCACCAAATGTTCCCCCTTGGATGAGTATATGCATAGCTCAACTAAACTTTATAAACTCATAATATCATCTTTTTATTCATTCATCCAAAAGTGTTGTTACACATCATAAGTTGAAAGTAGATTGAATCTGTAGTTGAACTGAAAACTAGAATGCTACATTACATTGAGTTCTTCTTCTCTCTATCTCTGAGGAAGTTTTCAGAATCTTATTTATAACAAAATACTTCTAACAAACTAACTAACTAACCAATCACCACCCAAAGGAATAGGTGGATGGGAGTTATTATAGAACTAGGAAAAATGAAAACCATCCAACTAATTAGGAACAATGAGCTATCCATTTACAAAGAGAGTAAATATAAATTATTTACTACTTCCTAGATTTTTTCCACTTTAACAATGACCATTAAAGTCCTTTGACTTTCTCCAAATGATATATATCCAATCAATGATTGACTGCTTTAAATGTTGTTGCATGTTGAACTTTCTTGACTTGATCCTCGTGGCATGATCCTTCTTGAGCACCATCTTAGTTGAGCTAGTTCATTAATTATTCCTACACCATGACATTAGTATGCACAAAGACATGCAACATATATATATATATATATATATATATATATATATATATATATATATATATATATATTTTTNTATATATATATATATATATATATATATATTGTTAGAATAATTATATTCATCAAGCCATCATTTATATATATAACCAATTATTGGTAGATTTAGGACCTATTAGACCTTGTTTTAGTGATTTCAAGATCCAAATGTCTTTATGCTTGATTTCCCGCATCTTTCATTTTCTCTCCCTGAAACTTTTCATACTCCTCAAGACTCAGATCTACTTTGAAATTAACAATGTTGGGACTAGGTCAAACTAAGTTAACCTTTTCCTAGTTAAGGTTGACCCAAATCAACCTTGTCCTCTGGCATTAAATCCAAGTGGGCTTCAGGCCCAATGCATAGGTTTTTCTTCCTGGTCATTATTTGTGGTCGGCCCAACAATATTGAATCCCAAAATGAGTATAAAAGGGCATCAAGGCCTCTTATTTTGACATTGATGACTATCCATTTTATGTGCAAGAAATCCATTATTATTGGTGATTTCAAGAGAAAGTGCAATCAAGCTTACTGTGGATTTGGATTCAAGATTTGAAGACAAACATCCAATTCAAGATCTCCAAGTTCTCCTCCTTTCAAGAAAAGGCAATCTTATCTCATTGATGCAAATTTCTCTCCCATGATGGCCAAGTAGAGGAATTCTCAAGAAAGAAAGAAGATCCATTCCTCTTCTCCATTAAATATTTCAAGCATACACTCATTCAAGATCCAGGATTGGAAAGTGTAGATCAATGAATTTATGAAGGCATCCTTGATTCTAAAACACATTCCAAACACACATTTCAAGCATCGTCATGGATTTGACCAATTTCTACATCCATCCATGAGGGGTTTTCATGTGAAGTAAAACTGACATTTATCTTGTTTACATTACTTTCCTTATGTAATTTCTATTTCATTTCAAGATCAACTCCTATACAAGGGATTGACCAAGGAAAGCCCCTTCCCACAACATTTCCCCTTCTTCTTGTGTTCAGGAACATGTTTTTAGAGTTTCGTATCCAGATGTCAGGATTTTCATAACAAACGCTAGATCCTTTATAGATTTCATCATATTTGGAGTCTCCTAGACAATGTCAAGATTTGTTGACAAGGTTGACTTTGAGAGACATAGTCCTTTCAATCTGTAATTTTCATAGTCAAAAGTTACAGGTGTCAAAGTTCTAGATCCAGAACCATTTCTGATTCATACAATTCTATGGTAGTCAAAACCATATCTGAAGTTTACTCCTCTTCTCCTAGCTTCAAGGTGAGTTCATCCCTCCTCTTTTCATCTTTCAGTTAGTTTTATACATCAGACCTGATATCATATCTTGTTAGTCTTCATTTCATTTATCATAGTATCAATTCTTTTCATACATTTGCATATCATTTTTACATATCATATACATTTTTACATTAAAAGGAACCCATCCCCAAATCAAACTACATCCTTAAATCTAGATCTTGCATTAGAACCTCTTCATCCTTTTGGGATATGCTAATCTAATTTGGGTTTGAGGGTGAGTCTTTGGGGAGTTTCCTAATGTATCACATCCCCTCCATTTATTTAATTTGGTGAGTGATCTCCTCCATAACTTTTCTCACCATTTCATGTGATACATTTTGGTGAACCTGACTTATGACATTTCCTCTTTTGATCTTGGTGTTAGATTTCCTTTGCATGCTTATAGATTCTATTTTTATTTTTTGTGTTAGATTATATCTTTCATTGTCATTACATCTCTATCTCTACCTTGTCTGCACTTTGTTAGTCAATATTTACATTACATGCTTAAATTTGATATTTGAATTTTCTTTAATTGCATATTTCTTTCAAATTTCCTTCCATTTCTCTTCCTTTCATTTGCTTGTGCATGAGCTTTATCACTTTTATTCCAACCTAGAGTATTATGGTTAGAAGATGTAATATACTTATGTGTTCCTTTGATCCCAAACCCTACTTCTTTCCTAGGAATCTTGATGAGACCAACATGCATCTTAGTGATCCCAATCCTATCATGGAGAATAACTCTTCTCATTCTTCTCATGATGAAGAAGAAGGATTAGGGGTTCCTCTTGATCAATTCCACAAAGTTTCCCATGAATTTAATAATTTTGAACAATTACTAGGTCAAAAAAAAAATCCTAAAGCTCTTTCCATTGTAGAATTCTTAAGGAAACTTATTCACAATGATGAACATGGTAATAACATCTCACATATGATTTCTCATATTATTGAGTCTAATGTAAAACCCATTATGGATTGTGCTCAATAATTAGGCTTTACTCCACCCACTATAAGTTTTGAGACCTCTTGGCTTATCTCTACTTCCATTCCTAGTGTGTCCACTTATGCTCCACCTATCATCACAACATCAATTCAGAATCTCAATTCTACACATGTGAGTCTTCCTAACGCTATTGTTCCTTCTACACCTTCAAGTGTGTCATGTGTTTCATTTCCATCATCTATTCCCACTTATCATAGTTTTCCTTTTTCATATTCAACCATTCCTTAAATTTTTAACAATTCTCCTAATATTTCTCATGTTTCTCCTTCTACCATTCTTTCTACTGATTCTATCATTAATATTTTGGCTCAAACTATGTCTTATTTGTAATAACAAATAGCTTTCATGACTCAATACAATTTCAAACTTCATAATTTTGATATTTCTAGTCCCTTTTCTATGGATATTATCTGTGTGTTTATCCCACAATGCATTGAGATTCCTCATATTGGCACTTATAACGGTAAGGGTGATCCCATGACTCATGTTAAAACTTTCAAAACCTTGTGTAATGATTTCTCTCATGACCATATGTTCATGAATTTTTTTTTTACTAGAACCTTTTGATACAAAGCCTTGAAATGGTATTGTTCCTTGCCTCCTTATTCAATTGATTCTTTCCAAAAACTTGCTAATGCTTTCATTGAACAATTTGAAAACAACATTGGTCCTAAAATATTCTAACTAATTTATTACATTATAAACAAGGTGTTAAAGAAAAAGTTAGTGATTTCATTGGTATATTTAAGCATTTGCATGCTCAGATTTCTTATAATGTGCCTGATATTGATGTGCAACACATTTTTATTGCTAATTTACAAAGTATCATTAGATATAAGATACTTCTTTCTGAAATTTCTTTTTTCCTCAATTGCGTCCAGTGCTTCATAATTATCAAATTCAAGTGATTCAATTTGAGAGTACCACTCCAATGACTCTTGTTCCCATTGATAAGAGTGATGTCACATCCAATTTCAACAAGTTTTAGAAACCAAACAACTACATGAAAATTAACAAATTATCCAACATTATTGATGAACGAGTGGCAAGAACATCCAAAGGTGTGGCTCCTTTGTCATTTCTTTTTAAACCTTCTCATACTTATACTCAACTTTCTGAATCTTTGCATAATGTGATGTTGAAGTTAATTAATGATAATGTGTTAACACTTCCTCCTATCAAACCCATTGACACATCTAAACCTCAATCCAAATAATTTGATCCAAAATATTTTTGCCAATATCATTGTCAACCTAGTAATGATACTAAAAAATGTTTTCTCTTGAAAACTGTTATCCAATATCTTATTGTTTCTAAGGCTATATTTGTTGATGGTGACCATGATCAAGGAAAAAAATCCATGGAACCTCCTAACCAAAATTTTCAAATCTACACCAATCCTTTTCCATCTCATTCAACCAATACTATTGATCAACCTTATTCTTCCCAATGCATTGACTATGATGAAAAAGTTAATAAAGACAATCATATTGTTAACCGAGTTGAGCAAGTCAAACCTTAACCTCCATCTCAGCCTTGCATTTCCTTTGACCCTACTGAAATAATTAAAGCACCTGATGGTCCTCTCTATATTATTGAAAAGGTTAATGACCTTCCTACCCGTGGTGCCCTTGTTGATCTGACTTGCATGGTGAATGTGATTATTGAATAACATCTATACTATAAATAATTGCAAAAATATTTTCATGATAAATGTGTTTAACATGCTGAATAACTAAGAGGGGGTGAATCAACTATTCCCACAAAACTTTCTCTCTATTGGTTAACACTTAAATAGTTTCAATAACAACTTAAGATTTGTCAGTTCATAGAATTAAACATCCACAATAAATATAAACATGAAATGCACATGAACACTAAAACAAAGAACACCATATTTTACATGGAAACCCCGAGATGGGTAAAACCAAAGAGAAGATAATTCTCATGAAATTTAAAAACAGTTGTTAAGGTGACACTGAAAGGTGATTTGATAAAAAGGCTCATTGCCAAAAATTCTCACTGTCAGAAGACTCACTGCTAATACACAAGGGCTCACTCCCAGAAGGCTCACTGCCAATACATAGGGGCTCACTGCTGATACACAAGGGCTCATTTCTTATACACAAGGGCTCAATTTTGATACAAGGGATCACTGCCAGAAGATGTGGAAATGAATATAATCAACCACTAAGATCTACAGACTGCTCTTCACAAACATATATCTCCTTCGCATAAATTCATAGTCACTTCACATATACTTCACACTTTTATATTAGTTGTATATTTTCCATGTCTTTCTTATGTTCATGCCTTATTTATACAACACCATGAGATCCACAAGGTTGGCTACACAATTTGAAATAGGTTGTACCAAAACATTCACGTCATGGGAAGGAATGAAATGAGCACCACCTTGACCAATGCAACATGCTACGCTACACAACGCCTTCTCCAAGGTACAAGTTACAAAACCAAAGGTGGGAATGAAATACATTCATATAGGATCAATAATAAAATCTACCACAATGTAGATTCTAGGGACCACAAGCTATTGGTGAACATGCCAAACACTCAAACCGATATGCCAGACACTCTAACCGATACAAAAATCTATCGGTTTACAACAACTGATACAACACTATGCCAAAAACATAATAATTGATACAAAAAATGTTGAGATATGAGTATGTAGACATAAATGACAATCATTAATGACAATACCATTGGAAATTATCAACTTCACATTCTAACAATCTCCCCCTTTGTCATTAATGGCAACATTCATCAATAACAAAGCAATGAAACAACCAGGAAACTTTTCCCCCTTTGACAACAATGAAAAATGAATAGGAAAAAATCCCTCTTGCTGAAATACTCTTCTCCCCCTACGACGAAGGCTACAAGCACCGATCCAGAAAGATATAGCTATGGAAAGTACTGGATCAATGCACACATTGGTGCATCTAGTGAATACTAGGAAAGGGAAGAACCCCCAACTTCCCTCTGAGATACTTGAAAGTATCTTTGCACAAATATTTTGTGAATATGTCTTCAATCTGCTCCTTTGTGGGTACATTCTCCATCGACTTTTTTGCACCTTCTTCCACCTTTTCTCTAATCAAGTGATATCTGACGTTAGTATTTTTTATTTTTCAATCCATTACTGGATTCTTTGACATACTTATCACACTGGTATTATCACACATGATAGGAATTGGTCCATAAAAATTGATTCCTATATCGTACAAGATCTATTTCATCCATAACACCTAAGTGAAACATGAGGATGTTGCAATATACTTTGATTTAGCAGTGGATAATGCTACAGAATCTGCTTGACCAAGAAACTAACTAGGAGCCACAAAAGAATGCTCCTCCACTGGTACTTATGTTGTCCAAACAACCTGCCCAATCTGCGTGTTTATATGTTGTCAATGAAAAATATGATAATGTAGGGTACCGTAACCCCATATCTTCTATCCCTTTCAGGAATCTGAAAAATCCTTTTTACTGCCACAATATGTGACTCTTTCAATTCTTGTTGTAACCTAGCTGCCAAACATATTGCATACATAATATTTGGTCTTGTAGTAGTCAGGTATAACAAGCCTCCAATCATCTACCAAAATAGACTTTCATATTCTTTCGGTGATTCATCTTCATTGGTCATCTTCCCTCCAGAAACAATAGGAGTGGAAACAGGCTTTGAATTTTCTAAATCTAACTTCTTTAGTAACTCCTTCACATACATGGATTGAGAGATAAAAATGCCTTTTTTATTCTTACCAACTTTCAATCCAAGAAAGAAATTTAATTCTCCCATCATTGACATTTCAAATTCTTTTTGTATTTCTTCTACAAACCTCTTGCATAATTCATCTTTGTCACCAAAGATGATTTCATTAACATACACAACAATAATCGAAATCTTTCCTAAATTTACCTTGAAGTACAGATTGTTGTGTGCCAATCCTTGACTGATCAAATATTTTTCTAGTTTACCATACCAGGCTCTAGGTGCTTTCTTTAGCCCATATAATTCCTTCTTCAATATGAAAACATCATCAAGATCCTTTTATGATCTGAAAACTTCTGATTGTTCAATTTATACTTCTTCCTTCAGTTCTCTATTTTGGAATGCAGACTTGGCATCCATCTGATAAACTTTGAATTTATTAAATGTTGTAAATGCCAAGGACATCCTAATAACTTCCATCCCAAAAATGGGAGCATATGCCACCTCAAAATTAATTACTTCAATCTGTGAGTAACTTTTTCAAACCAATCTTGCCTTGCTTCTTAAAACTTTTTCATTCTCATCTAGCTTATTCTGGTACACCCATTTTGTACCTATCACATTTATATCTTTTAGTCTAGGCACAAGTTCCCAAGTTTGATTATTTTCTATCTGATTTAGTTCTTCCTTCATAGAATTAATCCAACTCTTATCATTACAAGCCTCTGCTACAGACTTAGGTTCAACTTCAGAAAGTAAACATAACAAAGCATGATCTTGTGTTGCTTTACTTATGGTAACAAATCCTTTGTTCTTATCTCCAATAATCTGATTTTTTGAATAATTATTTTGTACATACCTTGGTTTCTTAGGAGTGGGTATCGGTATCAGTGTTGGTTGAATGCCATATTCCTCTTTCTTGTCTTCTTTCCTCTGTTCTTCTGCATCAGATTCATACTCAATGTGCCTTTCAGGAGCCTTTTGAAAATCTTCATCAACCTTCACATACGCGCTTTCAAAAATCTTGTTTAGTCTTTTATTGTAGCACCAATATGGACATCTTCTTGTAGAATAGCCCAAGAATATTCCTTCATCATCCCTACTATCAAAATTTCCAAGATTGTCTTCATCTTTCAGTATGTAACACTTTCTGCCAAAAATATTGAAGTACTTAACTATCAGTACTCTTCCATGCCATAATTCATGTGAAGTCTTGCCATAATTTTTCTGGTATAAAAATATATCAAGTGTATATAAAACAATATGTAATTCTCTTTCTAGTAGATATCTGGTATATTTTCTTCTCTCAACATAGTTCTAGTTGCTTCCTGAATCATTTGATTCATCCTTTCCACAACCTCATTTTGTTGTGGTGTTCTTGCTATTGAAAACTGTCTCTTAATGCCATGATTTTCACAATAACTTGCAAATGCATCATGTGTAAATTCTCCACCTTTATCATATCTCAAACACTTAATTTTTCTACCACATTCAATCTCAACTCTAGCCTTCAATATCTTGAATTTCTCAAATGCTTCATATTTATCTCTAAGAAATGAAAGACATGTCATTCTTGAATAATCATCAATGAATAGTATAAAATACCTTTCACCTTGAAAAATTCTTGTTATGGTTGGACCACAAAGATCACTGTGCACAATATCCTGCAAAGCGGTAGATGAATGATCTTTTTCCTTGAATGATTCTCTTCTCTTCTTCCCTTCTTGAAAACTCTTGCAAATGATGTTTTATGGTTTGTGTAGTTTGCGTAAAAATCTCACTACATGAGATGAGATTATTCTCATCAGATTATCAAAAATAATGTGACACATCCTCTGATTCCAGAGCCAACTATCATCAGTATGAGATAACAAGCAACATCCTTCAGATGCTCCTTATAGCTGGTATAGATTCCTTCATCTTCTCTTTCCTATAATAATTATATCTCTACATCTCTTCCTCATTTCACATCCCTCATCCTTGAAAACAACATCATACCCATTCCACACATCTATCTAACACTCAATAGATTGTGATATAAACCTTTCACATTATAGATATTTTCAGTGTTATTCTTACCATAAAATGCAATTGATCCTTTACCAACATTATATGTTGCCTTATCATCACCAAATCTAACATCACCACCATAATATTTTCTAAGTGATACAAATATACTTTTTTACTCCATTCATATGATGAGAGAAACCACTATCATTTAGCCAATCATCTTTGTTCCTTCTAGCATATAAATCAGTTTCAACATTATCATTAGCTTAAGCATAGATTTTAGTGATATCAATTTCAGATTTCTCTTCTTCTTCAACATAAAACAAACAATCCCTAGTCTATGATTCATCATCTGAGATATTAGCATCTTCATTCACATCGTAATCCTTTTTATTGAACCTTTGGAACTTCTGTCTAGGAGATTTTTTAGGACATCTAGTAGCCAAATGACCAATCTTACCATACTTAAATCATTTTAGGGGTAACATATCTTTGTACTTGTCAGTACCTTTCTTATGTCTACTTGAAAAGTTAACCTCAAACTCTTCTTCATCATATCTGTCAGGATCATCTTCTGATTTTGTTGCTTTGAATTTTGTCTTTGCTATGTTATTGTCTCTTCCAAACTTCCTCAGCTCAAATGGAATCAAGGTACCAAATAATTGTTCTTTGGTAAACTTCTTTGCATCATACACCTCTTCAATTGCTGAAATTTTGTCACTATAACTATCTGGTATTGTCATCATCTTCACTATGAAGTCCTCATCAGTAATAGTTCCTCCTTATTTCTTGACTTCATTAACTACATTCTCAACTCTTTGAAAATAGCTTTTAATATCTTCATCATCTTCCATTCTCAAGTTCTCATAATGTCTATTAGCTGTCAACTTCTTAGATAACTTGACTTTGTCATTTCCTTTATAAATTTCCTTCAAATTTTCTCAAAATTCATAAAATTTATTTAATGAAATAACCTTATCCAATTCAGTCTTTGATAAAGAACTAGTAATAACATACCTCACTTTTTCATTTTCCACATATTCCTCAATTTTATCAGTAGTCAGTCCATTTTGTAGAGGAACATACTTTGACTCTACATCCTTCCATGTCTTCTAACCAATTGATACCAAGTATCCTTTCATCTGATATTTCCATGAATTATAGTTTGATCCATCAAACATAGGAATAGTCAATTTGTGTGCCATCAAATATGCCTCAAGCGGTTAATCTCTTCACCTAGGAACCAGGATCTGATACCAATTGTTGAAAAGACTAAATAACTAAGAGGGGGGTGAATCACTTATTCCCACACAAATTTACAAAAAATTCTCTCTGTTCGTTAAAACTTACACAGTTCCAATAAAAAATTAAGATTTGTTGGTTTAGCACATTAAACATCCACAGTAAATATAACATGAAATGCACAAGAACACAAAAATAGAGAACACCAGATTTTACATGGAAACCCCAAGATGGGTAAAACCACAGAGAAGCTAATTATCATGAAATGTAAAACAACCTATTAAGGTGGCACCGAAAGGTTATTTGATACAAAGGCTCACTGCCAAAAATGCTCACTGCAAGAAGGCTCATTGTCAATACACAGGGGCTCATTTCTGATACACAGGGGCTAACTTTCTCTACACAAGGACTCATTGCCGATACAAGGGCTTAGTGCCAAAAGATATGAAAAGGAATAGAATCCACAT
>MU223917.1:1326273-1376280 GCA_018584345.1 Thuja plicata | reverse complement strand
CCCCCCCCCCCCCCATAATGCTGAATAGGGAGAGGGGTGACAGGAACACTGAAATGCAATGCCAGAAACATCTACAGAAAGAAGAATCAGGAACACCAACAGTGCAATAGAAGTAAAAGCACAGGATAAAGGGTGGTGTCACTGACACATAGCATGGGCTAATGTCATGGAAGGTACGCTCACTTGACAAAGGTAGATGAGCACAAAATGGAAAAACATCATAACCCCCCATGGCACTTTATAACGGAGTGTGAGTACAAAAAACACACAAGGTGCTCAAAATCCTAGATATGCAAAAGCAGGCACTTTATCTCAGTGTGTTTACAGAAAAAAGAATGCTACAGAAGAGAAGCATACAATGCTCAGAAGTCAGAAAGAAGAGTGACCCAGAAGATCAGAAGAAGAGATCCCAGGACCTATAGAACCCAAGTAATATGCCAGAGTGTGAAAGAGAAAAACTTGGAGGAGAGAGAACCTAGAGAAAAATCTAGAAAAAAGACCCCTACAACTGAAAAGTTCACTGAACTAGCTTTTCGACGATATCTGGTTTGCCAAAAACGGAGTCCGGATGAGCCAGATATGGTTCCCGAAAGATAGAAAATAGACATTAGACTTTGATAGAAAAAAACACTATTAAAATGGAAGAACCCAAAACCCCAACCTCCATCATTGGAAAGTTCTTGGAAAGAGCTTTCCGACGATAGATGGAAGTCAGAAAAATACCCTCGTATGCTCCAAATAGAGTGAAAATAGTGAGGTAGGGTCAAAAAGGGCCCCAAAAATATTTTTTAAGCCCCTGGGGCTGACAAAGGGCTATCCCTTAGGTGCCATATGACTACCATAGGGGGCTAGAGTAAACTCCTGGTCACCCATGTCACCGCCGGCCAACAGAAAAGGGTCCGCGGGGCTAACAAACCCGTCAGGCGGAGCGGGGCCGGAGTGGAGCACCGGGTGGAGCAGCGGTGGGCGCTGGGCGGAGAGGAGGCCGGCAAAGCCGGCGACGGTGGGGTGTAGGGCGGCTGGGCCATGGAGGGCAGCAGAGTAGGGCTGTGGGTGCCGGAGGAGGTGCCGCCGCTGGTGGCAGGGCTGGAGGAGCCGGCGAAGCCTGCAGGGCCAGCGGGTGGCGCTGCTGGTGGGGGCTGGACCGCGGTGGTGCGGTGGTGGCCTTTTTAAAAATTGCACCGACTGCATTTTTAAATGCTTAAAAACCTTAGAAAAAAAAAATTTTAAATTTTTTCCTCGGTTTCTGTGCCCGTACGGCACTGGAAACCAAAACTATTTTTGCCTCGGAGGCAAGTTTTCCAAAATGGACAAATTTTATATGGATTCTGGGGTTTTTGGGCGCTTTGAGCACAACGGTAATGTCTGTTTGAGCCTAAAATGACCAGAAACAAAGGTCCCCCTAAATCCACATAAAAGCTTCTAAAAACCCAGAAAAACCTCCAGCTTCTGATACACTTTGACAAAGCACGAACAACGAGCAACAAGATGGATCTGATACCACATTAGGATAGGAAAAACCCTGTTCTACCAAGAACACCTGCATGCATAACCCTGTCACAGGGAAGAAACAAAGAATAGAAGAAGAAGAAAATCTATGGAGGCCAAAAGACCAGAGACATCATATGCACATGAAAGAATATATTATTAACAATATGTTTCAATCTGATACAATGCGATGTGAAAAACTCCTTAAGAAAAACAAAGAGGTGAACCCTTATAAAAGGAATCACGAAACCCTAAAAGGGAAAACCTAAGGTTAGCTTAAGCAACTAGAGTGAATAGGTGAGTTAGTAATTAGATCATAATGATTTAATTAATAACCCAAGAGACTATTACTCTAACAGTTCTTCCCTCTTGTTGTGTTTCTTGTTTCATATTTTTTTAGATCTCTCTAACCAAACGTTGTTGCTCCATTGGCGCAAGATGATAAGTGAACCACAATATCATAAAAATTCTTGTATTTGTATCTCATTTCTTATATATGGTGCAAGGGCACTAATCAACAACAAGGACAAGGAAGAATATATAACCTTGGGGAACCTTTAGTTTTCTATTTTTTGTGTTGTAATAAAGTCCTAAACCATGTTGTGGCATGACTCTGTTTGATATCCTTATAATCCAACTGGGTTGCATAGCCACCTTAGGACATTTTTGGGTTAGTTTTGGGTTTTTATAAGTTAGGTTCCATGTTTTTGTTGACATGAAATCCTTGAATAGGTGTTGACACCTTTTACAAGTTTGTTTTTGTCTTTTTTCTATTTTGGGAAAGTTGTTGATGAGAAACTTTTCTTGTCTTCATGCAAGAATCAGAATTCAAAGAGTTTCTTGTAAGAAACTAATGTAATCTTCTAATTTTGATGTCCCTTGAAGAGGAGAGGTCAAGGAAGTGAGAGGAGGATAGTGGAGAAGCTTTGAATGTATGAATTTTTGAAGACTATCTGATATAACACAAATTTTGTGCATTTCCTCATAATAGTGATTTACCCCATGCACATATGGATTGATTGAGATGAAAAATATATGTAGGAAGTTGGGGAAAGTTGTTAACAAGGAGTATAGTGTATTTATGAAGAAATCTTGTCCCAATTCATTTGGAGAACAAAATGAATGGTTTGTACACATTGTGCTACTCATTTTGGGATAATTCCAAAGCTTTTGCAAGCCTCACTCACATTATAGTCGATTTAGGTGTTTAGGACCAAATACCTCCTTTGGGGTAGTGCATTCTAGTAGACATGAAAATAATTTTAGGAATGGTTTAGTGGATAGATTGAACCTTCATGGTGTTAGAGTCCTTTGTTGATACCCTAGAGTGATTTTCCCTCTAGTGGTGTTCCAGAGTATTTGACTCTGCATCATTTTTGGTATCAAAGCTTTTGGCTATGTTTCTTGGAGCAGAAACTTGGTTTATGTTAGAGATAGAATCTTCTGCTGGAATTTGCAACATGGTGACTAATGCAAATCTTGCTAATAAGGTGGAGGAGCAGGAAGAATAGAATAGGTTTTTGAGAGAAAGACTAGAGAAGCTGGTAGACAAATTGGAGCAAGTAGAGAAGATTGCACTAAAGATAGAAGAAGAAAAGCAAGGAACATATGAAGATGAAGAAGAGGAAGCACCTAGAGAAGAATTGAATAAACCTGAGGATCAGATATGTTTCCTAAAATATTTGGAAACATTGGGAGGTAAGACAGTGGAGTTACCCATATTTGATGGAAAAATGAATGCTGAGGTTGTGATAGAATCGATTGAAGCCTTAGAAAATCACTTTGAATGTGAAGGTGTCACTGAAGTACAAAAATTGAAGGTAGAAAATTCTAAGATGAAGGAAGCATCAGTAACTTGGTGGAGTTTCATCCAAGAGGAAAGATCTAAAGATGACAAGAATAAGATCACATCATGGAAAATGATGGTTTCAATGGTGAAGGAGAAATATATACCATAAGACTATGAGGTACAATTACATCAAAAGAGGAAAAACCTAAGACAAAGAGAGATGGAAATTAGCACATATACTGAGGAATTCTAGAAGTTAAGTCTCAGATCAGGGATCATAGAGCCTAAATGTGTCAAGGTAGAAACATGCCTAAATGGTTTGAGAATGAATATTCAAGAGGAGCTAGAATTGTTGAGTCCTAATATGGTGTCAAGGTGTTACCAATTGGCTTTGAAAGTGGAAGAAAAATTTAAAAGGAAACAAAACCAAAATAACAGAGGCTGGGGCAGACAATCATTCAGAGGAAGAAGCCAGTCAAGAGGAAGAGGACCAAACTTCAACTCTTAAGGAGAAACCAGTCAAGAAACAAGTAGGACTGATAATTTAAAAGGGAATTTTAGAGGGAGAAGACCAAATTTCAGAGGACGGTCAAAAGGAAGAGGAAAACCATTAATTTTTTTAGTTGTAATCAAGAAGTATATATGGCTTACAAGTTCTTAGAGAAGATAGGGTCTATCTCTCAAGGAGAAAGGAGAAGCACTTATGTTGAGATTAACACTCCTAAAAGAACCAATCACCAAGGAACCACCTCAAAGGAAATCAGTTTTTAGAACAAACTGCAAAGTTGGAGGAAAGGTATGTAAAGTCCTAATCAACAGAGAATTTTATTTCTCTTAAAATGGTTGAAAATTTTATATTGAGAAGATTCCCTCATACTTGCCTTTACAAAGTCCCATGGATTAATAAAGGACAATAAACTATTATGGATGAGTAGTCATGGGTTGAATTTCAAATTGGAGCCTATAAGGACAGATTGCTAGTTGATGTGGTGAAGATGGATGCTTTCCACCTTCTATTTGGAAGGCCATGATAGTATGAATTAAAATCCCAACATGATGGATTTAAAAACACCTATACCATAAATAAAGATGGTAAAGTCATTGAAATGTTACCATGGGTAGAGAAGAAGAGCCTAAGGAAAAAATAAGTTAAGGTAATGATGATGGGAAAGAATGAATTCTTGAAGGTAGTAGAAGGTGAGAATAGCCCTTTCTTTGCACTCATACCTATGCTAAAAGATAAGGTGGAGTATTTTCAAATGGAAATGACAGAAACAAATGAATCTACAAGCAAGGATAGTTTTATTTTGAAGGTAGAAAGTGCAGCGAAAAAGACACCAAAGATGGATGAAGAAGTGGCCACCATTCTTGAAAAATATCAGGGTATAGTTGCAGATGATACATCAATGAGTCTACCACTAATGAGGGAAATAAGTCAATGTATAGATCTCATACCAGGGTCTACAATACCTAACAAAGCAGCCTACAAACTAACACCCCAGTAGAATCAAGAGATGTCAAAACAAATACATGAGTTGCTTGAATCTGGTCTAATTGGAAAGAGCCTAAGCCCATGTGCAGTGCATGTTGTTTTAGCACCAAAGGAGGAAGGAACTTGGATGCTTTGCACTGATTCTAGAGCCCTCAATAAGATAACAATAAGGTATATATTTCCAATACCAAGAATAGAAATTTACTAGATTGTTTGGGGGGTGCAAGATATTTCTCTAAAATTGATTTGAAGAGTGGGTACCATCAAATAAGGATTAGGCCAGGGGATGAATGGAAGATGAATTTTAAGACCAATGAGGGGTTGTATGAGTGGAAAGTGATTCCTTTTGGGTTATCTAAATCCCCAAGTACATTTATGAGGCTCATGAATGAGGTCCTTAAGGATTTCATAGGGAAATGTTTCATAGTATACCCAGATGACATTCTAATTTTCAATAGCACAAGGGAAGAGCATTTGAAGCACATAGATATGGTGTTGAAGAGATTAAATGAGGATAACTTGAAGATCAACATGGAAAAGTGCATTTTTATGCAAGAGGAACTCGCATATCTTGGATTTGTGATATCCAAGGGTACTCTCAAGATGGACCAAGACAAGGTAAAGGCAATTCTTTCATGGTCTACTCCTAGGATAATTTCTACAGTTAGGAGCTTTCATGGATTAGATACTTTTTATAGAAAGTTTATAAGAAGTTTTAGTATGATTTGTGCACCTATCCTAGGTACTATCAAGGGGGACAAAAATGTAATTTTGTTTGGACCAAGGAAGCTAATGAAGCCTTTGAACTCCTTAATAAAAAGGTTGCCCAATATGTGGTCCTAAAGCTCCCTGATTTTAACAAAGTTTTCAAAATTAAGTGTGATTCTATTCTAGTTGCCATAGGAGGCATCTTAATTAAAGAAGGTAGACCCATTGCATTATTTAGTTAAAATTTAAATGAATCCAAGAAGAAATGTTGGTCTGAAGAAATGTTTAAGGGAAAGAGTAGTTCCTTTGTTAAATGGACCTAATTAGCCCTTTGTAGGTCATTGTACTCCTGCAAGTTTAGTTGTTTTGTATTTGATGTTGAAATATGTCCTTTTGGAATTACGAGGAGATCAATAAAGGGTATCATAATCTATGATTTTTTTCTAAGTTGTTTGGGGAAATATTGAACTAACTAAGGAAAACTGAGGTCACGGGGATACAAGGAGTGTAGTGGATTTCTGAAGCAAGTCTATCCCAATGCATTTGGGGAACAACATGAATGGTTTGTACATATTGTGCTACTCATGTTTGAATAATTTCCAAGCTTTTGGAAGCCTGACTCACATTATAGAGGATTTGGGTGTTTAGGACCAAATACCTCCTTTGGGATAGTGCATGCTAGTAGACATGAAGAGAAGTTTAGTAATGATTCAGTGGATATATTGAACCTTCATGGTGTTAGAGTCCTTTGTTGATACCCTAGAGTGATTTTCCCTCTAGTTATGTTCCAAAGTATTTGACTCCGCATCACTATATGTCGTTACATGTTATGTTGTACATGTGCCACTATTCATAAATGTACCTTTGTGTTGTCTACTGGGGATGATACAAAATAGTAGTTACCTATTCTTTTTGGTCTCTATGGTGCACACCCAAAAAGACTCTTCTTTGTAAATTTTACGTGCCTTTATTCCATTTTTCCTATAGTTCTACTACATTTTGGGGATGATGAAAGTTAATTTTGATATAATAGACGAGTTATCATGACCTATTGAACCAGAGTTGGTAGATCCCTTTAGTGCTCAACTCATTTCCCTTGACTTGTCCTTTCTTGGGGGAATTTCATAGTGGAAACATTTCTTGTGGATGCATGTGCGCTCTGTTAAAGAAATTTCTCTCATTAAGGAGTTTTCAATAGCTTTAACGTGGGGCATACACTCCACTCCATGTTAACATTTTGCACACACACACACATATAGTGATTCAATGCTATATTTTTTAGTAGACCATCCTTGTTTTATCCCTAAGGAAGCTTACTTATCCTTAGGACTAATCATTTTTTTGGTTGATACATTATTGGAAGTACTTTCCTTTAAGTATTGATCCTTGTTGAAGGATTGAACTAGCATAATACAATTTTCTATACTATTCAACTCCATCTTTTGTAGCATTTTCCTTGTGTGGTTCACATAAGAAAAAAACTCTCTCTCTCTCTCTCTCTCTCTCTCTCTCTCTCTCTCAATTGATGCCTCTCTTATTTTGGTTTTTGATTTAATGAAGACTTAAGTCACTTGGGGCCTTGCTATTTCTTTGTCTCCTTAACCTTAATACGATCATCTTATGCATTTGATCTAATTTATTGTGAGCATGATCTTGTCTCATACTCTCGCTAAAGTGGGGGCTACATGTACCATCCTAAAAATTTAGCACCCATTATTGGTGGCTTTAGGACCTATTAGACCCCATTTTAGTGATTTCAAGATCTGAATGTTTTTATGCTTGATTTCTTGCATCTTTCATTTTCTCTCCTTAAAAAAATTTACACTCCCCAAGACCCAGATCTACTTTGAAATTAACAATTCTGGGACTAGGTTGAACTAAGTTGGCCTTGTCCTGGACAAGGCCAACCCAAATTAGCCTTTTCCTTGAGCATTGAATCTAAGTGGGCTTCGGGCCCAATGTAGAGGTTTTACTTCTTGATCTTTATTTGTAGTCATCTCGACAATATTGAATCCATAAATGGGTATAAAATTACATCAAGGCCTCTCATTTTACATCGATGACTATCCATTTTATGTGCAAGCAATCTATTATTATTGGTGATTTCAAGAGCAAGTGAAATCAAGATAATTGAGGATCTGGATTCAAGATTTGAAAGCAATTATCCAATTCAAGATCTTCAAGTATCCCTCCTTTCAAGAAAATGAAACCTTCTCTCATTGATGAAAATTTATCTCCCATGATGGACAAGTAGAGGAATTCTCAAGAAAGCAAGAATATACATTCCTCTTCTCCCTTCAAGATCCAGGATTGGAAAGTGTAGATCTAGGAACTTGTGAAGGCATCCTTGATTATACAACACATTCCAAATACACATTTCAAGTATCTTCATGGATTTGATGGATTTCTAAATCCACCCATGAGGGTTTTTCATGCAAGTTAAATCTAGCATTTATCTTATTTACATTACTTTCCTTATGCAATTTCTATTTAATTTCAGTTTTGATTCTTATACAGGGGCCTAACCAAGGAAATTCCCTTTGCACAACCTTTTGCCCCTTCTTCTTGTGTGCAAGATCAAGTTTTAGTTGTTTCAAATCCCGATTTTGGGAGTTAGAGAACCAGTGAAAAATCCTCTATAGATTTCATCATATTCAAAGTCTCCAAGACTGATGAAATTATTTTTTCCATTAGTACACTTAGTGAAAACTAGTGATAGAGATCATTGGTACAAGCATTACTAGCAGATAGCGAGCATACCTAATAGATCAAAGTGTCACGAGAAAATGCTAAGTATGGAATTGACAGACGAACACTGACAAGTGTTGCACTGACGAAGTGAACAGGACATCACCGGGGTCAATAACATAACATGGAGATCATCACCGACAAAGTAGAAAAAGAATACCTGATGACTAGTTCAAGAAAGGAACACCATGATAAAGAAAATCGACTGTCAGAACCGACTGTCAGTTAAAGAACCCACAAAAAGTGGATCTGAGTTTTACACGTCAGATAAAGCATTGTAATTCTATTTGTAGAGTTTTAATTTGTTTTAAATCATAACTTGAGGGTCAAGCGAGCTTTATGTAAATGTTTTAAAGCATCCTAATGGATCTAAAACATATCTAACTAAAGATCAAGGTCAAGTTGTAAACCTTGGATCTAGAGTTACCTTGCAAAAGCGTGAATCAAGAATTAAGCTAAAATCTAGTATAAATAGATGTTCAATCAATTGTGAATCATGAATTCATTATTGTTGATAGCCATGAAGAGCATCTAAGGAGTAGAAGGTAGAATTCATGCAAAGTACAGAAACAGATCATATCAGTTGTGAAGAACACATAGAGGCTACTGACGAGTAGACAAAGGTATTATTCAATCATGGAAAGATGATTACTCATACATAGGAAGCTTTATTGGATCCGTTATCAGCAATTAGAGATTGCATACATCATCAGATCAAATAATTATGTAGTTGCATTATAACAAGTGCATCACATCTAAAATCCTTTTGTAGAAGGTGGACTTAACCGTTCTTTACAAATCTCTTAACAAAGTGCACACTTAATAGTGTTGCTAAAGCTTCAAACGAAGTAGATCTTAATAGGTCTCCACTGTAATACTCCTAACAAGGTAGGTGATTAGAAGTGACCAATTGTAAGCCTTAACCAACCCCTTCTTATCTACAGATAGTGAAGTCTTGTGGGTAACAATCCCCACTGCAATTTTTACTTCCTAACAAGAGTTTTCTGCGATATCATATCTTGTGTCATGTGTTATCTATTTTCATGAATGTTTCTTTTATGATTACATATTAAAGAACTTATTATATGATTGCATATACATAAAGAAAGATGAACAGTTAGATAAGATAATTTACAAACTAATGATTAAGGTTTAATGGGCTAACCAAGAAAAATTTTAGAGGTACTGATTCACCCCTCCCCTCTCAGTACATCATTCCAATACAATTACAACCATTGGTATCAGAGCTAAGTCTCTTTCTTGAAAAGCTTAAAGACTTAAGAGAAAAGATCAGAGCAGTGGAAAAATATAGACTAGATATGACTATTGAGAATGAGCAGCTACAAATGCAGATAAACTATGAGAAATATAAAGAGGCAAGAATCAAGTTAAGAAAACTTCTTGATGAAAGAAATATTATGGCAACCAGATTGAATGAAAAAGACTACAAAGAATTAGAAATACAAGACTACTTTGATACATTAGAATCATCAATGAGCAAAGCTTCAGATGCATCAGTAGAAGAAATCACAAGTCTACAAGAGGTCAATCTACATCTGACAGATCAAATCAAGATGCTACAAATCAGTTAAGAAACTCAAATGGTGAAAATGATTGATGTTATGAATGATGCAAGAAAAGCTGAAAATGAAAGAACACTAGTCATTGATGATAGGAGGAAAATAACAGAGAAGCTACAAGAGAAAGAATCAGAGATTCAAAGACTTACTGAGCATCACCATGAGGTTACCAACCAGATTATTCTTATGAGTCAAGAAGCAAACAGATTAAATATAGAACTCATTGAAAGAATACAGATCATTGGTGAACTAAGAGAAGAGAATGAAAAATTGAAGCATGAAATCAAAGTCCAAATTCAACACAATGAATTGATCAAAAAGGCTGAAGAGATCAACAAAAGGATGGATGATTTTCTTGATGGACAGAGAAGAGTCAACAACTACATAGGATTAGCGTACAATGAGAATGGTGAATCTTCTAATCAACCAGATCAAAGAAATACTTTCACAACCCCAAGATCTAAGAAGCTGTCATGCAATCACTGCGGAAAACCAGGCCACACCTCAAACATTTGCAAAAAAAAATGAAAGGTATTTCTCAAGCACAATCTACGTTTATTGGTAATTGTTATAAATGTCAAAAGAAAGGACACAAGGAATATGAATGCAGATCCAAAGTGACAAATCCAAAGAGGAAAACCTACATGGACAAGTACTGTCATACCTGCAAGATGAATGGGCATACACATGAAGAGTGCTCAAAAAAGAACAACAACGTGTGGAAACCAAAAGAAACTGATAATAGCCACAAACCAACAAGAGTGGGAAACTCATATGTTTGGGACTATAACACATGGGTAAACTGCACAGCATGTGGAAGGTACGGTCATATTGCTGCCAACTATATGAGAAAGTGGACCAGAAGGTCAAGAGGTTGGACCAATCCAGGTATGGCATGTTTGCACTATCATAAGGTTGGACATGTGATAAAAGATTGCAAAGACCGACTGACAGAAACAAGTACACATCCCAATGGAAATACCATTGATGACATCAAGAGAATGAGAAACAAGATGTGGGTAAAATCCACAAACACTGAAGGTGCTGGAGCAAGCATTGTAAATGGTGACACCCCATCCAATGGATCCGCTAACATCACCACATCCAACTAAAATGCACAAGTATGTATGGAACTGCATTATGATAAGTTATATTATACATTGGTTCCATTACACAAAGTTCATATTGTAATATTAGCATGAATAAAGATGCAATATATTGTTATTTGCTAAACTATTGAAAAGAAACCATCGGCTATTGGGCATAATTTGCATCGGTGAACACACACAGATAAGTTAGCACTACTTTCCAAAATGTATCGGTCATTACACAAGCTAAGTGTAAATTGACGGACATCGGTGAACCTTGAGTAACAAAAGTTGTCCTCGCAACTTTACCGACAATCATCGGTGAAGTCACCAATGCTACTAGCTACCCCGATGCTTTGCACAAACACCAAAGATGATATGAATGTCTCTACTGATGAACTCAGTATTTATATAACAACGAGTTGATAAGCATTAATGACAGCTTAGGGTACAAAAAGGTTATAAAAACCTGACGAGTAAAATCATTTTTGCACCTGCTATTTTCGAGCAGAGCAGAGCGATTTTAGAGCAATTTGGAGAGCGACCCAGTAGGAATCAATTTGAGATGAAGCATTCACATTCATAGGAAATCACAAAGAATCTGTAAGTAATCACATTCACCAATCACACTATTTTATTTGTGAAAAGCCCTAGATTTCTACAAACATGATGGCATCGACTTCTAGAGTTGAGAAAATTAAGGAAGATAAGAATAAATCCTTCAATCTTGTCAGTAGAGGCTCGTGTGCTGAACCCAAATACAAGATACACCCTGAAATAGCTTCACAACCTGATGATTCCAGAGCATTCTCCAGAATCCCACCTAGGGTTTTACTGGTAGAGGATGCAAGGTCCTATATTCACTGCAAGATCTCATAAATAGGAGATCTAGACCTAGATAATGCCTACAAGGCACTATGTGATGACACTGGAAATATCAAAGAAGAGAAAAAACATTTGGAAGTAAAGGGACTCACAAATGCACTGCATTTTCCCAAAGTCTTCAAAATAGAATAGATAAAGATTGTTCTTAGCAGAGTTCACAACAATACTTTATGGCTTAATAAGCCAAAACCAATAACTAAGGATGTTATTCACGCGATTACTGATTATCCTACAACTGATAAACCACAAGCTCACAAGCACCCATCCTTGGTAGAAGTTGAAAAACTGACTGGTGCTAAATCATATAAGAGAGCACTAAAGGTCAACACCATTACTGACGTAGTGCTGAAGTTTGGAGCATGTGTTGTTGGATATAAAAGCTTCCAAGCAAGTGGAATGAACAACATATCAAGTACTGCTATGAGCACAACATACAAGATCATCAAATAGGGAAATAAGATGGATCTTGCAGAGATCCTGTTACATCAACTGGAGGAGAACATGTGCAAAATAAGATCTTCAAGGACAAACACTTGTAAGTTTGGTTCCCTCATAATGTGCATATTCTTTTACTTTGAGGAATATTTTCCTTCCATAGGAAAAGTTGTATGGGACACAAGCAGACCCATAACCATTCAGATAGGTATTTCAAAACCATTAAGGAAATGTTATGCATGAGTATTTCAAAACCATTAAGGAAATGTTGTAAGCTAGAACAAGAATTCCTAAAATTCTAATAGAGGAACACAAAGAGAACATATGTTTCATGGTAGATACAGATTTCATGTACATCCAAGCAGTAGTACCTAGGAAATCATGGCTTACAAAGTTAGAATATGAAATCAAAGCAGGACTAGCCAATAAGTGCATTGAGGCACGACTAAATGAACCAGTGGACAACAAACAACTAAGATTTGGCACCTATGAAGAGGCCAAACAAAAGATTAAAACAAATCTTGTTGTCAAGAAGGCTGTAAAACAGTCAAAAAGAATGGTGAAGAATTTGAAAAAAAACTTGAACATATCTTCTGAAGAAGAAGAAGAAAGGGAAGGTGAAGAGAAACAAGAGGGTAAGGAGGAACTCACCGAGGACCAGCTACCCATCGGTGATACAATAGAGAAAAATGAATCAGAGGAAGAAAATTTTGATTCACCACCTCCTCCTCCACCTAAGAAGTCAAGAACAAGGAGTCAAACAGCAAAGGATGCAACCCCTTCTCCCATAGTAAAAGGAAAGGTTTATAAAAGGAAACCTGAAACATCAAAGGAAAAACAACCAGTTAGGCGACCTATCAAAAGGAGAAAATTTGTTCACACAACTGAGGATTTAGAGGACTCAACTATGGATGAGCCTAACACTACAATCAAACAAGCAAAGAAAACTACAAAGGCAACATCAACTACTGAAAACATTGATGAAATATGTAAGTACATTTATGAAGCATCATCTATTGGACATCCTAAAATTAGGAAATGGTTGAGATGGGATTCTTTAGAATAGAATAAGATTTAAGATGCACTTATAGATAAAATGTGTAGACACTATTATGTCCCACTACAGTTCACTACATGTGATGTTCCTCAAGAACTGTTGATAAGACTATCTTCTAGGTTCACATTTGCACTACATGAGGAGAAAAGGATAAGAGAAAGGGTATTGGTTTCTCTTATGCCTCCTGAATCAAAATAGGAAGAAATAAATGAATTAATGGAGACAAATGAGAAAATTTTCTGGAAGAGAAGTTTATAGAGCTAGAACAAGAAGCTCGTGATAAATGGAGCAAGATACTCACTCCTACTGAGGAGAGAAGTTATGAGAAGGAAACTGTCAATCAGAGAGATAACTCAACAGCTGAGTTAGATATTGAAGAAGTTCAAATAACCGGCCAGAAACAAGTTGATATTATAGATGAAGAATGGCCTAAAAATAGTGAGGAAAATCAAGAAGCAAGTCCAATCCACATCAGTTTAGAGGATGAAGAAGTTACCAAAGAAGAGTTACCGATAAAAGGTAACTTAGATGATGACATAAATGATGAATCATGGTTAGACAACATAGTCAATACCACTACAGGAAAAGACCCTACAGTAGAAGTACAAAAGGATGAAGACATTAATATTGCAAAGGGCAATACCGACAGACAGGATACAACTATTGACACTACAACAGTCAATACATTGACAAATATGAATATATTAATAGATGCTATTGATATTCAATCAAGTCAGGATAAATCATCTAAGAGAGATGATGATATACCCAAGGATATGGGTACTAATGAAAACAAAGATGTATCCAACACTCAAAAGGACACAAATACATAAATGAAAAATGCAACTGACAATCAGCAAGAAGTGTCAAAAGAACAAAACAAAGAAGCTGACAACAAAATAGAGGATACACTGAGAAAGGGTGAAGAAAAAGATAAAAGTGAAGGAGTCAAGCAGGATGAAGGAATAAAACTTAAAGAAGATATATTTTTTGATACACCTAAGGCAAATGAGGAGACGTCTTCACCAAACTAGTCGGTGGACTCAGAACGGATACAAAAGGATGCTTCATCTTCTTGACCCTCACCTACCAAATCCACCCAATCTCAAGCTTTACAAATGGTTGTACATCAATCTGCCACCTAGCCAAAGAAGAAGAAGAAGAAAACATTAAAGAAAGACATCTTGGTTGTTACACTAGATGAAGTAATAGAATTTCCAAACTGGGATATTACCACTTTGGATAGTGATAAACTTCAAGATTTTGGAGTGCTCTGTCAAAGAAAATCCATTCAAAAGAAAATGATACAAGAACACATGGAAACAATGGAACTTGACAAGGCAAGAGACATTCTCCAACAACTTGTTCCTGAGGTAAAACTTGAAGAAAATGCTACCGTTAAGGAACACATAGTTGTTCTTACCAACGCAATCACAGACCAAAATATAGATGCAGAACAAGCCATGGAAGAACAAGCAGAGAAGAAGTATCAATACAAGTTAATTGATAAAATCAACCAGGAAGTGGCATTAAACAAGGTAAAGCTCTCTGAACTAACTAATCAATTAGATCCAATGATTGCTAAGGCAATTACCTTAGTTCAGAATATGTGCACGCTTGAAAAGTTTACAAAGGAAAATAGTGACAAGTTAGCAGAGATAGATTCTAATGTCACAGCAAGTGCACAAAGCCCAACCTCAAATGAAGAAAGAATCAAGGTGTATCATGACAACGTCATTGAGGCTAACAGGCTAAGGAAAGAAATATGGGATGCTGAAACACAACTAAGAGTTGAGATTATAGAGCTACAGGCACACATATTGCCTAATCTTACTATTCTACAACAGCATATTTCTAAAGCAAGAAACCTTATTGCAACCCCTGAGATGTTTGTAGTAGACAACATCTATGATATACATGTAAGGATATCACTTGAGTAAATGGCTCTAGAAATGCTGAAAGAAAAATGGGGAAAGATGATGGAGGAGATCAAGTCCTCACATTCCCACCTTTTTGACAAGATGTAAGTACCTTTGCCTTTATTATCAAAAAAGGAGGAATAGAAAGGCAATGTATATTGTATGTACAGGAGGAACAAATATGTAAAGATAAATATGTACAATATATCAAAAAAAAATGGAAAAGAAAAGTACATAAGGATATGTATATATACTTACACTTATCAGCATATACATAGGGGGAGTCATTAAAATGACTAAGGAAGGAGTATACATAGGTGTACATACTAATACATTCAGTATGTTGCACATATCATGTTTTTGATACTAATGTCAAAGGGGGAGATTGATGACATTAATTTTTCCATTAGTACACTTAGTGAAAAACAGTGACAGAGATCATCGATATAAGCATTACCGGCAGATAGCAAGCATACACGATAGATCAAAGTGTCATGAGAAAATGTGAAGTATGGAATTGACCGATGAACACTGACAAGTGTTGCACCAATGAAGTGAACAGGACATCACCGACAGGTCAATAACATAACATGGAGATCATCACCGACGATACAGTTTTCAGAGCAAAACTGATGAAGTAGAAAAATAATACCCGACGACTAGTTCAAGAAAGGAACACCAATGACAAAGAAAACTGACTGTCAGTTAAAGAACCCGCAAAAAGTGGATCTGAGTTTTACACGTCAGATAAAGCATTGTAATTCTATTTATAGAGTTTTAATTTGTTTTAAATCATAACTTGAGGGTTAAGAAAGATTTATGTAAATGTTTTAAAGCATCCTAATGGATCTAAAACATATCTAACTAAAGATCAAGGTCAAGTTGTAAACCTTGGATCTAGAGTTAACTTACAAAAGTGTGAATCAAGAATTAAGCTAAAATCTAGTATAAATAGATGTTCAATCAATTGTGAATCATGAATTCATTATTGTTGATAGCCACGAAGAGAATCTAAGGAGCAGAAGGCAAAATTCATGCAAAGTATAGAAACAGATCATATCATTTGTCAAGAACACACAGAGGCTATCGACGAGTAGACAAAGGTATTATTCAATCATGGAAAGATGATTACTCATACATAGCAAGCTTTATTGGATCTGTTATCAGTAATTAGAGATTGCATACATCATCAGATCAAAGACTTATGTAGTTGCATTCTAACAAGTGCATCACATCTAAAATCCTTTTGTAGAAGGTGGGCTTAACCATTCTTTACAAATCTCTTAATAGAGTGCACACTTAACAGTGTTGCTAAAGCTTCAAATGAAGTAGATCTTAATAGGTCTCCATTGTAATACTCCTAATAGGGTAGGTCATCAAAAGTGACCAATTGTAAGCCTTAACAAGCCCCTTCTTATCTATAGATAGTGAAGTCTTGTGGGTAACAATCCCCACCGCAGTTTTTACTTCCTAATAGGAGTTTTCTGCGATATCATATCTTGTGTCATGTGCTATCTATTTTCATGAATGTTTCTTTTATGATTACATATTAAAGAACTTATGATATGATTGCATATACATAAAGAAAGATGAGCAGTTAGATAAGATAATTTACAAACTGATGATTAAGGGTTAATGGGCTAACCAAGAAAAGTTTTAGAGGTACTTATTCACCCCTCCCCTCTTAGTACATCATTCCAATACAATTCCAACACAAGACAAGGTTGAATTTTCTAGACAACGTTGACTTTGTTTGACATAGTTATTTGGATCCAAAAATTTCATAGTCAAAAGTTACAACTTTCAGAGTGCCAGATTCAGAACCATTTCTGATTCTGATAGTTCTGTGACAGTCAAAACTAGATCTAAAGTTTACTCCTCTTCTCCTAGCTTCAAGGTGATTTCATTCCTTCTCTTTTCATCTTGCACTTACTTTTATACATCAGACCTGATATCATATTTGTTAGTTGTCATTTCATCTATCATAGTATGAATTAATTTCATACATTTGCATATCAATTTTACATATCATATACATTTTGACAGTAAAGGAGCCCATCCCCAAATCACACTCTATCCTCAAATATAGATCTTGCTTTATCACCCTTTCATTAATTTGGTATGTGCTAATCTAATTTGGGATTCTTTGGGGCATTCCTAATGTATCATATCCCCTCCATCCATTTGATTTGGTGAGGGAGCTTCCTCCATATCATTGCTCACCATTTCATATGATATATCTATATATATGTACACACACACACACACACACACATATATATACACATATATATACATATTTATATATATATATATATATATATATACATACATATATATATACACATATATATACATACATATATATATATATACATATACATACATATACATATATATACACACACACATATACTTATACATATACATATGCATATACATATACATATACATATACATACACACACACACACACACATATATATATACATATACATATACATATATATATATACACACACACACACATATATATATATATATATCTATGTGTGTGTGTATGTATATATGTATGTATGTATGTATGTATGTATGTATATCTGTGTGTGTGTTGCATAGATAACCATATAGAAGTGGTTTATCATCCACAAAGATAATTAAATCATAAGTTAAAGTTTATGATAGAAAGTTCATAAAACCCACTAAAGACAACTATAAACCAAGTCCAAGACATTAAAAACCTATGACCATAACAAAGAATATATAGAAAACATTGGTAAAAATAGAGCCATTATCTAAGCTCGTCATTTTCCCCCAACTTATATACTCTTTATAGTCCTCCAACAACAAAAAATTCCCAATCCAGGCATAAATTCTGAAATCCCCAATTGTACTCTAGTCCGCTCCTCCTGATTCCAGGATCCAATAGAATCCTTTCATGTTATCCAGCCTTGTCCATATGGAATTCTATTCTCTTTCATTATAGGAACCTTCATTGTCCCTATAACTCATTACTGGACACATAAGTATGGATGGCTAAAAATTAAGAGGTAACCAATCATTTTGCTTTGTTCTTTCCAAATGCATTTACTTAAGGGCTCTCTGCACAACTTCTTGGTGATTGGGAAATGAAAGGGGCTCGACTTTATTGAGTTCATTAAATAGACTATTCCACCTCTTCTCTAAGTGTCCAATCACATTCTTCCCCTCAACTCTAGCCATCCTCTCATACTCTCTGTAGGATTCTTCTCTCAAAGGCCAAATCCTTCTCCTATAGTTATCATTTGGTAAGCCATACATATTTTTTTCCAATCATAATACAATACTCTGGGGTTTCGAGCTTCATGCCTTAATTTCAATGGAGTATTTAGTTCTCTTTTCCTATATGTTGTAGATTGTTGTCTTAGATGATCTCATTGTTAATCCAAGACATAAGAGCCCTCAAGTGTATATCCCTAATGTAAAGAAGGGGATTCCATTCAGTTTCTAATGGGACAACATAATTATCTAGGTAGAACTCACAAAGAAAATTCCATATGGCCACAAGAGATGACTGATAGACTTGACAAAATTCTTGAGGTGTGTCCAAAGAGGGGCTCAAACTTTGAAATTTCTCATCAATTGAAATAAAAGACATTGTTATTTTAAATGCAAAGCATAAAATCAAGATGGTTCTCTACATTCCATTAAATGAGGAACCATGTTGACTATAATGTCCAACTTATGTTTCAGAAAATAAATTTCCTACTTCTGATTATCAATGATCTTTAGCATTTTTGCATTTTCAAGATCCCACTCAGTTTTCTTATACAACATATCATTATAAATTTATAAAGACATAATATGAAATGTAAGAGAAGAAGGAGGATTATGCTCAAGAACCCTTTTCCTCTTACCTAGGTTACTTGAACTTGGTACTGATTCTTCTAACTGCAATGTTGGTCCTCCCAACTATTCTACACTAGCAATGAGCTTATCAAGACCCTGCAATCCCTGGTCTTTTTCTGGTTGCTCTTCTTTCATGAACACATATTTTTGACCTTCGTGGAGTTCTTCCCTTATCTCTTCTTCATCTATAGGTTCACCTATTTTCCCAAAAAATACATAAAGTGGTTCATTCTCCTAAGGACTGTTGACAGTCTGGGATTCCTTCTAAGGGGTATCATGCAAAGATTCAGATGATTCAACATGAGTACTAACACTTGGCTCCTTTAGTTTCTCTACCCCACTAGACTTTCCTCTAATACTAGTACTTATTCATTGAGGGGTATCCTTAGTAGCCATAGGAGTTCTATCCTTTCTTGGTTTCTAGTGGGTTTAGCTATAAATACAAAAGTTTTAGGAGGGTATATTTCTTCCATTTTCATTTTCTTAGAACTGGGAGTAATTGGTTCAGTGTTATATTCCTATTATTTCTTCTTTACTACCCTCATCTATTTTAGCCTTTATTTTTTCCTTCCTCACAGTGGCCCTAGTCCAAATGCAGGTTTTCTCAGAGGTACTAATTCTAGGGTCTTTCAAAGGACTCACTTCAATATTAGTAGATGAGGGTTTAGGTAGGTATTACTCAATTGGTTGTTTGGTTGTAGGAAGTTCAGTTGTAGGGTATGCCCATCTAAAGAGGCCCTCGTGGTCATTTTTACAACTCCCTGTGAGGTATTAACTTTGTTCATCAAGGTTGACCTCTTGGCCCTGCACCTTCAAGTTGAAATCTTCAAGTTGTAACAAATTCCTCCCACAATATTTGGGAAACCCCACCCAAAGACCTTTCCACTATAAAATTAATAATACAATGGTGAGTAACCAAGTGTGGCCTTCCTTTTTTCATTTTAGCCACACTGATGAAGAGAAAATTGAAGAGGACATTAGACACATTCACTAGTCTCTCATGCCGCATATGATTGAGAAATTTGAAGTGAATGGAATGGAGACACAGTTGCCTTTCTTCATAAGTTAAGTTATTCATAATTTAGACTCTTAATTCTACCCATATAGGTGGTAGAGACAACCTCCTAGTTCCTTGCTTGTCTAAAACCATAGGAAGGTCCCTAGGATGAGTAAGTTGGGCATGAGTTGTCCTTTCATATTTAGTCTCTGGAAAAAGTTCTCCCATAGCTGGAAGTCCCATAACCTCTACAATATGTTCCTCTTTTGCAATAACCTTCAAACCCTTTACCTTCACTTCTCCATTAGAGAATGTACAAGAAAATTCCATTACAATTTGATCATTAAACCCATTTAATCTCAGAAAAGAATTTAACCAGCTACAGTTTCTGAATTGTGGCTCACATACTGGGTCCTAAAGAAAGGCATCATGATCTATGGTTTCATGTCATCTAGGTGGACCTCCCATGGTTGTGTTGACATTTTACCCTTAAACACTACAAAAAATTCCTCAAAATTTGCAGAAACTTATGCCTTAAATTCTATGTAACTGCTTAAATTCCAACTCCCATGCACCTTACTTCATCCTATACCTTTTTTGACTCAATCTTTTCAACAAAACCCTTATGTTCTTTCTAAATTTAGACTCACAGGTAAACAAAATCATAAGAGTTAGTCATTTTATGTGAAAATATGGCAACATCAGGAGTTCTTATGAGGGAGTGAAGACAAAAGATTTCATATGCCTTGGATCGTCACATAACTTTTTTTTTAAATTAAATTTGGCTGCAGTTTAAAATCATGATATGACATTGCATCATACATACATGGAATGACGTGGCTTAAACCTGACATGGATATGACACAATAAAACATTCCCCACCCCCAAGTTAAAGAGTGACATGTGTTCACACATAAGGAATGGAGAGTACAAGCTTTAAATGACTACTATGCAATTTATATACATTAAGTAAATTATGGAAAAATAAATATATCTAACAATTTAATGAATACACATGTGTACCTTGCATCAACATGCATACCTGAATGCGGTCATAAATATAAAAAGTGCTTGATTGTACTAAGTAGTAATTGTTGCAAAGTATCATGTCATGCAAGAAGTACGGTGAAACTATGAAGTGAATTTGAAGATGGGTGACGTGGAAGATAAATGGAGTGAAATGAAGGTGGTATGATTATTATGGAGAAAGAGTACACCCGTGAGACATGGATATATTTATTATTCTGCATGAAAATTAAGATTTTAAAATAAGTTCCCCTACTTTTACTACAGGAACTTCAGAGTCTTTGTAAGTTTGGAATTAGTGTAGGAACTCTGCCTTTGTAGTTAGCTTATGGTATAACCTCAATCTATGACCATTCACCAATAGAGTGAATCTGACAGGATCAATAATTGAAAGTTGAACAACACCATTGTCAAAGACTTCTATGATCTCATATGGACCAAGCCAACATGTTTGCAAATTTCTCATGGTGTCCTTGTATCTTGAATCATACAAAATTGCCCAATCACCAGGGTTAAATTTCTTGTCATTTATGTACTTACCATGCCATTTCATTCTCTGATTTTGGACTATTTATGTTTGTTGCAGGTCTGACTTCCTAAGCTCATCCAAGGCATTGAGATACATGATTCTTTCCTCTTGTTCTTTGGAGATATCCATATCCAATTCTACTTCTGTTCTCAGTGTTTTATGTTCAAATTCCATAGGCATCATTGTTGTTTTCCCATAGAGCATCTCAATTTGTGTAAAGATGGTGGTTATTTTCCATCTTGTCCTGTAGGCCTAAATTGCCTTAGATAATCTTTCCTATGGACTGTCATTGTCTTATTTAATATGGATTCAATCTCTCTATTTGTAATTTCAGCCTGTCATTGGCCTATGATTGATAAGGACTCGACTTCCTTTGCCTTATTCTGTATTTATTTACTAGTGTTGTGATCAAAGTGGAGGTGAACTGGGGTACCCCATAGCGGGTTAATATTTACTTACCATTTACTTAATATTTGGTACCTTGTTATCTTTGGCATGCTTAATTGGTTTAACCTCAACCCTCTTTGTTACATAGTTAGCATACACCAAAATATATGAAACCATTTCAGGAAGGATTGATAGGTCCAAAAAATTCCAATCCCCACTTATCAAATTGTGTAACAATAACTTGAGGGTATAGTGGCATCTCATTTTATTTAGTAGGTCTTCCTATCCTTTGGCATCTATCACACTTCCTAGTATAATTTGTTGCATCCTTGTGTAGAGTAGGTCAATAGTATCATGTATTCAAGACCTTCATTGTTGTCCTTTTGGCTATAAAATGCCCCTCTACAGGGTTCATAATGAAATGCATGAAGGATGTCATAGGTCTCATCCTCTCTAACACATCGCCTCATGACTTGATCAGACCCTATATAGAACAAACAACCAGCTATCCAAGAAAAAATGAAACTCTTTACAACAAGCAACCTTTTCTCGTTTGGAGAGAAATGATTAGGGATTCTATTAAAAACTATGTAGTTAGCTATATTTTCATACCAAGGTGTATGAATAGAAATGGAAAATAGATGCTCATCTAAAAAGGAATCATCAATAATCACATAATATTCCTTAGTTTTCAGCCTAGAAATAAAATATGTCACTATATTTGCTTTACCTGGTTTGTCAATGATGGTAATGTCAAACTCTTGCATCAAAAGTAATCATCTAGCTAATCTACTTGTTATGGAAGGTTTTTTCATAAGGTACTTAATGGCTACATGATATTTGTGTACAAAAATTTTATATCTATTAATGTAGTGTCTGAACTTGTTAAGGGCATAAATAACTGCTAACAATTCTTTCTCTGTGATAGTATAATTTAGCTCTGGCCCTTGCAGATTTTTGCTGATGAAATAAATGACATTTTTTATAGTACCTTATTTTTGGTCCAAAAATGCCCCAATGGCATGGTCTGATGTATCTATGTGAATATGAAAAGGTATTAACCAATTAGGCCCTCTAAGGATAGGTGCTTAGGTAAGGACTAACTAAAGTTTCAGGAAAGATTCTTCACATTCTGATGTCTACTCAAAATCTGCATCTTTAGTTAACTATTTATATAATGGTCCTACCATTTTTCTAAAGTCCTTGATAAACCTCCTATAATATCCTACATTACCCAAGAATCTCCTTACATCCTTTTGTTTATTATGGATAGGAAGGTTAAGAATAACTTCAAATTTTGTTAGATAAACTTGAATACCGGCTTGAGAAATATAGTGGCATAGCACTACCCCTTCCTGCATAATCATGAAATACTTCTCACTATTCAAAGATGGTTTGTGATATTCAAATCTATGGAGTACCTTTCCTGTATTTCTCAATGCTTCCTCAAAGGTACTTCCATATGTGGTAAATTCATCCATATAGATTTCCATAAAATCATGTGAAATATCTGAGAATATGATAATAACTACCCATTGGAAAGTGGTTGGAGCATTGCACAAGCCAAAGGGAGAAAAAAAAAAAGAATAAGTTCCACATGGAAAAGTAAAGGTGGTCTTTTACTAGTCTTCTGGTACAATTATGATATAGTTGTATCCACTTTAACCATCTAGGAATGAGAAATAGTGTTTCCCTACTAGAGAGTTTAGGACTTGATCTATAAAGGGAAGAGAAAAATGATCCTTTTTGGTTACAATATTCAACTCCCTATAATATACATAGAATATCCACTTTCCCCCTTTCTTAGGAATTATAACAAGGGGTGACACCTAATGGCTATCAAAGATAGGATAAATAAACCTGACATCTAGCAAGTTCTGCAATTCTCCTTTAACTATCTCTCTGAGTCAAGGGTTAATTCTTATTTGGGAGTGTCTTATTGACATACTATCCTCCTTGATGTAAAGTCAATGAGTTCATAACTTAGTATCCAAACCCTTCATATCATTATAATCCCAGACAAATGCTTGCTTATGATACTACAACAATTTTGTCAAAGACATTTTTTGTTCTTGAGTGAGATTATTATTGATGTTCAAATATCTACTTGGTGAGATCTCAACTTGCTTATTTAACTCAGTCATGAATGCCTTGATGAGGTATGATATTTTTAATTCATGTGACAACCATGTATGCAACATATTTGTAGCTGCAGGAAAGTTTGATGAACTAGGAGTAGGGATGATAGTTTGCAATGAAAATGATTGATGTGATAAATAACCAAAAGGTTGCTCATCCACTACATAATAATTTTGAAGAATGGTGTTGAGTACATCATCCTCTTCCTGAAGTTATTGGAAAGGATCCCTCTCTATCATCATGATCAGAACCATTGAGTTAACTTCCTCTGCATCTTTCCATAGGTCTGGCCATAGTGGTTGAGTTAAATCAGGCTGAGGCTGGGTTGGTGGATAAAGAGTAAGTTTCTTGGTGTTCAGACCACCTAAGTGATTCTTCTCTCCTGACCGACATCAAATGTATGCATCAACAATATCTAACCAAGGCCTTCCTAAAATAATAGTATATCCTCTCAATATGGATTTAGGAGAGAGTATCATAAAATCAATAGGGTATTCTCAAGAATCCAAGGTGACAACTAGACCCTCTTTCATCCCATCAGGCTTAACAATAGAAGTATCAACTAGCTGCATGACTGAAGGTCCAGGTTTGAGATTGGTGTTTTGGAGATGTTGCATGACATCCTTTTTCATCACATTAATGGCTTCCCCTAAATCAATTAAGACATTTTAAACGTGAATAACATTAATGATAACCCAAACTACAAGGCTACCAGGATTAGAATACTTGGGTATTATCACCTTTTCAAGCATAATGTCTGCTAACTGACTAGGGCATGCATATTTTGAGGATCTTTCTTCTTTTTCCTAGGTTTCTTCGAATAAGTTTCTTTAATGGATTTACCATAAATAAGGACACCTTTAATATATTGGAAGAGAGGTATTGTTATGCCCCAAAATTTGAGCACTTAAACCTTAATCAAATGAACATAAATTTCTATTTAAACATGTTATATTAACTATAGGAGATGAAATGTTTTCTACACCTTTGAAAATTTCACAAATTAAATTAATTGAAAGATTAATATATAATAACAACATCAATTATTGTTATAGTCCTGAAGATTCCTTTTCCTCTATATTTAGTAAAACATCCATAAATTCATTTTGGAATACCCGTCATTTCAAATAAAGGTCCAAATACTTATTTTATTAATAGAAATAAACATACTCTGACTTCAAAAATACAAGATATTACATTTTCCAAAACCTATGAAATTTTACAAGGAAGAAGCTTGATCAGAAAAAGACTTTGAGGTAGAAATTACATCCAAGACACCAAGACATCGACTATACTCTCAGAAGCTTTCTCTGAACCTGCAAGAACATCAAGGTTGACCATGGAGGCTCACTTCCCAACCTAGGCCTTTGCAAGGCCACCCTCAAGATAGGGGATCCAGAACTAAACCAGGATACATACACACATAACAACCATGAATCTGAAAATAGGAACACAAGAAAATACCCAATACCTAAAGATATAAGTAGGTCTCCAAAAGACCTAAAACAAAGGGGTGAAAGAGGACTACCACAAGAGGAGAAATCCAATAATACAAAATATAGACACTAGGAATATGCCACACATGGTCTCAACATTCCTAAGTACCCTATCTTTAATCTTGTTCCATGGCCACATATGGACTCATGAACAAATTTCTACCCTTCCCCTCCATGCCCTATGGCAGCAACTGGAGTAAATTTACCTTTCTTTCACAAAACAATTCATGGCTTCAAGCCTTCCAATTTTTCTTATGAACCCCACATTCCATTGGGGATTCTTGGCATCATGGGCACCCATATACCCATGTACATCCCTCCGCACATGGGAGACTCTACACTACTTGGGTAGATCACTAAATTTCACCCCATCAAGGTTACCCAACCCTCCCAAGGGTAAATAAGCCTTGAAGAACCCCATATACAAACAAATACAAAATAAAATACAAGACTCAACACATAAACTCCATGAAAACCCATGAAGCTGAAAACCATAACATAAATTCCATTCATAGATTTCTCAAGCTATGTACAAATGTAAGCAAAGACTGCTCTAGCTATGCTAACCAGAAAAATCACCTCAAATCCAAGCTACCGTAAATGCAAGGTGGTTTGTGAAGAGCTTCTCCTTCCCATCCTTCCTCCTCTCAAGACTCACTACTACAAAATGAATATATCTCTAAAAGTAGAGAGTGGATGTGTACCCAAACTCCCTCTAAACCATTCCTTAAAAATGCATTCTTCCTAAAATATCAAGAGTCGTAAATGGAGAAGAGAACCTAATCCCTCTACTCACCCCACTTTCCTTCTCCATAAATGGAGTTAAATGCTTGAAAGGAAAGAAGGGATGGCTTAACCAAAGTCTTCCAACTCTTCAAATTCGACACTAGCCAAAATGGTGACTTTAGGGGAGTCATAAATGAGTTTTGAGGCTCTTAATGGGTTTAAAATGACCCCTAACCCCTAAGGTACCAAGTGGGGTAGTTAGTTTTGACCCTAGTTACTCTCTAGGAGCCCAAATGACCCTCCTAAACTCCACCCAAGGTTAACTCTCGAAAATACAACCCTCAAGACTCAATCTAATCTCTCTTGACTCATCCTTATCTTCCTTGACTCAATCTTATCTTCCTAAACCTTAGGGTAAGCATTGGGACTATACTAGGTAACTCCTGGGTAAAGTTAAGCCTATACTAGACACATTCGCTAGTCATGCCAACACACAAGGTACTGTATAGTCAGAAAATGGAAGCACTTCCATGGTAGACTGGTTTAGCCTTCTGAGTAAGTGGTTTGGGGTCATGTCAAGCACCTTGAATGGGTTCCTGACTTTGATCTGGCTTTATCCCCCTATTCTTCCCCATTTCCACTTTTTCCAACCTATTTCTGGCATCCCAGACTGAAAAACTGGGACTTTGAACTCAGGGTCAAGGTCAACCTCGACCTTGACCTAGGTCACAATTGACCTTTTCCAGGCCTGGGATTCAAATTTTAGAATTTTAGGGTTTCCAAATGCTGGTCTTTGGAAAAAGTTAATTCCCACTTCTGAGTCGGCTGTTTCGGTCTTCAGAACAACAAATCTTAAATTATATTTAATATAGGTCCTCTTCTAGGGGCATGGGTATAATTGGAATTTAATTCTCCTATGTTGGCCTCTCTAGAAGATTGTGCCCTAGTTTCATATAAAAGGAAGTTTTCTCCTCTCATTTTCTCTAACCATGAACTATGATCATCAAGCATAATTGCAAGAATTCAAAGACTTGAAGAGTGAGATCCAAAGGTGAAGAAGCAATATTTGAAGCAAGCCAAGTAGCCATTGAAGCATTCATCCATTCTCAAGAACTTCTCAAGCATTCATTTTCATCAAGGAGATCCATTGGTGACCATTGAAGGATTCAAGCTCCATAGAGCCCTCTTGTTGAAGATTTCTCCATCCACATTTCTGCAAGCCTCTTCCACTTCAAGATCCCATTCAAGATTGGTGTTGAAGATCTACAAGCAATTGATTGAAGACATCCTACATTCTACATTCTCCATTCTACATCTCTTTTTTGGTGCATACATACTTGTGGATTCACGGATTTGAATCCACCACAAGGACTTCTACAAGAAAGGTGAATTTGTGCATTTACTTTGTTTTTACTTATGCAATTTCAATTATACTTTAAGGTTAATTCCAAAATTGGGGTTTGACCAGGCAAACCCATCCCCCCAACAAGCAAAGCATTTTTCTTGTAGGTACAGGTCCAGAACAGCGAATCAGGATAGAGATTCAGATACCTTTTTTGCCAAACTTTCAGGATCTGGAAATAGAATTTCAGTCTGAGACTTTTTAGGTCGATTATGCCCTAGGGCACAATCATAAATTCTGGGTCAATGGTGACATTGACTTGAGGGTACAAATTGGAACTGTGTCAGAACGGAAAAAGATTTCTGGGTTTTGTTCATCTCTGCATTTCTATTCCATATCCGGCCTCAGATTTTCTAGAAACTCAACACAGGCTTCAAAAACTAGCATTCTTCAGATCTGCAATATTTCAAGGTTAGTACATTTCTCCTATTTCATTTCAATTAAGGTTATCAATCTTTCTACATCTATTACACATTCAAATCAATAAACGGGTACTTGAGATCTTCCTTTTTTATTCTTATTTCCAAATGATGGATTCTTTTATGCATTGATTCTTCCCTTTTGGATTAATCAAAATTGGATCTTTCATTTGTACATCTAAGGATAGAAGGAGAGCATGTTATTTACCCCTACATTTCAATAAACAATCAAATCAAAACAAATCTTTTAAATGTAAGATAGGATAATAACAAACCCTAAAAATCAAACAACAACAAAATATATCTATTTTCTTATCTTACAGGTACACATGTGTCAAGTGACACAACAAAATGACATATGGTATGACCTATTTACACATTTACTTAAATTAAATTGAATACATTCATGCATCATACTTTTACGAATAAAACATTTTACAACGAGGGCCATGTCTCTTTTTATAGACATGACCTTAGCATCACAGTTTTCACATAGGTCCATTCTTGAATCCCCGTTTAGTACCATGGTCAACTTTCCAGCACACTCATTGCACACATCATTAGGTCTAATAAATCAACACATAAAAATAATAGAATACATAATGTAATTTGAACACACATTCACTCACACTTGCATCAAAGATTCATTGTACTTAACAATATCTGCATCTATTCCACAAGTATACACATAACTCTTAATACATATGCATACTGATATTATCTAACATCCACCTACTAATCCAATATTCTAAACCATCAAAATGGAAATCTGCATCACTCACAAAAGGTATCTAATAGATTCCCCAATTACATAATCAAAGTGTTGTATACAATCAAAGGTTTCAACAAATTCATAAAGTAATACATGTATCCCAATAGTCCAACTATAGCAAAATCAGTATTGACATGAGAACGTATAAATGATAAATAGTGCTAAGATTATGTCAGACTGGGGTAGGCCTCACAGGTATCTTGAAACATATATGCTTGAGTTGGTCTATTATATCAAAGGTTGAATCCTCTTTTGGTGTGGGTACTTCTTCTTCTAATCTTTAAGGAAATGGGGGCAATGTATCAGATTGTTTAGGAACCTCAATTTATTTTATCAAGTTTGGTTAGGAAAGTACAAAAGGTGTATCCTATGGTTCCAATTCTTCCATAGGAATCTTAGTTATGACTGGTAAAGTTGGTGCCGACAAGGCTATTCCAGACCTAAGGTGAATATCACTTATATTTACAACATATGTAGGGTATGATAGGATCGGTGGAATAGACAGGATGTTTTTGTGGCTTATTGTTAGGATTAGGAACATGTTGGGCATGTAACTGAGTAGGTTTAGGGGATCTATTATTGGTTACAAGAGGTGGCATTAAGGCATGTTGTTGAGGCTGTTGAAGATATCCAACTGGTTAATTTGGCCATTGCTGACCTCCTCTCCATTGTGAGGTTTCCTGCCAATTACCTTGAGGCTGTGGCCAACCTCCTTGAGGTTGTTGCTAGTTCCCTTGAGGAGGTTTTCACTAGGGTATAGGGTTTTGATAATTTGGCCAAGCATTCTAAGGATTATTCCAATGTTGAGTTGGATAACCTCCAAAATTTTCATTTTATGGAGGTTTCCATTGATTATTATATGCATTTGAATAAGGACCACTAAAATTTAAAGGGTCTTGTGGCATACCTTGCCTTGGAGCCCCTTACCTTCCTTGAGAAATGAAAAAAAATTAGTCATCATCTACCTCTACTTGCTTGAATTCAATAGGAATTTTCTTGCTCTCTATGTTAGCCACCATCTTGCATCTGCAATCCTTCTTCTTCTCTCTACGGTGAGGGAAATATTCTGCTAGCATTGCCTCTGCCTCCTCATGCTTCTTCTTGGCCTGCATTGTATCCAACTGAGTGGCCATATTTTTGATGATGTCTTGCTTGAAGTATAAAAATAGGTGTGTAATTTATGTCCTTGTTAATGTATTACCAATTAATTTACCCTTGGCGGATTAGTAACCTCTTCCCTTCTTTGTAGCTACTCTAGAGTAGTTCTGACATACCTTTTTAATGTCCTCCCAAGTTTATTGGGTGATATCTCCTCCTCCCATCAAGTCAAAGCTTCAATGCAAATTTCATTAATTCCCCTTAGGAAGAACAAATTTTTATATTATTCATTGAGTTGATGGAGTGTGGACTTCTGTAAGCTAAATAGGAACCCTGATATATAGTCCTCCAAACTTTCATCTTCTTTTTGCTACATTCTAAAGATGTCATCTCCTCTCATAGCATTTCCTCTTCAATATTCTTTGTACTTTTCTAGGACTATTATTTTCATCTCTTCCCAAGTAGTCACAAAATCTCTCCCTAGACCCATAAACCATCTTAATGTTGATCCCTTCATAGGAAATAGTTTAATCCTATGAGCTTCAGCGGTGTAATCATAGATTCTACAAAGGATATCAAATAAAAAATGAATGTATTAGGATCCTCTGTCACTAGGCCATATAAATTAGAAAGAGATGAAGCAAGGATATTCTTAAGGTTATTATTATCGTGTTGATCAGTGATACAAAATGGAAAGATAAGAGGTGGAGGACTAGCCATCCTGGGATGATGTCTTGTTTTTTTCCTTGGTTGATAAACTAGAAAATAATGTTGATCACTAACTTGGTTTTGAGAAAATGGGTCCACAAGTGGAGGAATATTGAGATGAGAAACATGTCAGCAAAGGGATTTGGATCAATTGGTTCTTCTTCTTAGGAAGAGGAAGAAGGGGCTAAATTTTCAATAGCATCAACATAGGGGTTCTCTTCTTCTTCTTCTTCTTCTTCTTCTTGGGGGAAAAAATATCACCTAGCTGGAATTACCATGATAGGGTTCATTAGGAAGAAATATTCCTAAGGCATCTCTCCTTCTTTCTCTATGCACGCAGATTGTGATGGATTTAAACATATTTGAACTAAAATAGAACCGAATATTAATTGATTCTAAGAAAAGATAAAGATAACATTAGAGAGACTAAAATAATTAAAACTCATAGCTATTTTAGGTCCTTAGTTTGACACCATTCCCGACTATGACACCAAAAATGTTTGACTTCCCAATTAGATCAATAACTAGGTTGTAAAAGTCAACTCAGGGATTGGACATCTAGGCTAAGAAACTATCTTTCTCATCGAGAAGGTTCATTTACTTGTCAAACTAGGGAATGTGTACTTAAAATGGGCCAACATTGTATGTGCACTAAGTCCCTACTTAAGCCATGTTATCCTACAACTTGAAAGGAAACAATGTTGGAAAGTAAATGCTTGGAAATAAAGTACTCAAATGATGAAGAAAATCTACTGTTGGAACTAAAACCATGCAAGTAACTACAAAATTATCCAGGATAGACAAATAGGAAACTACCTTGTCTGCTTTGGCTGCAAGAATAGTCACAAGAAGTTGTTTCCAATGATTGCAGGAACAAACAAACTCCAAAACAAGAACTATAAATGGAAGGAAATTAATGCTTAAATTAAAAGGGATTACTCACCAAGTGGACCCCTTGGATGAGTATATCCAGAGCTCAACTAAACTTTATAAACACAAAATATCATCATTTTATTCATTCATCCAAAAGTGTTGTTACACATCATAAGTTGAAACTAGATTGAAACTCTACTTGAACTAAAAATCATATTACAACACAATTGCAAATAATCCATAAACTTGTAGAAATGAAAAGAACATAAGAAAATAACACAGTACTCATAACACTATTATTTGTTGTCGAGGAAACCCTGGCCAATGGAAAACCCCAGTGGGGATAGTACCCACAAGCATGCACTAAAGTATAGTGTCCCTGTTAGGAGACCTATCCCTGTTAGGAGCTAAATATTACATAGTACATTTCCTTGTTAAAGGAATAACAACCCTGTTAAAGGTATACAATACCCTGTTAGGGGCCAACTAAGCATACAACTCTTACAATATAGTTTTATTACAAAATGTTCTCAGTAATGAACAAAACAAGCATCTCTAATGCTTAGATAGTTCCAGTCATAGTTCTTCAATGATCTTTGTCATCCTCTGCTCTGTCATTTGTATATCACATCCAAAACTCTGTTCACAACTATTTCTTCGCTCAACAAAAAGATCTTACATATATATCTTTCTTCTTTACCAATTCAGCTCTCAAATGCTCTCAATACAAAATATATTCAATAAATAAAATATCAAATGCATAGTTGACACTCTTACATAATCAAAATATACATTATCAACAATCATAATCCAACTCTAATTTCTAGGAGTCCATGTCATACTCCCTGAATCATCACTTCTGTCCAGCTGCTTTGTATCATTGTTCTACTGCTATATGTTTGTCTTCAAATCTCTCTAACTTACTGTAAACATCACCAAAACAAAATAGATCTTAAGTGGAAGTCACACATACCCCATACTATCTTCAATTTTAAACTCTTTTGTCGTAACTCATTGATGTCAATCTTTGAGACTCAAAATACCTCTGTATTTCTGCTTCTGTACTTAGCCAATTTCAGAGTCACAAAAACTTAACTTTAAAGGATTCAATCAGTAAGATAGACATGTTTCCATAAATGACAACCAAAAAGTGAATGACATCATACAAAATTGATCACTTTCCAACAATCTCTCCCTTTGGCATTAATGGCAACACTTAACAAAAAAATGACCAAGTGTTCCAACAAAACAAAAATTGTCTCTCCTTCTTCTTTCTCTATTTTGTTTTTCTCTTCTCCCTTATACATTATCTTCTCCTCTTCTCCCCTATTCAATTTTCTATTCTATCTTCTTCCCCTTTGATAACAATGACAAAGGTGCCTAAAAATTAATAAAACTAGTGCTTTCTTACCAATTTCAGAATATCTTGAAAGGAATCTTCCAAGATCTCCACTTCTATACTCCGTGACTTAAGCAATAGTTGACTAACATGAATTATTTTATTTAATGCAAATGATTTTGTCTATGCTTCTTTCAACTCTATTGGCATAGAGTTAGCCAATGATTCTGCAATTTTCTCCATGTTTGATAAGTGGGCTTCAATAATTGATAGCTTAGGAGTGATTAAACTCTCCAGTAAACCAAACCTTGCCATAACTCTCCCTTTCTCAATATCCAATACATTTATTTTAGCCAAAATTCTTGTTACTTCTTTGTCCAACTCCATTATAGATTGTGAAGAGGTCTCACAACTATCCATCATGTTGTTCAAGGTTTCCATGTTCTTGGCAATAATGTCTTCAATATTTTGAACATGTCTGATAGGATTCATGCAATAGCTGAATAGTTTCTTTCCATGTGCAACAAAACTCTTAGAATTTGTTGTACTAGTTCTCAGAATTCCCAATTCCCACAAGATAGACTGGAAAACTTCAAATAGCTTCTTCTCTGAGTTGTTCTTTTCTGCCTTTCCTTTGGCAATCTTTACCAAGTTCTCATAATGTCCATCAAATGCATCAAGTGCCAAATTTAGGTTCTCTACATCATCTCTATTCTGGAAAACAATAGGTACTAGGAGCAATTTGTTCATAGTATCAATTTCTCTAGACACCACCTTGGTCTTCTTGTCGCTTTTCTTGTCAGATCTCTCCTTTCCTTTAGTAAGTACAGTAAAAGCTAATTTTACCAACTCATCCCCATCCATGCAATCAACATCCATATCAATAGATTTGTCTTTACTTTCTAACAATAAGGTAGAAGATGTGTCAACTTCTTTCTTGACTTCAACATTTTCTTTTTCTTCTTTCTGCTCCAATTCTTTCAGTCCTTCTTCCTCAATCACTGTATTGACATTATTTTCTTCAAATTGGTCCTTCTCATCATGTGAAGTTTCAAGAGTCATAGGCACACCAGAAACATAGAAATCTAGTTGCATATCAACTTCACTCTTCTCAACACTTGCCTCAGGTATCTTCGAACTCTTTCCCATTCCTAAGGGTGTAAGCAAAGTAGTTGTAGGAAGTGGGATCTTCTCAGGAGTAATGTTCATTGATATCTAGTCCAGTGCTTTCTGAGTCTCTTTAATAACTTCATCATATTTTCTTTCCATAATCTTCACTAGTCTAGTCTTAGTTCTCAATAAAGGTTTTAGTTCTTTAAATATTCTTTATCTTTCTTGCATAGAAACTACAGGCAACATATTATCAATTTATTGATTTCTAATAGTTTCATCCTCAATCTATGCTAGCTATTTCCTAGTCTCCAATCTACCATATAATTCTTCAGGTATAATGCCCTCTATCTCCAATAGATTCTTCTTGAAAACAAGTAAATGATTAACTAAAACATCCTCAATCCAAATTTTATCAGTTTCCTCATACCTGTCATAGTATTTGTTAATAAAAACTAACTTCCCTTGCTCGATAGCTCTCTTCTCAATAATCTTCAAGTCAGGTTTCCATATATTCTTGTCACTTTTAGGTTTCTTCTCTTCTCTCACAGTGTTTTGTTCTTTAGGTGGTGAAATCTGTCTGCTGGATCTAGTATTGACTCTTGGAATAATATTTTCTACCTGCGAGGTCTGTTGTGGTGGAGGGGAGGTTATATCAATAAATGTAGGAGGTGGAATGTCTACCATCACTACTTCAGGAGGTGAAAGAGTTGTAGTAGCAGTATTTGCCAATCCAGAAGATCGCTCTGCTAACTTAATCTTAAGTTCCTTCAACTCTTCCTCATTGAATCATGCCTTAATACCACATTCATAGACAATGTTGTCTACTTTTCTTTTGCTCAAACCTCTGGTCTATTCCTCTCTTACTTTAGCTAATTTTTCCTCATAGGTTTCCCATCTCTCCTCAAATGTATCTATCTCAGATGCTAGGACATGTTCAATTTTCATAGTTAACACATCAGAACTTACCTCATATCCCATAGGATCACACCATTTCTTCCTTGGTATAACTTCCTTAAAGCATACAAAATCTATTTCAACCATGAAATAGATTATATCCTTGTACTTCTCAAGTAAGTCTGTAGGTATCCTATATATCTTCCTTTCATTTGCCTCTAAAGAATATTAATCATACCAAACAACTCACCATCAACCCATGTGTTGTTATGTCTTCTGTAACTATTAGAAATCTGTATACTAGTAGGTATCCCTTTTCTCCAACCACTAGGGTGCATGCCTAGAAATCTGTGCTTAATGTGTATGTACATATGCATCAATAATGAACCAAATCTGAAGGTCTTTGATCTATCTTTCTTTATCAATTTCACATTCTCCATAAATTTTTGTGTTAACACTTTGCATAGATTGTATTTAGTATTCTCTTTCACCAATCTATATGCCATCATGCTAACTCCTGCAGATAATGAATTGGGTATACTACTATAGTAGAATTTCTAACCAAGTATCACAGCAATCAATTTTACATCCCGTTGCACAATGTCGCTTACTGACATAGCTCGCCTATCCCATTTCAAATGTGTTAGGATTTCAACTTGCTTCTTAACATGTTTCTCTGCTATAGGAATGATTCTAGTATTATCCAATCTAGTAATCTCATGAATCAATTCACTAAAAATCTTCACAGGTTGCTCGCCTATCCAAATAAACTGATCATGTACTCTGCTCAACAATATCTTAAACCATTCTTCTTCATCGAATTCATATAAGTCCATAATTTTCATAATGCTCAATTGATCAAAATGTTTGTATTCATCTGTCATAATTCCTTTGTTAGTTATATACTCCATTTCAATAGAAATTTCATCAACACCCAGTATATCATACTTACAATGAATGTATGCCCTAATGTCTTCTACGTGTAAAACTTTGTGCAGTGTCTGAGAAAATGCTCCTTCAAGGTCTTCTTCACAAGAATTCAAAGGATGTTTCTTGAATTTATATCTAGGTTGATCTACAACATCATAAATAACATGTGCATCCATAGCTAGATGATGTAAATACCTCTTACACGCTGAATTCTAAGTTTTTGATTCAATTGATCATACAAGGCAATTGTAAGATAGACTGAATCTCTCTGCTCTCTGATTTCCTTAGGTCACTGCTCATCAAATGGTAAGGAAATAGATAATCATATGGTTCTTTATACAATGTTAAGTCATTACAAGTTCACATTACCCAATGTTGTCCAGTCGGCTATAAATCTCGCGATCACATAATTAGCATCGTTCAATGTTGTGCTCTTAAATATATACTCCATGATATAGGCCACAATCATACCTAAGCTCACTAGAGCTCAATCCACAAAATCAAAGGTTGGATATATTCTGATATTTTCATCCAATGCTCCCCCTAAGGCCATGATCAGCCAATTAGGTCGATTCTACTTTGTTACCATCAGGCAAAGTTCCAGTAGCATCTATTATCTCTCCCTGAACCAGTATCTCACTTGTCTCTTTGATCTTCCATATCTTACCACTATTTTTATCCTCTACTTTCTTAAAGCAACTGTCAAAATCATTCTTTAAATCCACAACATTCTTACCAATAGCATTCCCATTCTTCTGTGTATTCATAGGATGTGGTACTCTTCTGTTTTTTTGTCCATCATACCTACAAAAATTTTCAATGTGTCCAAGATTATAACATTTATAGCATGTAGGTTTCACTGTTGGTTCTGTTCCATTGTCTTGTCTATATCTAGATTGATTAGGTTTCCTACATTCTGCTTTCTTGTGCCCATATCCATTACAATTAAAACAATAACCAGAAAAGGTCTTAAGAGGGGTATTACCTCTGCAATCTTTTTTCATGTGTCCAAACTTGTTACAACTAAAGCATCTACCGTTGATGGGTCTGATTTTCTCTCTAGGTTCTTCAATAGTAGGTTTTTCAGCATCAATCTTTGCATCAGATTTTTCTTATTAGTTCTTCAAACATTCAGCTTCATTGAATCCAACACCAGTCATATCACCTTTAGGTTTATGTCTATCTCTTTTTTCATTGATCAAATCACTGCTAGTGTGAAGTTTCTCAATGTGTTTCTTTGCCTCAACAAGTTCACCTTTCATGATCTGATTGTATTTCTCCAATTCTAGATACTTGTTCTTGTAGTTGTCAGCCTCATTCTTCATTTGTTCTATCAAAGTATTTGCACTATTCAAAGCTTCTTCAATTTTCTTCTTAGCATCTTTTTGTAATTGAATCTCTTTAGTCATGGCTTCATTCTCAAGCTTTAAGGTTTCATTTTCTTCTTCAAGTTGCTTCATCTAATACGAATTGTCTTTGTCTGAATCTTCTTTTATCTAAACCACAAGATCCTGTCTCTAACTTCTGGAAAGTTCAAGATGGTCTCTAAGTTTCTTTATAAATTTCTCAGCTCTTCGCATGTTGAATCTTAATTCTCCATTCTCTTCTTTTGATTTATCAAGGTCTTCAAGTGTAGCATCAAATTTTTCTTGCAAACTATCTAAATCCATTCTGATCTCTCTTAAGTTGTTAAGCTTTCTCTCCAAGGGCAAAAAGCTTTGATACCAATTGTTAGGATTAGGTAATATTGAGAGGGGGGTGAATCAGTATTATAGAACTTAATTAAACTTTTCAACCAATTGCAAGTAATCCATAAGCTTGAAGAAATGAAAAGAACATAAGCAAGTAACACAGTACTCACAAGACCATTATTTTTTGTCAAGGAAACCCTGGCCAAGGGAAAACCCCAGTGGGGATGGTACCCACAAGCATGCACTAAAGTATAGTGTCCTTGTTAGGAGACCTAGTCCTGTTAGGAGCTGAATATTATATAATAAATTTCCTTGTTAAAGGAATAACAACCCTATTAAAGGTATACAACACCCTGCTAGGGGCCAACTGAGCATACAACTCTTACAATATAGTTATGTTACAAAATGTTCTCAGTAATGAACAAAACAAGCATCTCTAATGCTTAGATAGTTCCAGTCATAGTTATTCAATGATCTTTGTCATCCTCTACTCTTCCATTCATATATCATAGCCAAAAATATGTTCACAACTATTTCTTCGCTCAATAAAAATATCTTACATATATATCTTTCTTCTTTACCAAGTCGTCTCTCAAATACAAATATTACATAGTCAGCTCTCAATACAAAATACATTTAATAAATTAGATATCAAATTCATAGTTGGTGCTCTTACATAATCAAAATATAGGTTATCAAAAATCATAATCCAACTCCGATTGCCAGGAGTCCACGTCATACTCTCTGAATCATCGCTTCTTTCTAGCTACTCTATATCACTATTCTGTTACTGTCTGTCTGTCTTCAAATCTCTCTAACTTATTGTAAACATCACCAAAATAAAATTGATCTTAGGTGGAGGTCACACATACCCCATACTATCTTCTTCTAATCTTGTTTTCTGTAACTCATCGATCTCAATCTTTGATACTCAAAATACCTTTGTATTTCTGCTTCTATACTTAGCTGATTTCAGAGTCACCAAAGCTTAACTTTGAAGGAATATATTAGTAAGCCAGATGTGTTGCCATAAATGACAACCAAAAAGTGAATCACATCATACAAAATTGATCACTTTCCAACACTAAGCTCTGAGGAATTTTTTAGAATCTTATTTATAACAAAATAATGCTAACAAGCTAACTAACTAACCAATCAATGCCTAAAGGAATATGTAGATAGGAGTTATTACTAAACTAGGAAAAAGGAAATCCATCTAACTAATTAGGAACAATCAATTGTCCATTTACACAGAGAGTAATAAATCTTATCCACTACTTCCTATATTTGTTCCACTTTAAGAATGACCATTAAAGTCCTTTGACTTTATCCAAATGATTTGTAATCAATCCATGATTGACTGCTTCAATTGTTGCTACATGATGAACTGCCTTGACTTGGTCCTCGTGGCATGATCCTTCTTGAGCGTCATCTTAACTGAGTTGCTTCATTAATTGTTCTTGCATCATGACATTAGTATGCACACAAACATGCAACACACACACACACACATTCATTTATTGTCAGAATTACATTCATCAATCTATAATTAAGATGTGTGTGTGTGTGTGTGTGTGTGTGTGTGTGTGTGTGTGTGTTTGTCAAACACCTGTACCTACAAAGCTCCAAACACAACACTCTATAACTCATTAACTCAATTGTTAGCACAAGAAATCAATCAAAGCATACAACCAAAATCAAGTTATAGCTTCCTATTTAGAATGAGGGAGATCCTTAGTTAATGAAAAATAGGATCTTTGGTTAAAGTAGCCCAATTTATGATAGCATATTCATAAACCAACTAAAGACAGCTATAAACCAAGTACAAGACACTAACTATGATAAAATCCCATGACCATAACAAAGAAAACATAACAAACATTGGTAAACATAGAGCAATTATTTGAGGTCATCACCACTGCTCAGTTTTTAATATTTTAAATATAATGTTACATAGTTACATTTAGACTTTGATCATTGAATTGATTTTTAATGATGTATTTAACTCCATTGAATATAAGATGCAAATAATATACAACTGCACTAGACCCCATGATAGATTCTTATTTCTCAATTAATTAACAGTAAACTCGATATGCAAAGATGTTTTCATAAACATAGCAACGTAAAAATTAAGTTTTATTAAGGCTCACCATTTTATGGTTTATCTTAACATTTGCCTTAGAGTTTCTTTTCAACTCCTTTCATACACCTTTTTAAGGGATTTTTCAGAGTTCTTCTCCATTTATTTTTTTTGTTTTGTCTTTTCACTTAGTTACCTAAGGGATTTATAAATGGTTAATTTTTATTTATTAATTATAATAATTCAAATTTTAATAGAAAAATTAATTACAAATTGAATGATTTTTATTTATTATTGTAATTTCATAAAATGGATACAAATAAATAAAATAATTTAAAATTTAAAATTAAAATAGAATAAACAAAAATGTAAAATTAAAATATATAAAATCTAAATGTTAATAAAACTAATAATTTAGAAGAAATAAAATTAATAATACATATAGTAACCTTGATATATAATAAGTTTAATTAAAAACTTAAATAAACTTAGTAGTAGCTTTAATTTAGTAGAATTTAAATATAGATAAAACATGCATAAAAAGTATAGTTAAATAAAATAAGTTTAAAATATCAATAAGATCCTAACCAAAAAAGAGCTAAGAAAAAAATCTCTCTCTCTCTCTCTCTCTCTCTCTCTCTCTCTCACAGACACACACACACACACACACACACACACACACACACACACACACACACTTCACTTCCTATATTCATCTGTCTCTTGCTACCTATCCCTCTTTCTCGTCATCTCTATCTATCTCTCATTTATCTCTCTACCTACCCATCTCCTCTCCATGTGACTCCTACTCCATCTCCATCTTCCTCTCAATCTATATCCCCTAGTTATATCTCCTCACCCCTCTCTATCTCTCCTTATTGCTCCCTCTCTTCTTCTCTCCATATTGAAAATATTATAGGAGCATATTAGTGAAAGAATCATTTCTATTTTCCTGATTGAAAGGTTTTGCTTCATTCATGTTTGATTGAATGTAAGTGGATGCATAATTGATTTGAAGCTATCACTTCTCCATTGAGGTGTTTGTTGCAGAAACAACATAATTTTCTATATTGTCTACTTGTTGACCTTGTGTATTGTATAAATGTATGCACAAATAGACCTATTTTTTTTCCTAATTGGCCTTCCATAAATCTATAAAATAATAATAAGCAAACAACCAAATCATGTTTCTTTTAGAATGTCCCCAACATCATAATGACATTAGACTGTTTTATAAAATCTAAGCAATAATGATCATTTTAAAAATTCTATTAGAACAATAATCTAAAAAAGCATGATATTATTTTATTTTTTCATTAACCTCATAGATAGATAATACTATATATGCCTTGTGAGTTAGCTAGTAATTAATGTCTTGTAGAAAGGATAGTTAAATATTAAATTTTAAGTTTTACAATAAAAAATACAAGTAAAACCAAACTTTAAAATTAATATAATTATATAAAACTTATTTAAAAATAAAATATAAATTCATAATTTTAAATAGAGAAATGTTGATTTTATTCAATATTTAATTTAAATATTGACTTTTTATGAGTAAATTTTATGTTCTTTAATTGATGACCTATTTATTGTAATATATGGTTGAGTTGAAGAGAAGGATGCAAGGCCATACAAATAATCTTGACCATCCACATATTTTTTTGTGATGTGATTGCTTGTGATGAGAGCTATTTATGTCCCATTTAATGTTGCATTTTAACATTTTTCATATGCCTTCAATAATATTCTAAAATTCTATTTTTATATCATTCTGTCATTTTACCTTTTTATGTTGCATATGATTAAATATATAATTGGTATTTAATATTGTTTTGGGATAAAAATATGAAAAGTAATTATAGATTATCTTTGTAATCACCCAAAAATGGTCTAGCAAACCCATAGCCCCATTTTCTCAAATATTTGGTCTTAATATATCCTAAATCTAAGACATTATTGCTATACTCTAAATTTTTAAGCATTTAATCAAACTTGCTTATATAATTTTAATCTTAACTTGTTGAATCAAATAATCAAATATCAAAGCCTAACCCAAAAAGCATAAAACATTGGGATAAATCAAAAAGTCCTAACCCTTAAAAAGTTGACCAATCCAAATCACTTTATCATCTCACATGGATTGAGAGGAATTGCATCTCCACCATTGATCAATCTCTTTTGCCTCTTAATCTCAACCACTCATTTCTTGGAATCTCTTATAAAAGGGATAGCTCCCTTTGCTCATTCATAACAAAGAAGATTTGGAGTAGATTTATAATGCTATTTTCATTCTAGAGCTCTTTAGTGCATTCTTAGTTTCTTTTCTTTCATAGTAGTTTCTTGCATTCTTGCATTGTTAGCTTCATTCCTTAGCTTCGATGGCATTCTAGTTTGCTTCATAGATTAATATAGATGCATTGTTCTTCTCATTTGATAGCTTAATTTTGCATCTTGGTTCTATTTCTTATAATGGTATGCATTTAGTTTTCTAGTTCATGCATTTTCATTTTCAAGCTTTCAAGAGCAAAGTATGCAAGTCTATGCATCTTTCTCATTCTCTTTGCATTGAATCTTCCATTTTGGAATAGTCTAGTCACCGATTTCTCTATGTCCAATCTGATGGACAACTATGAGAATCATACTCGCTTAAACTAGGAAGCAATAAGCCAGCTTCAAGGATTTTTGTGATAATGCTTTGAATCTTATGTTTTTACTAACCCCTTGATATAATAGTTTATTGAAGGGTCTGGTTGCAGATATTGATCACACATTTTACAATACACATTTTTGACACCCTCCGTGGGGCATAAAGTTGCGTTTTTGCCTCATTTTCATGATTTCTTACATATTTTTTTATGAAACTGCACTTTCTATCATACTGTTCCCTGTTCTTTGTCGTACGAAAAATATCAAATTGGTACTTTGTCATCTGAGAACACGTATATTGTCATATGAGGTTTCATTCTCTATCTTTTGTTGTATCAGACCATTAAATTTTTTGTATGAGGTTTTGTGAGACTCTATTTTATCGTATGCCAATTGATGTATTGTCATACAAGTTTTGATTCTAGTGTATGTTCTGTACTTTGTCATTTGGAAAATAGTAAGCATTCTTAGGGTTTCTCTTGAACTAATTTTGGCTTTCTAATCTTTTATACGTCTTCTTTGGTCTTTTTATTATCTATTTTTGCAGCCTAACTAGTTTTTGCAGAATGTTTTGAGGAAGACTCGCTTGACAAAGTCACATTTGCACACTATTTTTATAAAACTACTAACGGTTTGTGCTTGTAGGATACTTGCCAAAGGGAAATTGAGATTACTAATGGTTGTGCTTGTAGGTTACCTTGAGATCACATCAACCAAACAAAACATGTGTCTTTCTAGTGGATTTTCTAGGCACCTAGCTTAATTAGAGTGTTGTTTGTTTTGGTAAAATTAGACATTAGGGGAGTATGCTCTTCTCTTTTTGAGAATAAAAAACCCAAACATATTTGATTGAACTTGAGCAAGTAACACTTTTTTTTGGGGTAAATAAACATGTGCTTGATGTGTTTGGGAGACACTATGGAGTAGGAGAGTATGCTCTTTTCCTTTTGGAAAATCAGAAATCTTGACCTCTACAAGCTATCCATTTACTTTTTCTTGCATTTACCTTTAGAGGGTGTATTGTTTGGGAGACACTATGGAGTAGGAGAGTATGCTCTTTTCCTTTTGGAAAATCAAAAATCTTGACCTCTACAAGCTATCCATTTACTTTTTCTTTCATTTACCTTTAGAGGGCCTCCCAAAGGAGAAATCTTTTTGGAACGACGTAAGTGGGGAACAAGCGAACCTGGCTAATTCCACCCTACTATAATAAAATAATTCCTTCAATCCAAAGAGTGGGAAGACATGAAAATTTTCTATCTCTAATTCTTCTTCACTTGTAGGGCCTCATTGCCTCAATCTTGCTAAGCAAGAAATACATTTGGTGGGCGCTTGTAGGGCCATTATTGGTCTTAATCTTGTTTACAAGACTACAAGGGAGATACATTCAACTTGTGTAGGGCCGAGAGGTCTAAATCTTGCGTGCAAGACTATACATTTTGGGTTATTTTAGGGCCATATGCCTTAATTTCACTTGTGAAACTACAAGGGGTAGTCATGTTCGGATGAACTTACTAGACATTTTTAGATAGAGGCTACCCGATCTACCTCAGAAAGTATCATAATATTTGTGCAAGGATCGATCCAAGTGGGCTTTAATTGGATCACCCCAATATTTTATACCCAACATATGTATTCCCAAGGATGTTTCAAAGCATGAATGTGGCATGGGGGAGCTTATGCGATTCGAGCATTGAGTCTCTTTCAGAAACCCACAACGTGCATAGTCCCGGTAAAAGCCAATATCACTTTGTGTGAGGTGAAGGAATATCAAGCATGGGAAAAGATTGTGATACTAAGCCAATTTGACTATAGGGTAGAAAGTGTTTGGTTCTTCACTCTTTGTGTTTGATGTGTTTGTACACCTTGAAACTTGACATATCCTACAAATAAGAACACTTTGACAATAGAAAATAGCAAACGTTAAGATTTTTACCTCAAAAATTGGACAACATTGTCTGAAATCTTTCACGCACAAGTGGAAAACTATCCTAGAATCTTTTATTGTTTCATGCCATTGCATTTGTCATATGACAGAACATCTAGAGGGAAAAAACTAATATGAGGACTAGTGTATTATTGTATGGGAACCCCTGAATTATCGTATGAGACCTGAGTTGAAATTAGTCTAGCATTAGATCTTTTCATTTGGTCACATTCTTGCAGCAATAACTATCATACCTTGTCACTGTCTTTTCCAAATTTCAAATCTAGTGGTTATATTTGTCATTGTCTTTCATCCTAGCTTCTCACAATTCTCTCAATCATATTGACTCTTTGCTCTTGGTTACTTATCAACTTCGTCACAAGTGTCATCTAGAAGGTATTCAAACCTCAAACACATGATACCTTGTACAAGCTCAACAAACAACCTATCTTTCATCAAACACATCTTTGAAGCTTTGATATTGACTTGGAAACTTGATCCCTTAGAGACGTTAGTACAAATTTTCATAATGGTCAAAATGAGAATTCAAAAATCTGATCTCGATTCTAAGGGAAAAACTACTGAGGAATTTTCTCCAGACCTACCTTCTTTTCAGAAACCCAAGACAGCTTTTGAGATCTCACATAAGAACACTTCAAATCTACAACAGACAATTCCCTTGTTTAACTCATCAACTTTGGTTGCACACAACAAATCAACCATGTTAGCCTATGATTGGGGGTCCCAATATGACCACCAGAGTCAACATACTAGTGCTTCTTCCTCTATAGAAGAGCCCACTTCCGAAGAGATTAGGAAGTGCCAACAAGATTAAAAAAAAAGTTAGAAAATGATGCACACTCTCACACAATTGGACAAAGACAAGTACTTTATGCATCTTGTGTCAACAGGTGTTAAGATTCCACTAGATTTTAACATTGAGGGACTTATACAACAAGAAGATGAGTCACCTATTACTATTCTCAACCAGCAATTTCAAGACACGAGATGCGAGTTGAGGGAACTCAAGAAAGCGAAGGAACAACGTCCTAGCAAGTACTCACTAGAGTCTATATGTCCCTTTCCCTTTGCTAAAAACTTGCACATGCCACCTTTTCCCTCAAAGGTTGAAATCCCTAAGTACAATAAATACAATGGGGAAGGTGATCCTCAATATCACGTAAGAGAATTCTGCACTCTTAGTATGGATTTTATGCATGAGAAGACATATCTAATGAGACTATTCCCACGTAGCCTTATTGGCCAAGCCTTGGAATGGTTCACAAATCTCACACCCGGTATTCAGACATTCGATGAGCTTGTACAGAGGTTCATTCAACACTACTCCTACAACATCCTACACACGGTTAGGATGCTAAATCTATGCAACACCAAGCAACATGCTGGTGAGCCATTTGTTAAATTGCTCTAGAGTTGGAGAAAGATTTTTGCAAGATACCCTAGAGAAATACCAGAACCAGATAAGATTGGCATCTTCATCAACAACCTAGACACAACACAAATGTAGAAACATGCCTCTTTTAGTGACTTGGTTCATAGTTCTATGAGGATTGAAGATGTTCTCATAAGGAAACGAGATCTAACCTTGAACAAAGATGCTAAATCCTTCAACAATGAAAATAACAAGTACAAGAGTAAATACTGGAACAAGAATTGTAATGTGGTTAATGACAGTGTAGTTAACTCACCTGAGTCCAAACCTAATGAACCAATAGTTAACCTTACTAATAGCATATAGGGTGAAAGACATAATTTAGTTACCCAATGCTCCCAAGAACACTAAAGACTCCCAAAAAGACAAGGCACCTTGGATGCCATGACCCAAATGCAATTTTACTCCTCTTGGAGAACCTTTGGAGGATGCACTGAAGACGTTGGTTGCAAACAAGATCATCATGATTCTAAAATCCAAATCATGGGAACCTGATGTAAAACCTAAATGGTGGAATGATAATCACTACTATGAGTTTCATAAGAACAAAGGACACTTGAAAAATAATTGTATGAAATTAAAACATGCGATACAAGATCTAATTGATAATAAAACTATCACAGTTGGTACTCATGGCTCAAATGATGATCATAAAGCCTTCAAGAAACCCTTTCCATCCTATGAGAAAGGAGAATCCTCAAAAACCTTGGGAACCATGGTAAATCACACCTATACCAACACTAACAATGTGATACACATGCTCCAACCTTCTGATAGGTCCATCAATGTCATCATTATTAAGGACAAAGAAACTAATTCTTCCAACATGGTCACTAGAGGTCAGTCTAAGGTCACTCTTAAAGGTGTGACATCTGCACCTAAGAAAATTGTTACATCCATAGACAAGCCTTCATAATCAAAGAAAGTTACTGCGAGTTACAATCTGGTCGATCAGTTACAATGAACGCCTTCTCAAATCTCTATCCTAGAATTGCTAAAGTTGTCACCATCATAAAAATAAATTATCTAAACTACACTTATGGAAACTAACGTCCCCAAAGACCTTGATGTTTTTCGATTCCAGACAACGGTAAATCATTTGAAGTCCCCTTGTTATATATCTTTTTTAGAAGAAGATGACAAATCCCTTAGTCACCCACATAATCAACCTCTAAACATAGATGTTTTGATTCACAAAAGTCAGGTTAAGCATGTTTTGATAGATGGAGGTGTTGGTTTGGATATCTGCACTCTCAAGCTAGTCACAACACTAGGATTTTTTGAACATACCATTGATCCTCGAAAGAAGATCACTATTAAAGCATATGATGAGGAAGAGAGATCATCAAAAGGACTTGTGGTGCTTCCTATCAGGGTAGGCCCTATTGAAAGAAATGTCACCTATCAAGTGCTTGACTTGCCTCTCGCATATAACATATTGCTAGGAAGAACATGGATTCACGACATGTAGGTAGTCCCCTTGTATCATCAATGTGTGAAATTACCATACAATGGGGTGGAAGTGTTTATTTCTGCTGACAATGACTACTCTTGTGACCCTCTGAAACAAGCTGACAGTATGATCCCACACAACAAGGAGGCATCCCAAACCTCTGAAATATCTCAAAAAGCATTAATGAAAAGCTTAAAGGAAAAACTCAAGATCAGTAACACAAGCATGGGAGAATACCAATTAACTTCTCTTCCTACATCTCCTAGGTCTAATGGTATGTCATCCTCATCTTTCCCACCTTCAAATGGTAAACAAGTAGAAATATATGAGGGAACTAGAATGGTGAAGGCACACGTATCTCTTTCGGAAGAGAATGAAGAGAAAGTTGTTCTTTCCTGGCTATACAAAGACGAGGAGAAAGATAACAAAGTAAAACATGTGGAGATCTACCCACGTAAGTATGGGAAGAGATATCAAATCATGAAACAAATGGGATACAAAGGGAAAGGACCCTTGGGAAAAGAAAAAGGTCTTATAGAACCCATTCATGCTTAATTTCAAATTCCCACAGATAGGAATGGCTTGGGGTACCATGAGAAGAAGATCCACCCATCTCCTAATAATGACCATCCTTGTAGCTCTCACTCAGATGGATATGATACACATACTGAAGATGAGACTGAGAGTACTCCTCTCCCCTTTGAACAATTTATGCATGCCACCACAGAAAATCTAGCTTACCAAGGGGAACCTTATGTTCCATCATTTTACAGAGCTTCCTTTGAACCAAATGGGTTCGATGCTTTAACAAATGTGACAGAGATATCAAATCAAGAGTCAGACATGCACTTAGACATAAAAGATAGACATTCTAATTGGGGGAAGCTTGTCTTCACCTCCCATGTCCTTGACTTACCGCATTTCTCAAATGATGGGGTGCATGATGTTGAGGAGGCCTCTCCTCGTGCCTCTCAAAAGCCAGAGGATAATTCTACTCAGTATGGAACAGATCAGCAACATGAAAACAATAATTCTATTTTATGATCATCTTGATGCATGCTACAAATTAGGATAACAATTTTGGTGACTTCTGCTGGTTGTCTGCCTGCTAGACATAAGCCTAGACATCTACCCTTGGGAAATGGAGTTAGGAAACTTGAAACCATGAATGCAATCATTTATTGAAATGAAAAATGCAGCTATCCTAGACCTAATGCAGCCTAAAGACCTATGTTCTTGGACAACACTTATTGAAAATGAAAACCTAGACTAAAACCTAATCCTCAAAGCAAAGCTTGAGGTGTATTCCATTAACTGGAATTTGCAGAACTTGCCCATCAGTTGTGGACAACTGATAAGCATTGTTTTCCTTGCAGGCTGTAATAACAAAAGGGCCTGCCCAAAAGTTGTCAAATTTATCATGTTGCACTGGCTTGCTCTTTAGTACATCCCATCTGAGTACTAGATCGCCCTCCTTAAATTCTCTGAACTTAGCTTTCTTGTCAAAAGATCTCTTAGTTTGCACTTGCTTAAGTTCCATTGTATCCAGTGCTTTTCTCCTTTCTTCTTCAAGTTGTAATAGATTGGCATACCTCAATTGAAGGGGATCTTCTTCTCCAAACAATAACATCTGATCAACTAGTTGTAAGGCTAGGAATTCAGTGGAAACTGGCAATTTCGCCTCTTTACCATAAACTAGGACATATGGGGAACTCCCAATTACCTATTTAGGTGTCATCCTATCCAGCCATAAGGCTGCTTTCAATTTGGAATGCCAATCCCTCTTATTTTCCTGCAGAGTCCTTTTGATAATTCTGATTAGATTTTTATTTGTAGACTCTGCAAGACCATTACCCTGAGGATAATAGTTTGAAGAAGTGTTTAAGTAAACCCCATTCTTTACAGCCCATTCTATGATAGCTAAACCAACAAAAGCCATAGCATTATCAGAAATGATTGATTGAGGAACACCAAACCTGGTTATTATATCATCTTAGAATTTTACCACAGTAGGTCCAGAAGCTTCCTTTAGTGCAATAGCCTCGGTCCATTTTGTAAAGTAATCAGTAGCAGTTAAAATCCATTTATGACCTGCACTAGAATTAGGATTGATAGTGCCAATAAAGTCCATTCCCCACTTGGCAAATGGCTGATCAACCATAATTGGTTTTAATGGCAGTGCTACCAGCCTTTGTTTCCCTGCAAACAGTGCACATTTCTAACATTTTCTAGCCCAAACATGAGCATCTTTAAACAAATCAGGCTAATAATAGCCTGCCCTTAGCATTTTCCAAGTTGTAGTTTTAGGACTGAAATGCCCTCCACAGGATCCATCATGAAACTCAGATAATATTCTATTTTGATCTACTGAATCAATACATTTAAGAAACATTCCAGAATAATCTTTTCTATATAGAACACCATCAATAAGAACATAGGGGATAGATTGTAACTTGTAGTATCTCCTTTTTTCCTTATCAAGATTATCTGGGCATTGTCCTGTTTGCAAGAATCTGGCCATATCTGACAACCATGTCATAGGATCATTAAACAGTACAATTTCACTTTGTAAGTCTTCAGATTCCTTAGACACTTCAATTTGTTCTTCCTCTTCTGCCATTTGTACACAAAGTCCTTTACCTCTAACCAACTTGGTTACATGAATTTGTATGTCATACTCCATTACTTTAGTTATCCACCCTGCCCTTTTTTCACTGACATCTTTGTTTAGTAAAAAATCCTTAATACTAGGGTGTGCAATCATTAGATGAATTTTATTTCCAGCAACCAGATGTTTGAACTTTTTTAAGGCTTTTATAACAGCTA
>MU223917.1:1280397-1317067 GCA_018584345.1 Thuja plicata | reverse complement strand
GATCAAATTGTAATTTGAAACTTTTGGGAATATGATCAATTATTAGAGTACAAAAATGACATTTTCTGTTATGAATGTAATTACAAAAATGATTATTAATAATACCTAAAGGATGATATTAATAGGAATTTTATAAAGATGCGATCTTTTTTTCTATTTTATGATCATCTTGATGCATGCTACAAATTAGGATAACAATTCCAATGGGATGAAGGGTGTGAAAACCACTTCCAACAAATCAAAGAATATATAGTGAATCCACCCATATAAATGACACCAATACTAGGAAAGAATCTCCTCCTCTACATTTTAGCTACTGACACATCCTTGGGAGCTTTGCTAGCACAAATAACAAAACATGACAATGTTTCTCAACACCCGCATCAAACAAGTTAAACAGACTGAACGATTGCTGACACCTTTTCTTGTATGTTGTCTGTTATCAATAATTTCCTATGTTTTCTTTGATTTATGCTTGTTGGTGTAGTTCCAATGATCTTTATGTCAAGATAGTAGGGTGTATGTGATAAGAGATTTTGCATTCAGGTGGATTAGCCACACATCCCTTGATCCTACTCTCTTGCACCATAAGGTGAGGTTGGTCCTATCACCTTTTTTTTACTCTACTTGTTTCAACAACATCGCACTCATGGTTATCTTGGCTCTAAATTCCTTGATACTAGTGTACTTTTGTTATATCACCTAGAAATAGTGTTCAGGTCATCTCGACTCTTATGCCTAGATGCTTACATTTGTTTCTCACATCTATCCGATGAAGAGTAGTATTCATATCCTTATGGTTCCACTGGTACCAGTGGGGATTGTATTAACTTGGTGTCCCAAACATCCAAATGATGAAAATATTGTGACTAAGGAAATCGGTGACTTGACTCATGTTGTAGGTTGCATTTCTAGGCTTGCATGATAGCATTATAACATACTCCATCAGATAATCTAAACACAAAGCTATTCCTTTAACCTGTTACTTCCCTTAGTCAATTGCTGACACAATCCATTACATTTCATCTCCTTAAGGTTATCCATCTATGCATAAAGGGTCAGTAAAAAGAACAAGAGCATGACATATACTCGACATAAGATCAAAAAATCACACATGATTTACATCTGTCATTTATGATCTAAGCTATACAAAAAGAATACAACATTAAAAGCTCATACAACAATAAGATATATGACAAGAGATAAAGACAAGGTAACATATTGAGCACCAAAAAGGATCATTGTATATATATATATATATCAAATGTCTTGGTGTATACAAAAGGATGTGCTCTCATAAATATCATGCAAAAATGTGCACCTTCAGTGCAGATGAATCTTGTACAATCATATGGATCTCAAAAATCAGAAAGGGATAAGATAAGATAGGGGATGATCAAGTCTCACTTCCTCTCTCGCCACCATCAGGAAATGGGCATGGAGGAGCATCTGTCCTAGGTGGAGGGCCCACTCCCTCAAATCATTCCAGATACTATGAATACGATGGCACCTCATGTGCCATAGGAACTACTGCGTTGTATGCTGCTACATAGTAGGTCTCCGTACTAGTTTGAAATGTCACCTAGCTCTGCAAATCCTGAACTCTCTAATCATGCCCTGTGATCACTCAATCCTGCTTTACAATCTGAGACTGGGCTACTGCCAGCTATGTCTGAGTGGCTCACAGTCATGTCCTTAGTGACCTAATCAAATCCTGTGCTGACTATGAATCTCACTGAGGTCCCTCCTGCTCTGTAGCCTCTCGTGCCTCTCAGTGCTATCAGACTACCCTAACAACATTATCTAGCCCTGGGTCAGGCTGTGCTTCTGGCATCTCCTCCTCAGTAGTGTCTGTGTCATGGACCTATCCTCTGATGGATCCTAGAGTTCCCATCTCCCCATGATCTCTCTTTCATCCTGACCCTGGTGTCCTACTCGTACTAGGACCAACCTTTGCTCCTACTCTCGGCTGAGTAGGACTTCTCTATGGTGGTCTATGAGGTCCTCTTTGTGGCACTCTCTGTGGAGAAATCACTGCATCTACCACGGGTTCCTACTCTGGGGCACCCTCATCGATCCTAGGCACTCTCTCTACCAGATCTATAAATATAGGAAAAAGGATACCAAGACAAATGGTCCCGACACTCTAGAGTAACCCTTACATTTGCCACTCCCTCTAGGTACTCCCACACTGGTCGATTAAGCTCAATGAGCTCCTAAGTACACCACGCTAGAGATAACTTACATAATGGAATTTCAAATGCTCAGTTTATGATCTACAAACTCCAAGATATCTATGAAAAACAACATAAGAAGAGGAATATGTAAAGAAAAATCTTACTTGCGAGACCAACCTCTGTGCTCCTCATCCAAAAATTGGGCATAGGTAGTGTACTCCGTGGAGACACTCTGGATAAAACCATACTACCGAAACACTCAAGACAATGAGAATCTCTCTATCACCAAGGATGTCTTACCCAACAGTGGGCGTGAGAAAAAGAACTCTCTCTGGACTGTCCTCCACTCAGCCTAGACCTCTACCTACAAATAAGGTCACGATGTGACCAAGTTGGCACCTCCAGTAATCTGTCTTGCCTTGAAAGGGTTGCGTAATGAAACCTGAATATCTATAGATATAGGGTTGGCTGCCCTGCCGTGTATTCAATAATGATAGGTACGCAAACTGGGAGATGCTCCCAGGCCCATATCTACGAAACCATAACTCCTGCAGCCATGCCTCAGATACCCCTATAGGTCACCTCGTGCATCTCATAACACATCTGTGCTAGGAGGCACTGACCCCAACCAAGATTCTCTGGATGTGTCATTAACCTCTCTAGCATCTCCCAACCACATATGAACCCTTACTGTGGTCGATCGACCATGAGGAAACAACCAATGAACCCAACAAGAACACACTCCAAATGTCGTTGCTCTCCATATCTCTCTACCAATGTATCCCAAGAGATAGATCAATCTATAATCAACAGATTATGAAATACTCGAGCTAGTGCCCATACACAGACTAAAGGTGTAGAATCATACTCCACACGTACTCTAACTAAAGGGATCCAAAGAATCCTATAGATGTCCTCGAGAGTGATGGTCATCTCCCCCATCGGCAAGTGAAATGTGTTGTCCTCGCTATGGAATCTCTCCACTAGAACGGTCAATATCCCATGGTTCACCCAAATATCAGGCATCTGCAGCAACCACGAAAGACCACAAGCTTGGACATGTGCTCTCTGATCATCCGAAAGACCTTAGACTAACTACATAGTGGCATGATAGGTGGCTCTAAACTATAAATCTGACAACTGCACCTGCATGAAGAAAAACAACGGAAATAACATCAGTATCGACATCAAATCAAAGTAAAATCACTATGACATAATCAGAAAAGCTCACAAACAGGCTACTACAAAAAGTGAACACGCAATGGTATGATAAAATCAGGAGAAAAATGCCTTTATTCCCATACAACAAAAGGTAAAAATGACCAAATTGGCCCGAAGGTTCATACGACAAAAGATTACAGGCTAGGCGACAAAATAGTATCATATGACAAATAAAGTAGTCTCAGATGACAAAAGGGGCAGTGATGAATATTGTTGTGCGACATGTGGGTCAGTCCCGTGTGACAAATCTAATGTCTTCATACGACAAGAATTTTTGGCAGATTGTTGTACGAACCCTTTTGCAGGACCGTACGACAAACCGTGGGCAGATGGAAAAAAACATGCAAAACATGAAAAAATTGACTAAAACAAGAAAAATTCACATGCAAGGATGAAGTTTATTGACTACTTACAGGTGGTGCATAATCTCTAGGCTGTCCATGCCTTCGCATGCACTCAAAATGATGAGTAGACACCGGGAGAACCATTCTCGCTCATAGAAGCTTCTTGAAAACTCAAAATTTGGATGGTGGAAATGATTTGAAAATGACCCCTCTGGGCCTTATATAGAAATTTGACCTAATTTTCAAATTGCTCCCATGAATGCGAAAATCACACCCTTGGCTAATCAGATTGCTTTGAATCCATTTTTGGGACAAAATTTGTAATCTGATGATGTTTTAATCCTCAAAAATGCAACTTAACCTAATTTTAACAAATACAGTTGATTGTTGAACGCTTTCCTCACAGGATTTTGATTCGAGATTCCTTTTGATCAAATTTCTTGTGCATTTCCCTCTTCAATCTGAAGAGTCAACTTAAGTCAATTTTGGTCACACTTGGTCAAACCATACCTCAGACAGGCTCGCATCTCAAATTCTCAATGCTTTTTCGATCTATCGAGCTTGTGCCTCCCCTCCTTTTGATTTCATTCCTGAGGGGGAAGTATCACTATATCAACAATTTGATTCACATCTACAAGTTCAATCTAGGGGCATCAGGCCCTGACTCAAATCAAAACCTAATCAAGTAATTCTCATCACTATGCATCAAAAATATCAATCTCTAGGGGCATATCAGGTTCATCGCACCATATTAGTCTGAGATTTACCCCCAATCTCATAATTGGCTTCATCAAGACCCATATCAAGTCAATTATCCCAATCAATCAATCAAATGGAAATCAGTCTCATCGCACCACATCAAGTTGTTTCTTCATTCAAATTTAATATTAAATTGGGAAATCTGCTGGGAGGATGAACATTTAGTTTCATCGCTTCACATCAAATTGAATGCTCAGACTCTTCTATTAGTATTCTCTCAATCAAGCCCAGAGATGATATATTCAGATCTATGTGTCAGTCTTTGCTCAATCAAGTCCAGAGCTGATATCTTCAAACTTCAATCGGTCTTTGTTTGATCAAGTTTGGAATTGGTTCTGATCCGTGAGATAGTTTCATCGCTTCACATCAAGCTATTTCTAGATTCAATCAAACTTCAAATGTTATTTGACCCAATGTGTTCCCAGATTGATCACACATTAGTCAAAGAGGGGCAAATGTAATCACCCAAAAATGGTCTAGCAAACCCATAGTGCCATTTTCTCAAATATTTGGTCTTAATAAATCCTAAATCTAAGACATTATTGCTAGACTCTAAATTATTAAGCATTTAATCAAACTTGCTTATATAATTTTAATCCCAACTTGTTGAATCAAATAATCAAATATCAAAGCCTAAACCCAAAAAGCATAAAACATTGGGATAAATTAAAAAGGTCCTAAGTCTTAAAAAGTGAACCCATTCACACATGGGTGTGCACTGAAAAATCAAATAAAATAAATAAAAGGGAGAAAATACCATTTTTTTCTTATTCTCCACAAAGTTGACCAATACGAATCACTTTATCATCTCACATGGGTTGAGAGGAATTGCATCTCCACCATTGATCAATCTTTTTTGCCTCTTAATCTCAACCACTCATTTCTTGGAATCTCTTATAAAAGGGATAACTCCCTTTGCTCATTCATAACAAACAAGATTTGGAGTAGAGTTATAATGCTATTTTTCATTCTAGAGCTCTTTAGTGCATTCTTATTTTCTTTGCTTTCATACTAGTTTCTTGCATTCATGCATTGTTAGCTTCATTCCTTAGCTTAGATGACATTCTAGTTTGCTTCATAGATTAATATATATGCATTGTTCTTCTCATTTGATAGCTTAATTTTGCATCTTGGTTTTGTTTCTTATAATGGTATGCATTTAGTTTGCTAGTTCATGCATTTTCATTTTCAAGCTTTCAAGAGAAAAGTATGCAAGTCTATGCATCTTGCTCATTCTCTTTGCATTGAATCTTCCATTTTGGAGTAGTCAAGTCACCGATTTCTCTATGTCCAATCTAATGAACAAATATAAGAATCATACTCACTTCAACTAGGAAGCAATAAGCCAAATTCAATGGTTTTGGTGATAATGATTTGAATCTTATGTTCTTACTAACCCCTTGATATAATGGTTTATTGAAGTATTTGGTTGCAGATATTGATAACACATTTTACCACACACAGTCTTTACTAGTAAGCATTGTTATTTTAAGCCTTGGAAAATACATTTTGTAGCATGCTGAAGGTAGGATAAGAATGCAGATCTTCTTGTCATCTTCTATGCAGAAAATCTCCCTATCACTTTTTGGTCAGGAACTTTTGTCTATCACTTTTTGACTAGGAATTTGTTTTTGTCATCTTTTTAAAAGATGACGTCAACCTCCAAGGTGATGTCAGTTACCTCTTCAATGTTGACCATGTACCAGATCTAAATAAGCACAAGAACCCATGAGATTATTGATAAATAAATTTGAATGGAGATGCATTTTCTAGTTATGTAGAGGAAATCAAAAACCTTCTATTTTCACTATTTGTTATAATGATATAATATTTAATTCATGGAAAACATAAAATAGATAAGATCAAACTTGATCAAATGGACTAGGTAAGGAAACTCATAGTGAAGATGTGTTGCTGAATTGTTGGAGGATAAATTTGTAGATCTTCACGTGTTTTATTCTAGTCTATTGTTCTAACCAAAATGTTTTTTAATTTGTGGATAGTAATTAAGCTTTTACGTAAGCCATTCACTTCTAATTTGTTGGCCACAGGCTAAAACAAACCAGTGTTAAAAGACTCTGTGAATCCCGAGCTAAGTCTGGGCTCCAGGGTTTTTTCTCCTCTAGAATCGGTCTCAGTCGAGTCTTGTAGAGTCCTGCAAGGACTCGCCGAGTCCATGGACTTGGCTAACTTGATGAGTCTCGTGGCTAGGACTCTGTCGTGACCTGCTGAGCCAAAAGATGAAAATTAAATAGTTTTTAATTACTATTATTGATTATTTTTGGCTTATATCCCTTCTCTAAGACCTAAAAAGGTCGGTCCATCATTTGCAAACACAAAGAAGAGATAAAAAAAAGGCTTGAGAGAAGAATATTTGGGGTTTTAGAAAATAGATTAGCAAATCGATTGGCTCTCATATACTGATTGTTGATTATTTGTACAAGTTTGTAGCTTGCATTCACACGTTGAGAGGAGCTAAAAGAAGCATTTGGAGGAGGCCTCTAAAAATTTGAGTTGCATTTCCATTTTTTGAGCAATTTTGAAGAGGTAAGTTACATTTTTTGTGTTGTTTTCTAAATTTTTTACATTCATGAATCATATTTTGGTTTCCATTTTGTTTACATTTGTTTTAGTCTTTAGATTTGTTCCATTTTATGTTAATGAAAAATTTGAAAAGTAAGAAGCCCTAGTGTTTGATTTTTTTATTGTAGATGTTTATTTATTTTTATTTATGATATATTGTAGCAAAAACATAATGTCTCAGCCCAAGGGTAGTTCAACTAAGCCTAAATTTAGCCTAGATGCAAACCTTGTTAGCATAACAAGAGATAGGGCTTGGAAACATGCCATCCCGTACCCAAAAAAAGAGTAGTTATATGTTGGCATTGTGGTGTTAAATATACTGGGGGATGTATTAATAGATTGAAATATCACCTTATATATATATATATATATATATATATATATATATATATATATATTAGGGCATGATGCTAAACCATGCAAAGGAGCACCCTAGGATGTTATATGTGAAATGAAAGCTCATTTAGAGGGATATGAAGAGAAAAAAAGAATTAAGAAAGAAGCAACAAGAAGAAATGGAAAACTTAGATGGAGAGACCTCTTCAACTCTTCATTCTCCATTACCTCCATCTAGTAGTGGTACTTTGAGTGTAACCATTGGGCTTTAGATTCGTAAGAAGAAATCCACACTAGACTCCCTTATTGTTCCACACACGCTCTAGGTGCCCAACCATCGCTTGAGAGCATGGGTTGGAATAAGGAGAAGCATGAGGCTGCAAAAATGGTACTTGGAATTTTTCTTTCTACAACTTTCCATTTAATGCAGCAAGGTACTTGTTATTATTTTAATTTATATATCTTATTTTTCTTGCTTTCAAGACTAAAATATATGCCACATTGATTATATTAATTTTTAAAGTTGAAAGTAAAACTTAATAGTATACTTATTTTGTTTATTTAATCTGTTTTAGGTCTCCTTATTGGCAAATTGTGATAGATGCTATTACTGTTTGTGGTCCAGGTTTCAAAGCCCCTAATGATGAAGAGCTAAAAGATCATATTTTGACGCAAAAGGTGGTTGATGTAAAAGTTACAATTAACGAGAAACATGAGGTATGAAGGAGGAAGGGTTGCACCATCATGAGTGATGGTTGGACCGACAGAAGAAATATAATATTGCTGAATTTTCATGTCTCCTCATCAGGTAATTGTAGAGAGTAGAACTTGTACTTAGTACTTACTAGTAGTAAACTATTGATTTAGTGATTAATTTTTTAAATTATGATTGTACTAAATTAATTTTTTTTCTCAGGAGCCACAATGTTTTTGATGTAGGAGCATCTTGGGTTCTTGGCAATCCTGCTCAACCAAAAATATGTTTGTTTTTGTTCTTTAGCTTGTTTGGAGGCTGCTCGGTGAAGTGCTCGGTAACTGCTTTTTCTCGGTTACTTGTTCTGTCTTGCTTTACCAATGGGTTTTGGTGAATGTTGGCTGCTCGGTTGGGTTTCCACCGAGTTGCTTTCTAGTGCTTGGTTATCTTCTTACCGAGTTGTTCCTGTTGCTCAGTTATCTTCTTACCGAGTTGTTTATCTTGATTTGGCTGACTTCTGCATTTAATTTCTGCGGTGTAATTACTGTGGGGTCTCTCATTGGGATCTATCTGGACCTAAATTTGGGTATGTCTTTGGGATTTGAGTGCCGACCTCTTTGGTGGACTCTTGTATATTTTTGGCTCTCTGTTCTTAGTTTTGGGCATTAGTTTCAGTAGGATTTTGGTATCACATTGTGATAAGAGATCAAGTGTTAGGATTTTTAGATGGCAGGTCTATGACCTCGCATGTATGAAGAAAATTTTGTAAATCATTTGAATGTATATGGCCGAAACTGGGAAGGCCTTACATCCCGACATGTATTGATTTTGATCAATTAATGAAAGAATTTGTTGTTTCTTCTCTCCTTCTTGTGTTGTTGCTTTCGTTTTTTGTATCTACAAGATGGTTTGGTATTTGGGAGTTTCTTTGGCCCTAACTATCAACCCTCCTTGCGTCAAGTGGTATCAAAGCGAATGTTAGATCTAAGTTCCTTCTTGTAAGCCCTAACCCTAGTTGGTTGATATTGTTGCGGGGTAGAAGATTGTCATATGACCTACAATTATAGAGGGATTCAAGATGGTTCATGGGAGAGGAAATGCAGATCCAGGTCTAGCTAATACGCTAAGATAGATGGCTGCAATATTGGAAGTTGTTGAGACAGCCCAGTGCAGAGGAAGACATCTTGAAGATGTTAGTGATGATGAACTGGAGGAAGTGCAAGGTGAATCTACACATGCACCTATTATGGATCAGGAAGAAGAGAGATTCATGTGAGCATTGACAAGTTTGAAGTCCACACCTCAGTTTAATCCTCTTGAGTATAGTGGAAAATTGGATTCTGAAGAATTGATAGATTGGATAACTGAGATGGAAAAGTACTTTGAGTATGAAAATGTATCAGAGGAGAAGAGAGTGAAGATTGCAAGCACAAAGTTGAAAGGTCATGCATCTTTATGGTGGGAACATCTGCAATTGGATCAAAAGAAGAAAGGTAAAGATAAGATGATAAACAAATTGAAAGGCAAGTTTCTACCTTGTGATTACCAGATTAACCTAATTAGGCGAATGCAAAGTTTGAAGCAGGAAGATAGCTCAGTAAAATATTATACTGAAGAATTCTATAGATTAGACATCAGATCTAGACATGTGGAAGATGAAGTGGAAAGAATAGCAAGATATCTGAATGAATTGAGAAGTTCTATACAAGATGAGATCAGTTTGGTTAAGATGGAAAGAATTGAAGAGGTATATAAGTGTGCCCTAAAAGCTGAGGAGAAATTGAACAAGAGATATGAACAAAGACAAAGAGGTAGAGGTGGTAGATTCCCTAGAGGAAGAGGTAGATCTCATTGTGAAAATAATAGATCTGAACCAGACAAGTCCATTTTAGACACATCTCAAGACAAAGGAAAGACTAAATGGAAAGGTGAAAGTTCATACCAAGGAAGAGGAAATTAATCCCGAGGCAGCTATAGCAGAAGAGGGTTCCAAGGAACTTGTTATAATTATGGTGAAGAAGGACATTGATATTTTGAGTGTACACATGCAAGTAAGAAAGTCAGTATCAACATAAATGCTTTGGTGCAAGAGGAGTCACTGAATGAACTTGAGAAGGAAGGAAATATTATGATGAGAAGGATACTATAGAGTGAGAAATATAAGCAAGATCATGTCAGAAAATTTTAATTCAAGACTAAATGTAGAGTTGCAGACAAATTTTGGAAGGTGATTGTTGATAGTGGAAGCTCAGAGAATCTGGAAACTGAGGAAATGGTCACAAAGTTGCAGTTGGAAAGAATGAAGCATTCGAAACTCTATAAGATCTCATGGATCAAGGATGAGAATACATTAATGGTGAGTGAACAATGTCTTGTGAATCTGAAAATTGGAAAGTATTATGATAAGGTGTTGTGTGATATTATGCCAATGGATTGTTGTCATATTTTGTTGGGTAGACCTTGGCAGTATGATAGACATGCTATACATGATGGGAGATTGAATAGATATACTATTTGGGTTGATGGTAGGAAACAAATCTTGTTACCTTTGGTGGAAGAATCTGTTGGTGAGATATGTACATATGTGAAAAATTGTTTGATAGAAGGTAGACAGTTTGTTAAGGATTTGAAAAGAGATGATATATGTTATGCATTGATTCCTAACAAACTGTGTAAGAATACAAAAGATTAAATTCCTATAGAAGTTGAGAAGTTACTGATTATAAGGAGATCATTTCAGATAATGTACCTAATGGTTTTCCACTGATGAGAGATATTAGTCATTGTATGGATCTAATTCCTGGAGCTAGTTTACCGAATAAGGCACCACATCGGTTAACACCGACTGAGAATGAAGAGCTTAACCGATAAGTTCATGAGTTATTGAACAAGGGTTTGATCAGAGAAATTTTGAGTCCATGTGTAGTACCAGCTGTATTGGCACCTAAGAAGAATGGAGAATGGTGAATGTGCATTGATTCAAGAGAAATCAATAAAATCACACTGAAATATAGGTTTCCTATATCGAGGATGGATGATATAATGGATTGTTTAAGTGGAGCAAGATATTTTACCAAAATTGATTTGAAGAGTGGATATCAGCATATCAGAATCAGAGAAGGTGATGAGTGGAAGACTTCTTTCAAGACAAAAGAATGTTTGTATGAGTGGTTGGTTATGCCTTTTGGTTTAAATAATGCACCGAGTACATTTATGAGGTTAATGAATGATGTTCTAAAGAAATTATTGAATAAATGTGTGATTGTATACTTGGCTGACATTCTGATATTCCGTAAGACTAGAGAAGAACATTTGATGCATATAAGACAAGTATTGCAGAGATTGAAAGAGGAAAAGTTGTTGATAAATCTTAAAAAGTGTTCCTTCATGAAAGAAGAACTTGTGTATTTGGGTTTTCTAATTTCAGCTAATGGTTTGAAGATGGATCCTGAGAAGGTTGAAGCTATACTTAGTTGGCCTACACCTGAGAATGTCAGTGAGGTAAGATCATTTCATGGATTGACATGTTTTTATAGGAAGTTTATCAAAAATTTCAGTTCTATTTGTAATGCTATGACTGAGACAATGAGAGGTGATAAAAGAGAATTCAAATGGACACACGGAGCTGATAAGAGTTTTGAAGTTTTGAAGCTAAAAGTTGCTAAATTACTCGTGTTAGCCTTACCCGATTTCAATAAGGCATTTCAAGTTGAATGTGATTCAAGTGGAAGTGCAATTGGAGCTGTGTTGACTCAAGAAGGTAAAGATGTTGCTTTCTTTAGTGAAAATTTGAATGATGCAAAAAGGAAATATTCTATCTATGATCAAGAATTCTATGCTATTGTTCAAGCTATGAAGAAATGGAGACATTACTTGATGCCAAGTGAATTTATGTTGTATATTGATCATAAGCATTTACAGTATTTGGGTAGTTAGAATAAGTTGAATCAGAGACATATGAAATGGGTAGAGTATTTGCAAAGTTTCACATTTGTGATTAAGCATAAGAGTGGAGTTTCTAACTGAGTTACTGATGCATTGAGTAGAAGAAGATCTTTGTTGGATGAAATGAGAATTGAAGTTCTTGGTTTTGATGATATGAAGAATTTGTATGAAAATGATCCTAATTTATCCGAGCAGTGGAGAGTGTGCAGAGCACCTATTCCAAATCAACCAAGTAAGTATGAAGATTATTTCATTTAGGAATATATTTTTTTCGAAGGTATTCAGTTGTGCATACCGAAAGGATCAATGAGAACTAATCTGATAAAGGAGAAACGAAGTAGTGGTTTGGTTGGACATTTTGGTATTGATAAGACATTGAATTTGCTTGAGGAAAGGTATTTTTGGCCTTAGTTGTATAAGGATGTTTAGAAATTTGTGAAAATCTATGGAGTTTGTCAAGTTGCAAAAGGAGTAAGTCAGAATACTGGTTTATATACACCAATTACTGTTCCTAAGAAACCTTGGAGTGATATCAACATGGATTTTGTTCTTCGATTACTGAGGACAACAAGAGGTAATGATTCCATATTTGTTGTTGTGGATATATTTTCTAAGATGACACATCTCATACCATGTAAGAAAACATCAGATGCAGTGCATATAATAGATATTTTCTTTAAAGAGATTGCCAGATTGCATGGATTACCGAAGAGTATTATCTCTGACTGAGACAGTAAGTTTGTTAGCTACTTTTGGAAAACACTTTGGAAGAAGTTGGATACTGAGTTGAGGTATAGTTCTAAAATTCATCCACAGACTGATGGACAATCAAAGGTTGTAAACTGAAGTTTGGGTAACTTGTTGAGATGTTTAGTTGGAGACACACTGAGTAATTGGGATTTGATGTTGGCACAATCAGAGTTTGTATACAACAGTTTAGTAAATAGAAGTACTGGAAAGACACCTTTTGAGATTGTTCATGGCACACAACCGAGAGGTATATCAGACTTGAGAGATATTGACAGAGAAGAGAAAAGGAGTACTAAAGCAGACAATCTTGCTGAGATTATGAAGACATTACATGAGGATGTAAAACAGAAGCTAGAGAAAAGTAATTAGAAATACAAGGATAGTGCAGATAAATCAAGAAGACATAAAAATTTTGAAGTTGGTGATGCTGTAATGTTTCATTTTAAGAAAGGCAGATTTCCTATTGGAACATATGGAAAATTTAAAATGAAGAAATTTGGTCCTTGCAAAATACTGAGAAAGATTTGACAGTGGAAATGCTTATGAAGTGGAATTACCTGGTGACATGGATATATCACCCATATTCAATATTTCAGACTTGTATGAATATCATGAACCTGATAAAGAAGTGATAGTATCGAGTGATTATCCTAAGAAATAGATAGAGGAATTTGAACAGATTTTGAAACAGAGAGTTGGCATAAGTACAAGAGGAAGGAATACATGGAGTATTTGATAAAGTGGAAGAACATACCAATTGTGGACTCATCTTGGATTTCTCAATCTAAGTTGGATTCATTTTAGGTTGGACCTGATACATGATTTGGGGAATCATTTCTTTTAACCCCAGGTGTCTGATGCAGGAGCATCTTGGGTTCTTGGCAATCCTGGTCAACCAAAAATATGTTTGTTTTTGTTCTTTAGCTTGTTTAGAGGCTGCTCGATGAAGTGCTCAGTAACTGTTGTTGCTCGATTACTTGTTCTATCTTACTTTACTGACGAGTTTCAGTGAATGTTGACTACTCGGTTGGGTTTCCACCGAGTTGTTTTATGTTGCTCGGTTATCTTCTTACCGAGTTGTTCCTGTTGCTCGGTTATCTTCTTACCAAGTTGTTTATCCTGATCTGGCCGACTTCTGCATTTAATTTCTGTGGCATAATTAATATGGGGTCTCTCATTGGGATTTATGTGGACCTAAATCTAGGTTTGTCTTTGGGATTTGAGTGCCGACCTCTTTGGTGGACTCTTGTATATATTTGGTTCTCTATTCTTAGTTTTGGGCATCAGTTTCAGTAGGAATTTGGTATCATATTGTGATAAGAGATCAAGTGTTAGGATATTTAGATGGCAGGTCTGTGACCTCACATGTATGAAGATCATTCTGTAATTCATTTGAATATATATGGCCAAAACTGGGAAGGCCTTACAACCCAACATGTATTGAGTTTGATCAATTAATGAAAGTATATGATGTTTCTTCTCTCCTTCTTGTGTTGTTGCTTCCGTTTTGTGTATTTGCAAGTTGGTTTGGTATTTGGGAGTGCCTTTGGCCCTAACTATCATCCCTCCTTGCATCAATTGATGCTTTAGGGAAAAAAAAATGTTGACTATCTTTGTGAGGTATTGGAGAAGGTGTTGAAGGTGGGTGAGGATAATGTGGTATATATAGTCATGAATAATGCAACAAATTATGTTGTTGCAGGTAAACTTCTTATGAAGAGGCACCACCACTTGATTTGGATCCCTTGTGTTTCTCATTGCATTAACCTCATGTTGGAGGATCTTGGTAAACTTCCCTAGATAAAAACATGTGTAGATCACAGAAGGAGTATTTATAAATTTATATATAATCATACTTGGGTCCTGCACCTTATGAGGAAGTTCACAACTAAAAAAGAGTTGGCTCGTCCAGGGGTCACCCGATTCACAATAAATTTTATCACGTTGCAATCCTTGCTTCAGTCCAAGGCCGGTTTAAAACACATGTTTGTAAGCGAGGACTGGACCGCATCATCATATTTGAAGACCAATGTAGGGAGTGAGATGATTGATCGGGTTTTTGATGAGAGTGGCTTTTGGAAACCAGTCAAGGATATTGTGCAAGTAAAATTTTCATTTTTGTCCTCATTTCTATTTTATTTCATCATTGTTGTTCACACTTGTTTATGTTCATTTTTAAAAGTAAAACTTAAAACTTAAAGCTTAATGTTTCAACTTTCACAATGATTACAATTCATAGAGCCTCTTGTTGTTCTCCTAGAAATTACTGATGGAGAGAAGCCCACAATGAGATACATTTATGAGGGCATAGAGAGGGTGAAAGAGGCCATTAGATATTTTTATGTAGGGAATCATGATAAATATGGTCCCATATGGGATGTCATTGATTGACAATGACACAATCTACTTCACAAGCCTATACATGCAACTTCCCACTACCTTAACATGACATTCCAATCCAGCCCAAGTTTCAAGGCCAATGATGAGGTGTGGAGTGGGCTCTATGATGTTGTAGAGAGAATGTCACCTAGTGAAACAATCAAAGCCAATGTAGTTCGTGAGATAGAAATGTATAAGAATGCATAAGGAGACTTATTCTCACGAGACTTATGCAAGAAAAATTAGACACTACTGATGTCAGGTAAAAATCTATGATTCTAATTTCTAATTCTATTACCATTTTACATTGATAAAGCAAAGTTATAGAATTGATTTTTTAAATTTTCTCGTTTCAGATGCATGAGGGGAGATGTTTAGTACTACGGTGCCAAATCAATAGAGGATTGCAATTCATATCTTGATGTAGCCATGCAGTGTTTTAGGATGTGAACACAACTGGATTTTTTCAAGCATATACACTCAAAGAAGCGCAACAGGTTGGAAGTGAAAAGGTTGAATGATCTCGTGTTTGTTCAATACAACCTTCACCTTTGTCACAAACAAATCCTAGGTACTGACACATTTCATATCAAATTAGAGGAGGTTGATCCATAGGCAGAGTGAAACATTGAGATTGATGATCATGTCTTTAGTGATGAAGACATGGAATGAGTTGATCAGGTGGATCGAGAGGCAGAGGCAGTAGCGATGACACAAGAGGAGGCTAGAGCGCAAGGAGACTTAGTGGAGGACCCTGAGCCTGAGTCTGAGAGTGAGGGATCTAACTCTGAGGATGATGAGGATTATGAGGATGAGGATTATGAGGATGAGGATGTCATTGAGGTTGAGCCTCAGACACAAGGAGAGAAGATGGCTGTAGAATCTTCCATGAACTATCTTAGGCGTACTCGTAGGAAGACATTGACATAGGCTACTATGAGCATTAGTCTTCTAGGCTCTAGCTTTTATTTTGATATATGTTTTAAACTTTTGATTCCATGGATTTTATAATACATGAATATTGTAGACACTATTTATATTTCTAATTTGTTATTTAGTTTAACTTATTTCCTTTAGAAATTCACATTTATACTTATGTGATCTATGTAAACTTGTGTATGTGTTCAAAGTAGCTTCTATTTATCTCAATTATTGTGTATTTGATATTAATTGACTAAATGATGAATGAAAAAAGCTTTAAATCCTTAATTTTTTTGAATTTCTTGGGTTTTTTCAATTTGCCGAGTCTGAATCCGAGCTCAAAACCAGCTTGCCGAGTCTGAGGCAAGTCTGAGTCTTGTAGCTATGAAACAAACAACCTAATCTTATATGCACGACTGTTATAGGCTACGTATATATAAGAAACATAAGGTAGAATTCTGTAGGCAAAATATTGTATCAAGACAATGCTATTTATGATAAATAAAAGAACATTTCGCATGATTGAACCAACATAGAAAGACATTTGTGTTCTATCCCCTATGCGAACCAGGAGCAAGGGCCCACTCCTTGGGGAACCTCATTGATATTTTCTGTATTTTATTGTTTCAGTAATGTGTGTGTATTTTTTTCATATTTTAGATTGCGTTATCTGTATTACTTTGAAGTATGACTTGGTGTTTACTATTTTGATTTTGATTTGAGAAGTTCTCATTTTTTCTAGCTGCATTTTCATCCCCACTCATCTCACTACCTACAACCCTTGTGTAGATTGCCATGATACTTTTGGAAGCTTACAATCCCTAAATTGACACTTAGACCAAGATGAACCTAGTTCATTCTTTACCCTAGTGCCGACCTATTAGCTTGCATTTAAGAATGCTTATCATAACATAAAAAAAAGTGCAGTAATTGAAAGAAATCACATTCACTAATATTTAGGATTAAATTCTATCATATGTTGTCCTTGTCATGGTCGTCGATACACACAAAATCTTAATCAAAAGTCCATCTTTTTTTTACAATACAATGATCACACGAGCACACAATGAAAAAATATTGAGTTCATTCTGAGCTAAAACATAATGTAAATCATAGCTGTATGGTTCTCATAAAAGATTTAGTTTATCTTTCAAATATCTCTATCTCTCTTTATTTTTTATTTGTTAATATTAAGTTTATCTTTCAAATCTCTCAATCTCTCTTCCCTCTCTTTTCTCTCTCCTACCTATCTCTCCCTCTCTCCCACCTCTCCCTGTCTCCCTTTCTTTTTTATTACAACTTTATTTCTCTCTTTCTCTTATTACGTATATCTCTTTCTCTCCCTCTTCCTCTCTTCCTCTCTCTATCTCCTCCTCTATATCTCCATCTTCTCACTATTTGTCCATCTCTTTGCCCCTCTCTCCCTTTCTCCTTATATCTCTATATCTCTATCTCACCATCTATCTCTCTATCTCTCCCTCTTCCTTCCTCTATCTTCATCTCTACCTCTTCCCAGGCCTCTATATTTTTATCTCCATCTTTCTCACTCTATATTTCTTCTTCCATCTCTCTCTCTAACTCTTATCTCCATATATCCATCTCTCTATCCTTATATCTTTATCAATTAATCTTGATTGCAAGACAATTATATGAAAAAAATATAGACCAAAATTTTGTCTAATTAAACACTTCTTTGATATACCCTTTGCACATCAAAATGCAATTGCTAGTTTATTTTTTATAAACATAAATACAACATTTAACCTAACAACATATAGCTTAACTCTTTATAGGGGGAGACTTGGAGAGTTCCCCTCACCAATATTTATAACAGAGGTTAGTTTATAACGATCACGAATGAGACCACTGAGACGTGCAAAGCCTCGGAATTTATGCTACTTACAAAAAGCTCTGAAAATTTAAGTCAAATTTAAACTGGCGGCCTGTTATAACATGGATAAGGGCTAAGTCACACGAGTACTGAAGATCCAAGTTGTCTTACGGGAAAGGGAGGAAGGTGGGGAATGGTGGATTGTTTATGATTTCTGAATGGTTTAGAGATTTCATTGAAACTCGAGTGTTTTCAATTAACATTAACTGTTTCGAGCATAGCTATTTCTTCATCAGTTCTATGATGTTTTATAATGTATCAGTTCATGGCCCGTTCTCCATAGATTTCTCTGAAAACTAATCAGTGTATAGTTTCTTTTTCCTTAAAAAAAAAGTATCTCACAATTGTGTTTCTCGTTAATGGCAGTCACCAGTGTGAAAATTTAGTACAAGAACAGAAACCCCGAATGTCTAAGTAAATGTCTATCTTATTGGGAATATAGTGCATACTGTAACTTTAGACCGACTCTAAATGCTATTAGTTTTTAATTACAAGTATTAAATTCTTTATTATTCAAATATGCTCTGTTATATTTAGTTGACCGTCTTTGGTATAATGAGTAGATAACCGTAATTATGGGAGACAACTTCTCTTTACAGGCATGCAGAGGTGGGCTTATTAGGCTTTGAGGATTTGCATTATTGGGGCGATAGCTCCTCCTAGTAATGCTCAATTAGATCGCTTGGGATCCCATTCTTGAGAATTTCTGCAAGCAAACTTGAACTCATGTGTGCTAATAAGCATCAAAGATTTATTCCGTGTAAGATAATAAACATTGTTGTTAGTTTTTTTTTTTTTGATCAGTATTGTTGTTAGTTTGTTAGAAGACAGTTTCGAGATCAAAAAAAATAATCAGAGAAAAATAAAAGAAGATGAGGAATGTTGAGTTGTGTCGTTTTACTACAATGTTTTATGTGCAAGAACCGAAGAAGATGAAGTAGATTGTCACCTTGGGGCATAAAGAAATAGGACAAGAAGAAGGATGTTGCAACATGTTTTAGTGAAGGCATGCAGGTGATGGTGATTGAAAATGCATGTGAAGATAAAGGCATTACAGAAGGAGTTCATGAAAAGAAAGAAGATGCCATAGCAGATGAGAAGAAAAATTAAAGTATAGTAGCAGACTGTTCTTTGGAGGACATGGTGGTAACTATGGAGCAGCAGATTGAGTAAGAGTTGGTCAATTTTTTTTATTTCCTTGATATTATATATATGATAATTGGTGTGCAGATAGTGCAGCACTGAGTAAGCAGTGGAAAGAAAGATTTTGGTGGAGGAAGCCAGATTGTATTGGGTTAAAATTCATGAGAGAAGAGGCGAGAGGAAAGTGCAATTGGTAGAGGTTGGTAAATGGTGGACATAGGTCCATGAGAGAAAAGAGAATCAAAGAAGAAACTTGGCAGAGGATGGTACTTGTTCTAGTTAAATGTTAGAAAAGGGGAAGGAAAAAATTATTTTATTCATTCTTTGGAAGCATTAGGGTATGCTGCAGAATGTTCATTCTGGAAGGGTGATTCAACCATTCAACTCCATTTTGTGAGCATAAGCTCACAAGCTTCTTATCTGACGTGTCTGTTAGAGTATCCTGACATATGAGCAATCTTTACAACAAAATTTTGATTTCTCCCATTTTGACCATCCTTGACATTCTTGTTCAATTGCAGGTTGATGTTGCGAGCACTCCAGTGACAAGATACTAAATTCGGAATCATTTTCTTTCTAAAGTCATTCATTACTCTTTTTATGTGAGGGAAAATTTTTCAAGGATGATCCAAAAGTCATCACTATTCGGTTGAAGACTTAAGTTGGTCGTGTTGAATATATTACCCTTGATGAGATGCGAATTTGAAAGTATGTGTATCATGAAGCCTCCAAACACTACATTTAATTTGCAGGTGGCAAGTAGCAGTAGTTGCTTATGTGGAACTTCTAAAATTGATCTTAATAGGAAGAGTGACACTTTATCTTTGTAAACATTCATGGCGAATAATAAGATATGAAAGATGAGGCATGGGCGAGAAGGGTTATCGCACCAAATTTGCATCATTTTTTTTGGCGGCATGGTAGTTGTTGACCTTATGAGAACAACCGACTTGTAGGAACTTCTTTATCTTTTGCTCAATTCTAATATCCTGCTCCATTATCAAACTTCATGAAATAGTTATGAAATGAAGAGAGTTTGCGAGTTCTCGCTAGAAAACTGGATTTGCATGTTTCCTCTGCATACCCTATTCCTACACAAAAACTTGCAAAGTCTTGAGGGAGGTTGAAATGAATATTTGAAGAAGTTCAAAAGATTCTAGGATATTTCCCACTATCTGTCCCCTTGTGAATTCCCGTGATAAAGGAATTAATAATTTTAGATTGCTTGTAAGTTGTAACTATTGTCCAAGGAAGAATTCAGTTGGTTTGTGAGATTGCCTCTTCCTGGAACGATTTAGTTCCTTTTGAGAAATTTTAAAATGGAATGAGGGAGAAGGAGAGGGGGTTTGGAAAAGAGAAATTTCCAGATAGAGAAGGAGCCAGAGATGGATGTGAAGGGGTTAATACCTAGCAAGACTAGAGGCGCTGGCTGAGTGTCTCTGTTCAAGTCTCATGAACAGAGAAAGTTCACGAGGAAAGACCATGAAGAAACGTTTGTAATGTGATGGCTATAGAAAGCCTTGTCAATGTGGAAAAATTGTGGTTTGGACACTGAAAGCACACAGTTTTTGGCCCTATTAAGCCAGTCATTCCTAAGGGGGAAGGTCACATTAGGAATTTGAGCATTCTTTAACATAGTGGAGTGAGTTTACAGATAGTGGATAAGGGCAATTTTATAATGATGATTTTCAACAACGATTATTATAAATTCATATCAGTTATCATCTGGGCTGTTGTGTTTGCATGATGGAGCAATTTTGTGCTCTATTTGCATTCAAATCTAATAGAAATCACTTTCTCAACGTTGTATAGTGGCAAGATTGATAGAATGATAGATATGTTGGGGCAAATGCTCCACAAGAAGAAAAATATGAATGCTCCCAAAAATTAGATCTATAGCACGCAAGGAATGTTTGTTGGGTTTAATGAGAGACCTCTACGGCCCACTTTCATTGATAGACAAGAACCTAAGTCTGAACCAATAGTCAGCGAAACAAACCAGAATCAAACTTCACATTGCTCGGCTGATGTAATAAATGAACAAGAATTGAATTCTAATTTCGATTTATCTGAAATGGCTTCCAAAGGCAATACTAATGGTCAAAGAAAACAATTTGTTGGCTTGGAAGATGATCAAAATGCTAATGACAGATTAGGTAATGAAGTATTGAGCTTGATATCAACAAATATGGTGAGGTTGATTATTCTTGTTCTGTTGATGGCATTCTAAACTGTCATATTTAGGTTGGCACTTTTGGTGTGCAATGCAACAGTAATACATAGGCCAACAGTTCACTAATTTTTTCAGTTATTATATCTACGGCTGGTCCCAAACAAGTGATAAAAGGGGAGCACATTCATATTGTAGGAAGCATATATGATGGACTTGACGATGGCTATAATCTCACAAGCCTGTCTGTGAAATACAAGGATGACAGTAGTAGGGAAAGTGTATCGAATTCACTCATACAATTCAATATTCATACAAATGTTGACATCCCAATAGTCAAATCTCTGTTTCAATTCAAGATAAAATCTAAATTTGATGGAGGTGATGACATCCATAATTTAGCTGGTGGAAGGGAAGGTTTTGCTTTTCAAATTCATGGTGACCATTTTGAAGAGCAATATTTAGAATATGGAAATACAACAAATGATCACTAATAGAAGCAATGAGTTTTATGATGACCACCCAATGGAACTCGTGTTATCCAATGAAATGAGAAAAGAATTCTGTGATATTTCTGGAAACTTTTTGTTTGGATCAGTTACAGAATGTGAGAACCTGAAAAGTGGACCTAAAAGATATAAAATCATTGCAGAAAAGATGTGGTGAGCCTGCCTGGCTCTTTGTCTAATCCGTAACACAATATTCACTTCACACAATAGTAATTCTAAACTCACTTCTGAAATCAAAATAAATCTTCTTTTTTTTTGTAATTTTCAGATATATATAAACCAAGACTAAATCAACTCTTTTATTTTAAAGAACACAAATACTAATCAAGTTGCAATGTTCACATTAATTATTCCATTGAATATCATTGTTATGTAATGTAATTGTGTGTGACATATCTACCTTGAAAACTCCCTCCTTTGCTGGCCGCGGCACATAGAAACATGCTGCGCGATTTCCACCTTCCTATTTGCTGGCCGTGAGTCACTAATCATTCACGCGGCTCCCTCCTTTGTTCTGCATTCACTAATCCAAAACGGCTCCATCTTTCACAGCGGATTGTTGAGATGAAGCCGCTCAATCATTAAGTGTATTGTCTAAACCATGCTGCGGCATGGAAAGATCTGCAACCTACGGCTCCCAAATGCACTGTAATTTGCTCAACATAAACAAACTGTATTCTTTCTTGCACACTGCCATAAGCTAACACAATTCATTGGACATCCATAATCCAATTCAAAGTGCTGGATCAACAAATCGAATTCACAATTCGATATGCCAGAGTTCTGAAACCCTTACCAAATTCCTTCAAAAAAACAAGTTTTATCAAAGCATAGAATGCCTCCTTCTTGGGTTTAGAAATCCTTATATAAGCCATAGCTTCTTCTTCAAGCTCAAATTCCTATCTTCAAGTATACACCTCTCATAACTTAAAAGCCTTCCTTCCTTAAGACTTAGGATATGAATTGCATAATGACATTCAACTTTAATAACCATAAAGTACCATTAAAACATAAGATATCATTAATATCCATGATATAACTTAATTCCATCATTAATTAAATAAGGAAGACGGAATTCATCACCCTGATCTCATTCTGCAACACACTGACACTGAATCACTGTAATCCAACATCCCAAAATAGAAACTGGCAAGAAGTGACTTACTAAAAATAGAAAGTCCTGATCCAGAGACCCTCAAAACACAACATTAGCACACAAGGGTCGCGGTGACAGACTAACAATCCTATCCCACAGACAACTGCTAATTTGGGGACATCACAAAAGAAAATTGCATTTAAGGTCATAAACGTTTGTCATGCCTTCAATCCTCATCTCAATATATGGAAAGCTCGCTTTCTTGCTTTGATATAAAGAGATATCCGTTAAATTGTGTGAATGTTGGGCAAACCGATCGGTTCTTCATAGATGCAGTTGATGCCAAAAAGGATCTTTGGATTGATCCTTCCTTTACTTGGTTTCAAAATATGCTATTGCAAGATATCTTTTTGTTTATTCTTTTGGAGGATGAGAGTAAACTTAATTTAAATTATAGACCTTTCCAGTTTCCAACTCTTAGTTTTGCCATTGAGAGTTATTGTGAAATACAAATACCCTAGCCAAAAGAATATTGGACAATGAATTGTTGTCATACTTCAAAGGATGGTTTCAAGCTTATGACATTAAATGACTATATCGGTAGTGTGGCTGGGGCAAGTATAGTAACAACTCTTCAGGGACATCATTATAGTATAGAGTTGACATAACCTAGACAATTGGAGAAGCATCATTTGGTACAGAATATCCAATTCCTAACTATATCAAGGTGTCGCGGTTGAAGCTAATCACATCACAAGGAGGATCGATATGTAGGAATTACAAATCTTTAGTGTTGATTTGGGATCCTAGTAACTTCAATAGCATCCTAGCTTGTGATTGCTCGAGGATGAACAGTCTTGGGAAGGGCAGATTGTAATGCCCCCTCTGAAATTCCATGCAATTGTAAATTAAAACCAAAATTAAAATATTAAAATTAAGTTTTTAATAAAGGTCAAGGGGCACGCAAAAACTTATGTCTATTAAAGGAAAAAGATATAAAAGGAGGACCAAGCAAGGAGAAGCAAGAACATGTGTGTTCGCTAAAATTTTTGTAAGTCACTGTGACCGCAACTTACCAAACTGTGATTCTAGGCAACATTTCATGAGATTTCTCTCTCCTCTCAGCAATAGGGGAGACTCCATTCTTACCGTAGGTGGCTTCAACAAGAACTTAACTGAAATTACAAAAAGGGGCGGTTCTCTTAATCAATTCCTCTTTTTTCAGGATTGATTTATAAACAACTTTCAAACTTAACAAAAAGGTCCTATTGCTACGATAATATCGGTGACTCAGGGATTGACATAAGAACAACACCAAAGGAAGCGATTTACTTTATACTAGGTAGAATAGATACAGGAACCGAAATTCTCCCGTGTTTATTCTGAATGGAGATTCTATAATCTAAATGAACAGTAAGGCGCAAAGTCTCTTACTGAGAATCCACAAATGTAAATAAAAATACTTACAACTGAAGCTCAAAGTCTTTCAGCTATAAGTAGTTGCAGCCACTATCAATTATAACAATTTGCCCTCTTGCAACACAAAGTCTTCAAAAGTTCAAATTGAACTATAACTCTGAATGCAATAGGCAACTCAAAATCTGCACGGTCGAATTCAAATCCCTCTTGAACAAAGCACTGAAACTCACGATCAGCTTAAGAAAATGTTGTCACATAACAGCTTGGATTGACACAAAGTCTCAAAACAATATGCCTCTTTTATTGAAAGCAATTTAATCTACATCCAAGCACAAAGTCTTAGAGTGCATATACAAATTGGCAGAGTTTTCTTGCCTTGCCAAAAGATGAAAATTACAATGAGCACCCTCCTTTATTTATAGGTGAGAGGCTGAGAAAAAGATGTAGAAAGAAGGGGAAACCCTTAACTATCTTTGACTTATTCAAGATTACAAAGCCTAATGCACTTGTAGTCTGATTACATGTTACAACTTTGCACGTGATACTATCACATGCAATTACAACTTGTTACCCAATTACATGTATTTTGTCAACAAAACTACACCTATTTTCAAAGCATGTGAAAACGACTAAGTGTCCGACAAGACATGACTCCTATTACATCATCCTTTGTCGGTCTTCATTCTGCTACAGGATGCCCGATGATTGATGTGTTCTAGTTTGGTGAAAGCATCTCAAACTAGAACCTGTATTTTGGATCATTTTGCATCCCAAAAACCTTTATTGGAAAAGCACTTTTTCATGTTTCATGACCATCTCAGTCTTGAAAGCATTCTATGCCCGCAATCATTCCATCTCTCATCCCTTTCTTTGCATGACTGCATTATGTTGTCGTTCTGTAGTTACCAGAAAAAACCATAACACGGTCTTTCAAGCGCAGATCTGGAAGAGTAGGAGTATAAGATATGAGTGGAAGGCCTTTGAGCAACAAAGGGCGAAGGCTTTTAGGCAAAACCAGCTCTTCAAATGAGGGAAAAACTCAAAACAAGATTTTCTGGGAGCACTGCATATGAATGGACAACAAGCTTTGAGCAAGGAAATGAGGTGCATATGCATATATATACAAATGGGAAGGTTATTTACTCATAAGTGGGGTTTTTATGTCCCGTTACAAGTCATCTGGAAAGCTCTTGATGCCTACAAACAGGTTTTTGAAGTCCATTTACAGCCTTTAGGAAAGCGTCAAAAAGTGTGTAGAAATCACTTGAAGTTGGGCGTTTTAGCTTGCATTACATATAGGGGAAAGACCTTGCTCTTTTTGGGTAAAAAAAACTTAAGGCCTGGTTTTTTAATCCCGACTGCACATGCAAGAAAAATAAGTGTTTGAAGCTTTTTCATTAAGGGAAGAACTTGCATCTTTTCTTGCATCATTTTGGGAAGAACTTGTATTATTGTGAGAACAATACAATCAAACTTCTAAAGCCAAACATCCTGTCTTGAATCGCCAACCATGTAGAAAAATTGCTCAAGAACATGATAGGAAGACAACTGAAACAAGAATAACTGCACCACTTGGAACCAAAACCGCAGCTCTAAATCTGGATAAAGATCTTCAACTTGTAACTCTATATAGACATTTTTTGGAGTAATACAAGCCAAAATGCATTAGAACTCTCCTCCTTTAATACAATCTTGCAGTCTTTGATGATTCCTCGACAAATGACCACAAATGAGAAACAATTTGCTTGAGAATAGCAATTGCAATGACTGGTTCAACCTTGCAATACAGGATTTTGATTGAAGATTGCAAGCCAATATAATAGACTTAAAAAACGACGCCTATAGAGGATGAATGCATTTTTGGTTGAAGAAAACAAGCTGCAAATCCTTTGTCTTCTTTTGGAGTGGCTTTTACATTGGAGCTGCAAGTTTTAAATCTGTATTTGTCTCAATAAAACCACATTTTTGGCTTAGACGGGCTTTGAGGAAGACGCTGCAAGTTTAAAATGCCTTGCAAATAAGTAATGACAGGATTTGAAACAATGATTGCATATGTAACGCAACTTTGCAAGGCCATTACATTTGAAATGAGCTTCACTTCTAAATATACATGCGATGTTATTAAAAATCACCACTTGTGGCTTTGGATGGGCTTTTCACATTTGTTTGCATTCAAAGAAACCATAAAATGCACTGCTACAGCCAAGGACGGGTTTTGAATTGCATATTACATATTTAAACTCCAGCGTTTTGCCTTTGCAAACTAATGACGGGTTTTATTAATTCGAATACATGCATTAGTAAACTCTAAACAGCCCATACAGGCTTTTCAACTTCATTTGCATGTGAGAAATGACTATGTTTTAATAAAACAGAGTTTAAAGTTGCAATTGCATGCTCAAAATGGCTCTATACGAGCTTTTTAGAGGCAACTACACTTGCAAATATGTGCAATGTGTTTATCAAACAACACCTACAGCTGGGATGAACTTTTTGGCTCACATTACATGTCAAAATAATGCCCAATCTATTTATTAAGGCCCCAAAAGTTATAACGGACTTTTATTATGAGATAGTATGTAAAACATGATGTCTTTTCCATATGCAATAGCCTCTAAAAACGCCACCTTGAGCTTATGGCGGGCTGTTTGTAAAACATTACATATGCTAGGATAAAAACGGGCTTTTATAAAGCCTTTACATGTATTAGCATTTAACATATGCAAGAGCTTTCTAAAATGCAACTTTATTCCCTTGACGGGCTTTTGGAAGATGAAAGACATGTTTACACATCATTATAAGTTTTCAAAATATTTAATGGCTTCCAAAATTATCACCTTGCCTCTTTGAAGTTAATGACGGGATTTTAAATTATATTTACAAGCATTTAAAATTTATAAAGAGAACATTTAATGTGACTTAAAAAGCCCAGTAACATATTAAATCTTTAATAAAAGTTCACATATTTTCTTATAAATATGTTCGGTGGAGTTTTATTTCCAATCTGCAAGTAAATGACACCCTTGACGACAAGTAGTCACCAACAAAAATCTCATTCTACAAGATTTTCAATCAAGAAATGAAGACATGCAGTCAGGCTTAAAAAACCCACATGCAGTGTACTTAATTCTTCAATAACTGTTGAAATATAACTCTGATTGAGGCCTATGATAGCTTGAAACGAGAAGAATTGAAAATGCCACAATTCTAGGGCGAAAACAAAACCAAAATCAATCCAAACAACTAAGAAAATGCCTTAGAGAGTTTATCCTACGAAATTGTCCGTAGGGTTGCTCCAATTTTGCGAATACAAAATTGAGGACAACAACTGGCTTTGACTAGGGAATGTAGCTCATTTGTTCTTAGAAACGAGGAATGTAGAATCCAGATCTCTAAGTGCCTTAGTATCCATTGGGCTACAAATTCAAGCATCAAGGACACAAAATCGACAAAAAAGACGATGCGACTGACGCAAAGGAAAACCTAATTAAAACAAAACAAACCTGTGCAACCGCACTTATTGAAAACAAAGAAACCTACCTAATTAAAACTAGCCGACAATGCAACTTTTCATATGAAATCGTTACCGGCTCAACAAAATAGCTACCTTTTTTCAGCAGCTTGTAGTACTTTGCATGTTCACAGGTAACTTTGTATAGATGAACCACGAACAACTGGAGCAATGATGCCAATGTTTGATGCAACACCTCCTGAAAGAGATGAACAAATCCACCTTCTTGAAATGTGTTAATATATTTCAGATTCTAGCAAGGAATATATCAATCTATAGAAATCTAACAAAACTAAGCACAAGATATGATATAAGAAATCACAAGGGAGGAAAGATAGTACCCAGAAATCAGACTTTGACTATGCCTTCAACCTTTCCAATGTATGTGCCAATTAGTCCACCTAGGGCTTCTTTCAACTTAGATCCAAGGTGACAGCAACCAGCACTATGTGTGTCTTATGATCTGTAATTATAACTGCACCCAATCAGCACTTGATATGCAGTCCTGAATTTTTACTTGAGTTCTTCTTCCACATCTATATGCTGGAATAATCGCACCAATTATATATACTTTAGATCTGATGTAAATCGCATTTCCAGTTTGCACCATGAATTCGCTGATCCAATTGTTTGCTCATTGATGAACTCGTTGACTTCACGCAACAATATTCGCTCCTCTATAGCTAACTAAAGTTCGCTCATTAATGGCAAGATTTCGCTCCACCAAGAGGATGAATTTGATCCTATAATACATGATAGAATTCGCTGCTCCAAGTTGCACAATGGATGATTTCGATTCTTGAAGGAGAGGAAAACACGTAATGTTTTTGGTGATCTCTCTCTTGGATCGAAAACGTATATATATGAGTTTTGAAGTGCTTAACTCTTCTCCTAGGAGTCAGCCGACTTGGGCCACCCAAGAGGCTTATTATTTTATAATAAATAAATAATAAATGCTTATTACTTATTATTACAAAATCACACTTTATCTCTTTATATGTATTAATTAATTAATTCATGTTGACAAAGGGTAATTAATAATAATAAATATATTACCAAAATATATTCTATTATTATTTCCTTAATTTCGTCCTCTTATTTATTCCATAAATAAGTGTTGATCTCCCTCTTGGACTTGAGGAAAAGATCAACTTATAGATCTCCCATCTATAGTAGGACGTACCCTTTTCAATCTATCACTCTGTGATAGAGGTAACAAAACATAACTATACTGAATACCTTATTCAATAGCATCATAGACGATATATCTATGAAGGTGGATTCCTATCTACCAGTACGATGATCCGTGTCATCATTCCAAGGTGTAGACTTCATATCTACATGAGTGACTTCACTATTATGTTATCAACTAAGTGTGGATTGATCTGATCCACATAACATCAAGCACCAAATTCTAAAGTGTGGATTTCTTCAAATCCAACAATATCTAAGATATTCAATGTAACATCAAGTCCATGATGTTGATCCAACCATTTTGTGGATTTCTTAGATCTACAAGTCACCTTGACTCAATCCGAGAGAATATCAAGTCCATGATATTCAAGGCAACATCAAGTCCATGATGTGTACCAACCAATTTGTGGATAACTAAATCCATGAGTCACCTTGACTCAAGAGATATCAAGTCCACGATATCAAGAGCAATGGTTTAATGAATATCAAATCCATGATATTCACCATATACTCAAGTGTGGATCCCTGATCCAAGAGATATCAAGTCCATGATATCATTGAGCATTGGTCTAACGAATATCAAGTCCATGATATTCACCAAGTGCTTGGAGTAATGGTTTTCTAACATCAAGTCCATGATGTCACCACTACTAAAATGTGGATCCCTGATCCACGAGTCTCCTAGACTCATAAGGGGAATATCAAGTCCATGATATTCATCAAATATCCAAGAAAAAAAAAAATCTTAGCCATAAGCATAAGAGTAATAAGTATAGGGATAACCATATAAATCTTATCTTATGAATCCACATAAGCATAAGAGTAACAAAATTTGTTCATACATGTAATCAAGTAAAGTAAATGAGATCACACATAGAACAAGATGCAATATAGTTCCACTATAAAGAAATGTATTCACACATGTACATAAGCATTTTATCATGAATACATAAAGAAAAACATAACATGTGCAAAGTAAAGGATAACATATATCCATATAAAATATGCTCCCATGCATACAGCAAAGGTATCTTCACATACATGAAGTATGCCAATTGTGACATACACAACATATGCCAATGTAAAGTATGCTCCCATAACAAGAATATGCCAAAGCAATATAAAGTATGTTTCCTGAACATACATGAAACTATTGTAGTAGTTAATCAACTAATAGTTAGGGTATGTATAACAGTAAATGCAATAGGCAATTCAAAGTCTGCACGATCGAATTCAAATCCCTCTTGAACAAAGCACTGAAACTCACGATCAACTTAAGAAAATGTCGTCACATAATAGCTTGGATTGGCACAAAGTCTCAAAACAATTTGCCTCTTTTATTGAAAACAATTTAATCTATATCCAAGCACAAAGTCTTAGAGTGCATATACAAATTGGCAGAGTGCCTTGCCAAAAGATGAAAATTACAATGAGCACCCTCCTTTATTTATAGGTGAGGGGCTGAGAAAAAGATGTAGAAAGAAGGGGAAACCCTTAACTATCTTTGACTTATTCAAGATTACAAAGCCTAATGCACTTGTAGTCTGATTTCATGTTACGGCTTTGCACGTGATACTATCACATGCAATTACAACTTGTTACCCAATTACATGTATTTTGTCAACAAAACTACACCTCTTTACAAAGCATGTGAAAACGACTAAGTGTTTGACAAGACATGACTCCTATAACATCATCCTTTGTCAGTCTTCATGCTGCTACAGGATGCCCGATGATTGATGTGTTTTGGTTTGGTGAAAGCATCTCGAACTCGAACCTGCATTTTGGATCATTCTGCATCCCAAAAGCCTTTATTGGAAAGCACCTTTTCATTCTTCATGGCCATCTCAGCCTTGAAAGCATTCTATGCCCGCAATCATTCCATCTCTTATCCCTTTCTTTGAATGATTGCATTATGTTGTCGTTCTTTAGTTACCAGAAAAAGCCATAACATGGTCTTTCAAGCGTAGATCTGGAAGAGTATGAGTATAGGATATGAGTGGAAGGCCTTTGAGCAACAAAGGGTGAAGGATTTTAGGCAAAACCAACTCTTCAAATGAGGAAAAAACTAAAAAGCGGGATTTTCTGGGAGCACTGCATGTGAATGGACAACATGCTTTGAGCAAGGAAATGAGGCGCATATGCATATATATACAAATGGGAAGGTTTTTTACTCATAAGTGGGGTTTTTATGTCCCATTACAGGTCATCCGAAAAGCTCTTGATGCCTACAAACGGGTTTTTGAAGTCCACTTACAGCCTTTAGGAAAGCATCAAAAAGTGTCTAGAAATTACTTGAAGGTGGCCTTTTTAGCTTGCATTACATATAGGGGAAAGACCTTGCTCTTTTTGGGTAAAACAAACTTAAGGACGGGGTTTTTAATCCTGACTGCACATGCAAGAAAAATGAGTGTTTGGAGCTTTTTCATGAAGGGAAGAACTTGCATCTCTTCTTGCATCATTTTGGGAAGAACTTGTATTATTGTGAGAACAATACAATTAAACTTTTGAAGCCAAAAATCCTTTGAAAAATTGCTCAAGAACATGATAGCAAGACAACTGAAACAATAATAACTTGCACCACTTGGAACCGAAACCGCTACTCTAAATCCGGATAAAGACCTTCAACTTGTAACTCTTTATAGATATTTTTGGAGTAATAAAAGCTACAATGCATTAGAACTCTCCTCCATTAATACAATCTTGCAGTCTTTGATGATTCCTCGACAAATGACCACGAATGAGAAACAATTTGCTTGAGAATAGCAACTCCAATGACTGGTTCAACCTTGCAATACGGGATTTTGATTGAAGATTGCAAGCCAATATAATAGACTTAAAAAATGGCGCCTATAGAGGATGAATGCATTTTTGGTTGAAGAAAACAAGCTGCAAATCCTTTGTCTTCTTTTGGACTAGCTTCTATATTGGAGCTGCAAGTTTTAAATCTGCATTTGTCTCAGTAAAACCACATTTTTGTCTTAGACGAGCTTTGAGGAAGATGCTGCAAGTTTAAAATGCCTTGTGAATAAGTAATGACAGGATTTAAAACAACGATTGCATATATAACGCGACTTTGCAAGGCCATTACATTTGAAATGAGCTTCAATGTTATTAAAAATCACCACTTATGGCTTTGGACAGTCTTTTCACATTTGTTTGCATTCAAAGAAACCATAAAATGCACTCCTATAGCCACGGACGGGTTTTGAATTGCATAATACATATTTAAACTCCAACGTTTTGCCTTTGCAAACTAATGACGGGTTTTATTAATTCGAATACATGCATTAATAAACTCTAAACAACCCATACAAGCTTTTCAACTTCATTTGCATGTGAGAAATGACTATGTTTTAATAAAACGGAGTTTAAAGTTGCAATTGCATGCTCAAAATGGCTCTATACGAGCTTTTTAGAGGCAACTACACTTGCAAATATGTGCAATGTGTTTATCAAACAACACCTACAGCTGGGACGAACTTTTTGCCTAACATTACATGTCAAAATAATGCCCAATCTATTTACTAAGACCCCAAAAGTTATAACGGGCTTTTATTATGAGATAGTATGTAAAACATGATGTCTTTTCCATATGCAATAGCCTCTAAAAATGCCACCTTGAGGTTATGGCGGGCTGTTTGTAAAGCATTACATATGCTAGGATAAAAACAGGGTCTTGTAAAGCCTTTACATGTATTAGCATTTAACATATGCAAGAGCTTTCTAAAACACCACTTTATTCCCTTGACAGGCTTTGGAAGATGAAAGACATGTTTAAACATCATTATAAGTTTTCAAAATATGTAATGGCTTCCAAAATTACCACCTTGCCTCTTTGAAGTTAATGACGGGATTTTAAATTATATTTACAAGCATTTAAACTTTATAAAGAGAAAACGTGTAATGTGACTTAAAAAGCTCACTAACATATTAAATCTTTAATAAAAGTTCACATATTTCCTTATAAATATGTTCGGTGGAGTTTTAATTCCAATCTGCAAGTAAATGACACCCTTGACAACATGCAGTCACCAACAAAAAGCCCACTTTAAAAGATTTTCAATCAAGAAATGAATACATGCAGTCAAGCTTAAAAAGCCCACCTGTAGTGTACTTAATTCTTCAATAACTCTTGAAATATAACTCCGATTGAGGCTCACGATAGCTCGAAATGAGCGGAATTGAAAATACCACATTACCTAGGGCGAAAACAAAACCAAAATCAATCAAAACAACTAAGAAAATGCCTTAGAGAGTTTATCCTACGAAATTTTCCGTAGGGTTGCTCCAATTTTGCGAATACAAAATTGAGGACAACAATATGAATGGGATATTTTTAATTTTCTGATTATTGCTTGTTTGGAGCATGGAATTGAAGTTCAATATGACCTAAGGACATGTTACCGATTTTCGGTACTAGGCTTAGTCAAGCATGGGCAGTCATGTTTTAAAATGATTTGCAGTACATATTGTCTCTCCAAGATAACTTTCATATGCATAAAGAAAGGAAAGCTGAAGATTACATTGTTTTATCACATCATATTGATGGCTGTTATACAAAGTGTATAAGTATTTCAAAGGAGAAGCATGTTTTGTTGATAGTATCAATGAACCATGTCTCACACAAGCCGTGAGAATAACTACTTTTTCAATGCAAATACAAGTGAGCATATACTTCAATTGAGTAAATAAATGCATAAGTAAAGAGTGGGACCAGTCATTGCCTGAATGACTGGTTCGTTGTTGTGCTTTGCTATGTTGTTGTGCCACGAGTTGTTCGTGTCTTCCGCTGCTCCAGCATGTTCCAAATCCTGCATTCAATTAATAGCAATGGTGTTAGATCAAAAGATCTAAGCAATGATGTGTCCCAAGCATTACATATTCATTTTGTTAACATACATGTACATGCTGACTTATATACGCATCAAACAAAAGATACAACAGCCAAGTCATTATGCCAAACTCCTCCGAAACATGCATTTGTTTTCTAACTAGTTTGCTTCATGTGCGGTTGCAGATGTCTATCCTGTAGCATGTGGGGTAAATTGTGGCTCCCACAAGGGTTGAGCCCAGCGTGCTACATGATAGACAAATGAACTATAAAAGGACGAACAATGATCCTTGCTGTTATAAAAGGGGGCCATCACTTGTATGGAAGAACAAGAATAAAGCAATGATATAGCAGCTAGAGGTAGCAAGTAAATGACAGTGTTGTCGTTCAAGACCAAAATGAAAGCATGAAAATCAAAGACAACATATGTGGAAAATGAACACATGACTGAAGCTCAATAGTAGTGTACAACTACATGATATTGCAATTACAAAAGCCTTTCAAAGAATTCTGTAGCAGCAATAACTTGACAGATTTACACCATGACTGTGATAAAGACAGATAGTGAATCATAAGGCCATATCGTAGTCACAGTTGTTGATGCTTTTAATATATGACCATGAATCTAAATCTGAAAACACTATCATGAGCAATGCCAACAGTAACAGCGGATGAAATAACAGCTTGTTGAAGAACAACAAGTAACAGAAAAGGCTAGCAGCTTTTTTCATAATAATAGGGATCAAAAGCATGCACACAGAGCAGCAACATAACAGTCTGTAAAGTGGCATTTGATTACATTAAACACCAAAATCACATAAGGAGAATCATGTGTGAGCTACATGGTATCTTATATCACAGTGCACAAAGAGCAGCAAATGTTTCTTAGTAGCAGCAACAAACCATTAAAGAAAGCAAATTTCTGATATAAGTAGCAGAGGCATGCTGATTAGCGATGCATCAAGATGATTTGTTACAACAGATATAAAGAACAGCTATAGGAGCATTTGTAGTCATATTGACGTAGATACTTAAAAGTAAAGATGTCAGTTGTGTTGTGGCTGTCATAAGTATAGTCCACATAAATAAGAGCAATAAAAGGATGAGCAAATGAAATGTTGAACAATAGTGTTCTTTCTCCCAAGGACAACAATCTCAGTTGTAAGAATGTATTCATAGATTTAACAATCAGATCAAGGATTTCAATATATGTCTGCAGGAAGGTTGCTTTAAGGATCAACGAGAACATAGCTTCAAGAGAGTACCCATGAAGCAATGGCAGTTATATCTTGTCTGAGGACAATATTTCTAACGAAAAGCAATATGAAACAATGGAGGTGTTTGAGAAGGGATTGAGTCTTTTCCAGCGAGCATACAAGGAACAAGAGCACGAAGATTGCGTTAACATGGTTCTGATACATCAGACATCAAGAATTCCACATAACCACATTTGCTATAGCATGGAGAAAGCTTCAGATTTTCTTAAAAAGTATACAGATGAGCCACGTCTTTCTTCAAAACAGCATACAACAATAAAGGAAGATTCAGATTTTAAAAGAAAAATATAGAGAATCAGACATTTTCGTTCAAAAAGCAAGCATATTACAAAGGGGGAAAACAGTAAATGGCGCCTTGTCTTTCATAATGGAGCCATAGTTTCAGAACAACATGGAGAAGGAATTCAGTTTTTCAGAGTTTGCTCACAAAGTACAGTCACGTTTTTACCCAGAAAAGCCAACATTGCTAGCAAAAACATACAGATTTTTATTAAAAAAGTGAAATTAGACGTTTTCTTTTTAAAAAAACGGTATTCTACAAAGGGAAAATAGTCTCTTTCTTCTAAATATAGCGTTTCAGAAACAACAAGAAAGGAAACAATAAGGAAGATATCTCAGAGCCGTTTTGAAGTATTTATGTTGCAATAAAACCATAAATGCCTCCATAAGAAGCTATGTTTTCAGCCCAGCAAGCTATGTTTTCATTCAGAAGTGTTTCCAAGCAAAAATCTCTGCATTTTCCTTTCAAAGAAGCCACGTTTTCTTCAAAGAAGTCATGTTTTTCAGAGAAATTCCAGACAAAAATCTATTCATGGCAGCCACACATAGCAGAGGTTGTTTCTCAGTGATGAAACTCCAAGCAAAATCCATTCATGGCAGCGGCTAGAGACCAGGCAGCCCATAGCGTGAAAGAGAAAATGAACAATAAAGTGTGAAGGAAGCGTATTTAGGGTTTGAATACCCTAAACAAAATTTCGCATACTTTCATTGCCTTTTTCTTCTTTTTTAAGCTTTACAAGATTTTTGAAATGTATGAGTGATATGTTTATCACTTATGTTTTTATCCAACTATGCTCGATTTTTTACAATACCCATACAATTGATATAATTATAAGTCATTTGGTATTGATATTGTTTTAAAAAAATTCAAATGTAGACATAGGAAGTAGTAATTGATATTTTATTTTTATTTTTCTTCATTTATTTTAATAATAATTATTAATAACTTATTATTTATTATGTTTAATAAATGTTTTGTTATACTAATAACATTATTAAGTGGTTTAAATTATCACTTAATAACTGTTATTAATATAGCTAAATATTTATTAAAATAATAAATTATAAATTGTGTAATAATTATCATTGAAATAAATGAAGTATTAAATACTTTATAATTCATTTATTTAATTGATATCTCTGATATTTATTGGGTGAATGAGTTATAAACTATTTAATAAATTAAAATACAAAATAAGATATTTTATTTTACTTTTAGAGGTCAAAGAGATATTTTG
>MU223917.1:1250483-1260541 GCA_018584345.1 Thuja plicata | reverse complement strand
GTTGATTCAGCGAAATATACTGAAGCTGGAGAATCATTGTCTTCATTGGGACCGATTGAAGCTGGAGTGTTTTGCATATTGGCTGCGGGTGGCAGAAGACATTGTTTTGGCAGCTAACAAACAAGCTACGGGGTCCTATTCTTGGCGCGGGTCCTAAAGTGGGATTTTGCGAGTGTAAAACAATGCAGCACAGCGACGTCTTCATTATCGTGGGTGACTGCAGCAGCCGCTAAGGCTGCCATTTGGAATTGCGTGGAGGACTAGCTACATAGGCTAATGTTCGGGCAGCGTGGTGAAGTAGCTGTTAGAGCTACGGCAGTTGGGATTGCGTGGAACCCTATTGGGTGGCGTGAGTTGCTCCCATACACATTGGAGACTTACGGTATTTTTATTTACATTACCTTCACAAGTGAATAGCAATAAATCCTATTGTAATGCTGGAATGATTGAACTGTAGTTTTGACTTAACAAATTGAAATCAGATTTAGTCCTTGTAGAGTGGGAGTGTATGAGATTGTTGCAAAGGATTATTAATGACATTCCATGCTGTTTATCGCATTTACTACTCAAAGGTTACTTAGTTTTCTTTCTATTATTGTGACAACTACAATTCAAACTGATATCTTTAAAAATTCAAAGCACACCTAGAGAGATAAATATATTCTTAGAGCCTAGAGTAGTTATTACAGCTGATATTCAGTTTAAGTACCTGTGCTAGACTGCCTGCCAACTGTTTGACAAAATGCCAAATGTGTGATTTGCACGGAAATTGATAGAAATTTGATGGTTTAAAGATGAGGCCAACTTAGGCTCATTACACTATAGAATTATATATGGAAAATTCATTGCCAGTTTTGAACACCTTGCAACACCTTGAGGGTGGGTAATCAATAGAAGACAACTGATTTTCTCCTTAAGTTTGACTCATCCTTGTCATCAACATCTTGCATGAATATCAGTGAAGAATTAGGTGATGAACATGTATTAGTTGACAACAAACTTGTGTTAGAAATGTATATCAACAAAGAAGAAATGTTTTTGAAGGCTCATATTCCCACTCTAGCCTGTCTCAGAAGATAGTGGTTGTGTAATAAGGGATGATGAATCTAATTGTTTTCTTTGTCTAATGGATGGACTCTTTGAAGGAAATCATCATCATGAGGCCAAGGAGGATGGGTTCATCTAAAGCCAATTATAATATTTTAAAGAAGCATTTGTGGAGTTGGTGCTGATGTTTTTTTCTGACACTTTCATTTTGATGATGATCTTGTGCTTGAAGTTGATAGAAACCTTGAGAGTTTGAGAGACCATGATTGAAGAAGTGTATTTAGTTAAATTGAGGAAGTGTAGGCTATCCAAGATTCTTACCCAACACCCCTTGGACTTGGAAAAAAGGTGATTGAGATCCTTATTTGACGAGTCTAGCTTCTTCTAGATTATAATGTGTAATTTGAGTTTATGGTGAGTATACTGAAGTGACATGTGAAGAAGATCAAATAAAATTTGAGTTGATCACCATTCTTGAGGATGTGCTATCATAGGAAGGTTTTGCAAGATATCTCATGAAAGAAGCAAGATATCTCCAACACATGATGAAAAATTTCAATGAGGAAGAAGAATATCCTAAGCTGCAGAACATTGATGAGTTTTTCCTTGATTTTTCTCTGCAAGATCATTCTTATCATTTCGAGCCATGAACTGTAATTATATATATTGCTGAGGTTTGCAGGATGTGTGCTATCAGAGTTAGACGCCAACCTCAAGTGAAAGGGGTTGCTACTTTTCGTAGCATACCAATGGTTTTGTCTAGCCATGTTTTTTCCTCATGTTTATTTGTAGGTAGGTGTTATCAATTTTGTGTTCTTCTTTCAGAAATGTGTTTCCATTTTCCATAATGTGTTTGCTTTATCAATTTTTTATTTAGGTTAGGGTAGCCATTTCTTTAGGTGTTTAGAAACAAGTTGACTTGATTGCCCCACAAAAAAAATACTAATCAAAGTTTTACCAGAGATTCTGACATTTTTCTATGGCAAAGGTGGTGTGAAGCTCCACTTTGGTTTAAGTGGACAGACAACCCACTTAGTTGGCTTAAATAACATGTACATGCACTTTCATAATGGCCCAGCCATTAAATTTTTCTGCCAGCCATTAATAAATGGCTCAAAGGATGATTAGTTATGCTCAACACTTTAGAATATGCAATATTGACTAAGAATTCTACCTGCATTAGAATAAATGACGTTTGCCATAGTGGTGCATGTTTTAGTTGGATAGACCACTAAATGACTAAATATTTCTGTCAATTTTCAAAAAATGGTTTTAAGTGATGGGAAACTCTGCTTTATAGGAAATTGGCCTAAGTTAAATACTCTTCCTCTTGGTCATAATTCTATTATGGTTCAAACATCATGATTTTCTGTCAAAAGAATAAAGTATGGTTTGAAGGAAGGATGCATGCATCCATTGTGGCATAGCTACCATATATTTCTACCAAGTGTACTTTTTAGTCTGCTAATCCATCAAACATCTTTGCCAAGACAAAATTGACCATTCCTTCTTATGATGGATCAAACAAATGTGCAACTTGTACTTGGTGCAAAAATTAGACACATACTTCACTTAACCCAATGTGTGAAGAAGAAGTCATCAAATTTTCTACCTTTCATCTAGAAGGTATAGCTCATGAATTGTGGTACCATGGGAGGGTTAAGCAAGGGCACAATTTAATCAATATATATGATGAATTTAGCCAACGATTTTTCAACAGGTTTGGTAGTAAGGATCCTGAATTGTATTTTAGAGAGCTGACATGATGGACAACTCTGTGACAAAATTTTAGACGTTGTCAATGGTTCTTGATGTCTTTGAACGGAAACTTATTTCGTTTTCATGAATGGTTTAACAAAGCCTCATAGAGGTTGGCTAAAGGATGTTGATCCACCAATCTTGTAGGAAGTTGTTAAAAGGGCTTTTGAACTTGGAAACATTTGTACCCAAAAACCAATTTTATTCTAAGATACCATCAATAGGACTGCAATAGAAACCATTTGTAATGTCCTCTTTTTGCTAGTTATGAGACACTACGTGAATTCTACAATTCCAACTTAAGTAACTGGTTTATGAACTCAAATTATAGTCTTACACAATGCAATTACTGGAAGATGCTATAATTAAATGGTATTGCTGATTGTATAACAAGTTTATAATGCAATATTAAATGCAAAACTGAATTGTTATATATAATTCCAAATGCATACACAAATGACTGGTGATTCCAGATGCATACACAGAACTACAGATGACTGGTAATTCCAAATGCATACACTTCCAAAAGTAATAAGAAGGTTGCATACAAATAATAGAAATGCTGTGTCTTAATATAGCAATGTGAATTGTGCTTTACGACCTGAATGTGTTTCCCATGCTGCATGTACAGGTTGATGAATTATCTTAATGCCAGAGATATAGGCTGTATCTGATGTTCCTTTCTTTAATATGCTCTGATTCTCTGATGAGGGAAGCCGTCTCTGATATAAAATATGAATTGCTTGCACCGTTGGTTGCTATGGCAACCTGTTCTGCTCTTTTCGAGTGCTCCACAAGGGAAATATATATATTTATCAAATCATATAATCTGCCTTCTATATGTGTCATGAGACTTGTATTTAGATCTGTCATTTATCAAGACAGGGTGCGGTGGAATAGTCGCTACCCTTCGTAACAAATAATGGAATGTATATTGGTTCACCGTAATAATCATTTATGATTATTGCAGTGAACATAATCATAAATGATTATTAATATTAACTCTGCCAAATCCGATTATGCAATCGGTTAAGTCTTATGATAACAAAATGGTAATTAATCTATCAAACCCGATTCGTATATCGGCTGGGTCTCACAATACTGAATGGTAATTATTCTATCAAGCCCGATAACATATATCAGCTTAGTATACATTGCCAATAAAAGATGGATCAGCTGATAATGATGCAGCGATATGCGAATGGTAATATGATGCAAGACATGACATTTAATGCTAAATGCAGTGACGATGATCATGAAGGTTGATGCTATGATATTGTTATGAGGATGATGCAATGGTATGAATTATGATTATGCAATTACATCAGCATGGATGTATCCATGTATGAGGTGAATATGTATCCATGATGTATGTATGCACGACAATTATGTTATGCATATGTATATGATGGCATGTCATGGATGGATGCATTGGTGAGTGCCAGCTCCATCTATCACTAGATCAATCCTAAACTAAATGAAATGAAGATTATTTACAAAGACAAGGTATGCTTCTTTCCTTGCCTATTTATTTACACATTGTTTCTTTTGTTCTAAATATTGGGAATTCACACCATTTTAGAATAACACATTTCATCAAAAAGAAACACCTCAAAAAATAAGAAAAGAGTAAGAAAGCAACAACGGATAAAGAAGAAAGAAACCGTACTTCACATGTAAGAAGCCACAGGTACTAAGACATAGATGCCTTAGTAAGGGACAAGTACACTACTAGAGGTAATTTTAGATGACTAAGAAATAGAGGAACTTGAGCCCAAAATGGACACAAATGAACTACAGCTTGAAACTAAACCAAAAATTTAACTTTTAGGAGGAACCCTGGCTACTCTTTCTAGTTCTCCTAGATATCATCCTTTTAGGGTTTGTGGAGTTGTACAAGGGCAGAGAATTACAATTCTCATTGATAGTCAAACAACTAATAATTGACTGTGTTTGGCATGTCTACTCCATTAATGTCTATGATTATCGTAAACATCACAAAATTCCTATTCTTGGTTGGTTTAGAACTTCAGAGCATGAAGTTAGCAAGAGTGAACCCAAAGAAACATGAATTTATCACGTTTAAGATCACAAATGTGCTTTATTCTCATCTTAAGTTCTGTACTATCCTAAAAAGCTAGCACCTATAATTAGATGCTCAATTTAGCCCCATTTTAGCATGTATGGGTTCCCACATTGATTTCACACTCTCCTAACGCTCATCGAACCTTTAAATTAATATTATTTGTCCTGTGTTAGTTCAAATTCACCAAGTATTGATGTGAGCCCTTAATTTAGGTGTGCTCCTTTGTTATTTCTCTAGTTCCATCTTTTATTAGCCTACATAGGCCCTATGTTATCATTTGTAGACTTTGTACTTCTTCCCAGCCTCAAAATCAGGTGTGCCTCTTATTTCGACATCTACCCCATCTCCGTGACCCCCATTTCAATTCTGGTTCATTCTCCCAGGTCCAACATGCCCAGGGTTTTATGTTCCTAGGAACATATTGTGTTCCCCCATGATTTGGCTCAAATTTGAATTGGACCTTGGTTCCAGTGTTTTGGTGGGAAATTAGGTCCCATGGTCAGCTTGGATAAATTTTGATTCTCAAAATGTGTGAGAGGTATATAAGTGACCTGTCTCTCCTCATTTTGGTAACCAAGAAGATTCATGATCAAGATTTCAAGAGCTCTTCTACATCCAAGCATTCTTAAAGTCTTCAAGCATCCAAGTCTTCAAGCCTTCAAATTATCATTCTTCTCCTTCATCAAGCATTGTGGCAAACTACAACATTCATGGTGCAAAATCTTGTCTTTCATGATTTCCTTTGAGGTTTTTGTGTGTAGTCAAGGGCTATTGCATTAACATTTGTGATTACATCAAAAGAAGCATTGCGCCATCAAGGTATAAGGTGATTTATGATTCAAATCTAGCATCTATTTCATATCATAAATCTTTCTTTTTAAACACATTTCATTTCTATTTCAAGGTTGATTCCAAATAGGGGTTTGACTAGGCAAACCCCTTTCCACAACCTTTTCCCTGTTTTTTTGTATGCAAGAGTAGGTGGTGCAACAGTCAAAATTGTTCTAGAAAGTTCAGGATTCGCGGGGTTGACTTTCAAAGTTTTGGGTAAAACCCTTGGGTACAAAATGCCCCAGGCATTTTCTACCTGGAAAATCTTCGTCAAATTCAAATCGTAGGTTAGTATAGTCTCCTAGATCTCATTTCAAGTCACTGCAACTATCTATTTGTCTTTCGTTAGTTTATATTTTTTGAATCTTGTCAATTTTTCTTATTTAGCCTCCTATTTTTCATCATTAATATCATTTCCCCTCAAATCCAATTTCCCTCTATTCATTATTGTGAAGGATCATTGCACTCATTTAGTGCTTACGTCCTACTTGAACATATTGGGTCATCTTCCTTCCTAATGTTCATTTGGGAAAGGAGCAATCTACCTTGCTGCCCTTTTTCTATTGTGCGTTTTGGTGAACCTGACACATGACATTTCCATTTTGATTTGGTGTCTAGATCTCCTTCGTATGCATTGTACTAGTCAATATTTAAATCATATCTTTGCTACGTTTTATGCATTTAGATATCTAGGTTCACCCATTGTACATTTTGGTGAACCTGACTCGTAACATTTCCATTCTAATTTGGATGTCTAGATCTAATTTATTTACATCTAATTAGTAAGCATTGTTTTCATTTATTGTTTATGCATTTGCATTCATGAAAAAAGACAAGAAAACAAAAATTCCATATTGTTTCATGCATTTTTTTCTCATGTTTTACTTTTAGATTAGTTTTATAATGCATATATTTCCTAGAGGTGATAGTGGCTTAGCTTCCCTTCTATCACTTTATCCCTCTCCTAAAGACCCTCCTATCCATGAGGACATTTTGGTGCAAGATGTTTTTAACCCTTCTCTCAATAATCTCTCTTTGGCAAGAAGCATTAAAGAGTGATGTTAACTCTTCTCTTAATATATTCCTCCCCCATGAGAACACCGTGGTAAAAGTTGATGATTCCCCTCATGATACCTTACCCTCCATTCATTTCAACGACTTTTCCTTTAGGAATGAGGCTTTAGTGAATTATGATTATCCCCGTCCTAAAGTTTGTTCTATTCCTCCTCTCAATGATCTCCCTATTTGGGATTAATCACTGGACAATGATGTTGATTATTCTCTAGCACGTGAAAGGACTTCAATAAAAGATGATATTGTTGTTGAAATTTATTCTACTTCTTTTAGTGATCTTCCCTCTAGATATGACACATTCAGGTTTGATGTTGACCCATCTCCTAATATGTTCCTCCTTTATGAGGATATTTTGGAGAAAGAGGAGGATATTATAGACGCCTTAATAATATCACCTTACCCTCATTGAATGATATCCCTTTTAGAGATGAAGCATTGATGAAAATCCCCAATCCCTATTCTAAAGATTGTCCTACTCATAAGGATACCTTGGAAAGAGACGATAATATCATTACCACTTTCCTTGATGCTCTCCCTTCTAGAGATAAAACCTTGAACAATAAAAAACCTAGTCAAGTCAATGTTGTCAATGTGTTAGGTAGTGAAAAGCCTAAGGTTGTTGTCCATCTTTGTCAAGATTCCCCTCAACCTCAAAATAAACCAATCATTGTTGTAAAAGCTGCTCAACAATCAGATTATCATGCGGTTGCAGACACATGACACAAGAAATAATAGGCAACCTACCAATTCAGCTGTTCCTCCTCTTCCCACTTCTACACCAATGCTTCCTCCTGCACCCCATCTCCCTCAAAATCTTGGAAAGGAATATGATTTAGTAGAACAATTCCGTGCTACTCCTGCAAAGATAGCTCTTTGGGAACTTCTTCAATCTTCACCTACGTACCATGAAGCGTTACAACAAGCCTTGAGAAACATGTCTATTCCACCTCCTGTGCAAACTAATATAACTTCTATATTGGAGTGTATGAATGCAACCAATAATAAAGCTCAAATTGTGTTTTCGCAAGATGAGTTACCTTCTAAAGAAATTCAAGATCAACACGATTCACTTATGGTTGCTATCCTTATCAATGGTAATCTTATTCAAAGAACTTTAATTGATAATGGATCTGGTCTTAATGTGTGTAGCATTGATTTGTTGCATAAAATTAAGGTGTGCACTTCATTGATTAAACCCGATTCTATTCCTATCCGTGGCTTTGACAATGTTGCTAAAAAAAATCTTAGGTACCATAACTTTACCTGTTAAGGTAGGTTTGTTACTTTACCTACACCAATTCATGTCATGCTCGATACTCTCACTTATAATCTTCTCCTAGGACGACCATGGTTACATGCCATCAAGCTGTTCCTTCAATGCTTCATCGCAAAGTGAAGTTCATTCATAACATCATGTATACCCTTGTAACTGATGAATCACAAAGTTGCTTACAAACTGAATCTGATTCTCCATCCATTCCTACACCATTTTAACAAAACATATCTTCTCCTAGAAGTGCCCTTTTAGAAGATGATTGGTGGTCATTAGATTTTACACCATCTTTTGTGGGAGAATACAAAGCTACTAAGTTGAACACGGGACCCTTTAAAGGGCCTAGCGTGTCATTGTTCAATCCGATTCTCCAAACATTTCAACTCATAATCTTCAATATGGTTTAGGATGTGTGCAACAAAGCTTTGAGATTCATGAGAAACCAACATCACACTTGCCTCTAGAAGGGTTCAGTTTCCAACCTCCTTTGTCTACATCCCTTTCCTTATCATCTAATATTTCTTCTGTGCCTAGCTTTAATCAAGAAATCATTCTGCCCGACCTTCATGCTAAGTTGATTATTTGACCTCATAGTTCCCATACTCACCATGACTCAACTAGACTCGGCGAGTCATGAGCCAGGTAACCCCGAGCGAGTTCCAGGGACTCAGACTCGGACTTGGCCGAGACTGGGATGTGACTCGCCTGTGATGTCCCCAAATTAGCAGGTTCTGGGAGCCTGAATATGGTCAACTCATCAGCGCGACCCCGTGAGTTGACGGGATGTTTTGAGGGTCTCAGTGTTCAGATTTGTCTTGTCGCAAATCTGGAGTTACTATTTCTGGACTTACTATTTATAGTTAGTTCAGGCCAGTTACTATTTCTGGTAGTGCAGTTAAAGGCCACGAGATCAGTCGCTTTAGCAGGTGATGCAGGTATCATCATCAGAATCATATTTGATAATTAATGGTATTAATTAATAACGACATGTTATTAATTAATAAAAGGTTATATTATTATAATAATAATACTTGATTATTATAATGATTTAAGAAGTTGATATTTTGATGAATGGTTAACTGATGATAGTTTTTGGAAACTATTGCATCCGAGGCATTATAAATACAAGCTCATTTGTGAAGCTAGGGATCGAATATTGATTATTGAAAATTGTTCTTGGGAATTGTTCCTAATTATCTGAGCCCTAGCTGAAGGGTCAAATTAGTTTCTCGAAGACTGATTCTTCTTGAACTAATCATCAATTGATCACTGTTGTATGATCAATTGCATCTTCATCCTGCTGTTGTATACGATTGAAGAAATTCTGAATTCTGATCTTTGAACTGGGGGCCTGCACAAGAGGTCTAAATCATTGTTTTTCATCGAATTAAACTGAAGCAAGAGTTCTGTATTGCTGGGCGTGGATGGTGAGGGCGGAATCTTCTTACACTTCAAACGCCATTGGGAATCCTTTATTCATATGCCGTAAGGCACATGCTGATAGTCGCGCGAGCATAGAACCTGTGGTTGTTGGAGAACGCGAGTAGACTGGAGTCGTGTGACTACTCTGCTGGGCGTGTAGACTGACTGGGCCATGGTAGCAAGGTCGCTGCTGCCAGCACAGGCAATGATCATTCTGCTGGAAGCAGCTGCGTGGGTGTAGTAGGAGATCACGTGCCGTGAGCAATGCTTAGACATTGCTGGTGATGTCAATACGGATTTGCGGCCAGTTTGTAAGCCGACAATAGTCTCTATGGAACCCGCAGCCAGCTAGCAGGGTAGAGTGGGAAGGTGGTGTTATCTTATTATTCCGGAAACATCCCATTCTGATTTCCTACGGAGGAAAAATAGTATTTACAACCGCTCTTAGTTAGTCTTTGGTTTTATGAATCCGCAGTCAGCAAGGATGGTGCATTTCCCAAGGTAGACTGTCAAATACACAATACTCTTTAATTTTGTTACGATTTGGGAATGGGAATGTAAAGCAAG
>MU223917.1:1224678-1243336 GCA_018584345.1 Thuja plicata | reverse complement strand
TACAATCATTTCTTAGTTGCTCAAAATTTGGTAATGGAGGTCGCCCACTGATGCATTGAATGAATGATTCCCAAGAGATGGGTAATCCCCTTAAGGCAATTAGAGAAAGTTCAACATCTTCTATAGTATTTCCTATTGTGAAAAGTTGATCTCTTAATTCTAAAATTCTTAAGAAGTAAGATGTGATAGATTCTCCTTTATTCATTTTTATGCTCATAAGTTGTTGCTTTAGAGTTAACATCCTGCTTACATTATTTATTTCATATGTACTCGTGATGGTTTTGAATATCTCATGTGTAGTTGTTAGTCTGGCTATACTCGGGAGAATAGCATCTTAGACAGAGTTGATGAGTATTTTTCTTGCTTTGTTATTATGTCTTTTCCAGGTTGTGATTTCTACTCTTCAGGCATTTTCTTGTCTTCTACATAAGAATCTAATTCTAGTTCTTGTAGGAGTGATGTGACTCTTATCTTCCAAGACATGAAGTTAGATGCTCCTTCAAGTTTGTCCTCCATTCTGATTCCAATAACCATTTTGTATATTTTTGGTATTTAACAGTTGTACGGTATTTATATAATCTCTGCAGGTACGAACTGCTCACTTATCTTTCTTTCAAGATGCTGTTTAAATAATGTATTGATTTATTTATTTATTTATTTTTTATCTCTAATAACCTGGCTCTGATACCATCTTGTGAAATTTGATCGATTAGAGATGAACACAATATTACTATCTACGATGTATATGGAGAACTATGCTGCTGTAATGATGGTTTTCCAAATACAATCGAAATGGTCTATATATATGTTAACAAGGATGCCTACGTAGGGACATGTCCATAGGTGGCAGTTGCCACGTAGGGACATGTCTCTACGTGAGGTGACTGTTCCAAATGGTGCGATTTGTTATGGTTAACACATCCATCGTTAGTAACTGTTTGCATGTTACCGATCGTGTTTATTGTGCTTTATACAAACGGTGTGCACAATGTTATCGTGCCAATGTGATGTAATCGTGATGTAATCACAGTCGTACGATAGGTATCGTGCTGACTGTGATAACATCACAGTCGCACGATATGTATCGTGCCGACTGAGATAACATCACAGTCGCACAATTTATATTCATTGCATTGCAGGTCTGTGTAATTACCTTCTGTGTTTCATATATCATGACATCGATATATATATAGCAATCGAACTATCATTCATTGGATACCACGAAGGCTATATTTCAACAATAATATAACCTTTTAATGAGCTCATATAATTAATCATTGACTTAGGCAAATAATGATTATTTAATGAAATGTACTTAATTAAATAATCATACGCGAATAACTCCAATCAACAAGAACCAGGAGCATCAACTGAACCTGCGTGCCTAAGTGTCATCCAAAAGTAGTAACTGGCCACAAATAGCTTACTATAAATAGTAAGTCCCTCAAACTGGAAACTCTACAATTGATTTCACAACCCCACTGATACCAATGCATAGGCGCGCTGCTAAAAATATCAATCATGACTATCGCCCAAAAATAACACTTACTATAAATAGTAAGTCTGCCAATCTGACTCAAACGAAGAGCAATCCTGGCATCACAGACCTCCAGGGTGGAAACTGACCATTGGCTCTGCCACACCACCCCCTCCAACATCCTGATTAGCCTACGAGGGTCACAGAAATAAGCTAATCCCATGTGCCTAAAAATGGGGACATTACAATTTAAAGCTCATATTGATGCTGAGTTAAGCGACTCCCTTTTGTTAGAAATGGTTGAAGATATAAAAGTTGAATTAGAGGACTAGAGAGTGTCTTGGAGCAAAAAGGGTTGCAACATCATGACAGATGGTTGGACCGATAGGAGGAATATGACACTTCTAAATTTTCTTGTTTCCTGTGGAGTTGATTGATCATTCTACTTCCCTAAATGCATTGAATAACTTGAATTTGATTTAGTGATTAATATTTGAATTTTGTAATTTACGATTTATTGATTGATTGTTATTTTGCTTTATTTTCAGGATCTACCATGTTTCGTAAGTCCTTTGATGCTTCCTCACATGTCAAAAATGACACATACTTATGTGAGGCTATTGAGGAAGTCATATGTGAGGTGGGGGAAGAAATTGTGGTTAAGGTGGTAATGGACAATGCAACAAGTTATGTTGCTGCAGGTAGACTTTTGATGGAGAGGCACCCAATTTTTTTTGGTCTCCATGTGCAGCCCATTGCCTTGACCTTGTAGTGGAGGATATTGGCAAGCTTGAATGGGTCAAAACATGCGTTTATAAGGCCAAAAACATCTGCAAATTTATCTACAAACATGCATTGGTTGTTAGCATAATGAGGTGATATACAGGGCAGAAGGAGTTGGCTCGTTTTGGTATCACAAGATTTGCCTCAAATTTTATCACATCAAAATCCTTGGTGCAATGAAAGGCAGCTTTGAGGTGCATGTTTGTTGGTGAGGAGTGGACTTTCACATCCTATGCTATGACCATTGCAGGGATGGATGTGGGAGATTGCTTTTTTGACGAGTCAGGTTTTTGGACCCCTTGTGTAGAGATCACGCAAGTAAATTTTTTATAAATTCTAGAATCTATATTATGTTTTAGTATTACAATTTAATATTTAGTATTTACTTTTAATTTATATGCATCTTTTTCTTTTGTTTGCAACTTTGCAATTTTGCTTATTTTCATGCACACTGTGATGTCCCTGATTTAGCAGTTGTCAGGGGGACAAGATTGTTAGCCCATCATTGCGACCCTCGTGGGCTAATGCTTTGTTTTGAGGGTTTGTCGGAGAGGACTTACTATTTTGGGTAGGTCACCTTGTGCAAGTTTCTATTTTGGGATGATGGATTTCAGTGATTCAGTGTCAGTGTGTTGCGGAATGAGATCGTGGTGATGAATTCAGTCTTCCTTATTTAATTAATGATGGAGTTCTAAGTTATATCATTAATGTTAATGATATCTTATGTTTTAATGAAACTTTATGATTATTAAAGCTGAATATAATTATGCATCTTATATCCTAAGTCATAAGGAAGAAAGGCTTTTAAGTTATTTGAAGTGTATGCTTGAAGATATGAATTTCGAGCCTTGAAGAGGAAGATTGAGCTTTCATATAAGATTTTCGAAACACTTGAGAAAGGATCATCTTATGCATCTTTATGAATTCTTGGAAGGAAGAATTGGTTTGAGGGTTTGAACAAATATGCTTATCGAATTGTGAATTCGATGAAGTAGATCTAGCACTTTGAATTGGACTGCTGAGGTTCAGTGAATTGTGTAAGGGTGACATTTGCTGTGAAGAGATTGCATTGTTCCTTTGGTTATGTTAATCACAGAGGCTGCGGTTGAAATCTAAGAACTTTGTATCATGGGTGGAAGAAAGAGTTGGAATTCTATCTTGGCGTCAACTTTCCCATAGCTCCAGCCGCCTTGGTAACACCAACAATCTCTGCATTCAAATGCATGGATGTGGCAATGAATATCGAGTTGTATGTGGATGCCGCGGCTAATACATGAATAGTGCGGCCAACATTTTGTGTGGAGTGATACAAGGTAGCTTTTACAATTACTTTAGTTAATGTTCGATGGTTATTTTAAAGGATTGTAATGCCATACTATTTGATATAGTATTTCGTAATTGTGTCCAAAGGAGTTAAGCCTTTCCTGGCGAAATTGCTATTTGTCCTTTTTTAAATATTGGAAAATGTTTTAAAAAAACATTCTATATTTGTTTTCAAAAGAGAAGTATAGTTTATATTATCTTGTGAAGTAAATTTTGATTGAGATTGCAAAGAAGAGCCAAGCAGGCTCTTTACAGTGGTATTAGAGCAAATATCTTGCCAGTCTGTAGGGTAAATTGGGTCTGAATTATGGATGGTGATAGATTCAGATAGGGTTATCATTACACTGGCAGGGGCCGTAATTCACCACCACCCGGTGACAGGGAACAGGGGAATATGGGAGACAGGATCCCAGATGTTACAGGTAATGATGATGACAGAGAGTCAACTGTGGTATTCAGCAATATTGTTCGCAGTCAGCAGGAGTTGGCAGCTGGCCAACAATAGATGGCTACAGTTCTGTAGAATCTTTCAGATACCTTACAGAGTATTACCTTGCCTCGGGATCAGGGCAGGGACAAAGATCGGAGGAGTGTTTCAGCTAGTTCACGCAGGTCCAGGATAGACCTGACAGGTACACAGGATAGGCCTTTGCGTCCTACCTTCTTGAGACCAGAGGCAGACACTGTCAGTCTTGATGAGGAGGCTTCCTTTATGGAAGACATTTTGGCTTTGCATACTGAGTGGGACGCTTTACCTCCCGAAGTAAAGCAACATCTTAATTTCGATCGTTTCATGACTCTGAAACGAGAAGGCTCCAAGGGAAGAACAAATGGGCGTCGCAGACATACAAATCAGGATCTCAAGCAAACAACCAGCAAGCTGACATTAGCACATTTTGATGGGAGTGGCAAGATGACTGCCAGAGCTTGGATACACAAGCTGGATACATACCTTTCCTTGTGTCCTATGTTTGAGGACGCCATTCGATTTGCTGTTTTGCATCTTGATGGTTTAGCACATGATTGGTGGTACCATGGGTTGGTATCGTTACACCATGATCAGATCGTAACCTATCAGGACATTGTGGATGGGTTAGTGGAGAGATTTGACAGGAAGGACCCAAAGTCCTACTTCAGAGAGCTTGCACAACTCAAACAGATTGGCAGCCTGGAGACCTTTATTGGTGAATTTCAGAAGGTTTCAGTTATGGTATATGACATATCAGAGAGGAGGCGGGTCATGCTGTTCATTGAGGGGTTAGTGGAACCTCTTAGGGGTTGGGTCAAGTCATTTGACCTTGATTCATTGTAGTTAGCTATGAAAAAGGCTAGAGATTTGGAGTTTTCAGCTCCACGCAATAAATTTCCTCCTAGACCATCAAATTACTCTTATGATGACAAGGCTGTCCCAAAAAGGAATGATGGACCAGAATTCAAGAAACCAGTGACAGGACCTCTTGATCTTGAAACACTTAGTGATTTGAGGAGAAGGAGATTATGTTTCTATTGTAGGGGTCCTTATGACGAGAAACATGAATGCCCATTGAAGCCTAAAGGTAGAAATAGGCTCATAGAATGGTATTATGAAGATGAACACCATGCTGATTTTGAAGGACAACAAATTGATCCGGAAGAGGATGGCTTAGAAGAGACAGGTAACAATGAGAGGGTGGAAGAGGATTCCCACCTTAAGGTTGTATATCTTTCTAGCATGCAGAAAGAGGGATCTTTCAAGATGAGGGGCCTCTTAATAGGGTAGCGGGTCATTGCCCTATTGGATACAGGGGCTACACATAACTTAATTGATTCACGATTGGTCTCTAAGAGGGGAATACAAACTGAGGAGTTTGAGGGCATTAGGGTGAAGGTGGCAGATGGTGATACTTTGAAATGTGACAGAATGATTCCCGATCTTCCTATGAGACTGAATAACTATGAGTTCAAAGCTGATATCTATGTGGTTGACATGGGTGGCACCGATTTAGTCTTGGGCACGAGTTGGTTACATTCTATTGAGACTTTTTATCTTAGCCTCAAAGATATGGAGATGAAGTTTGAGGTAGATGGAAAGAAACACATACTCAAGGCAATCCGAGAAGAGAACTTGAGGACTATGTCCCTTAGACGGATACAGCGTCTCATTCGACATGATGCAGTTGAGTGGGCAATAGAGGGTAGAATTTTACCCACCATTGAGGAGTCAGGGAAATCAGTTTATGACCCTGAGATACAGGAATTGAGAACTAAACACTCCAAAGTGTTTAGTGATTTACCACATGGCAGACCTCCTAATAGGGGTATAGAGCACATTATTGAGCTAGAGGAGGGCACTAAGCCCATCATGATTAATCCTTACAGGCATTCTAAGCGCTTGAAGGATGAGATAGAGAAGACTATCCAGGAGCTGATTTCCATGGGGCATATTAGGCCTAGTAAATTACCCTTTGCTTCTTCAGTGGTTCTAGTGAAGAAGGATGGTACCCTTAGGATGTGTATAGATTAGAGGATGCTGAATCGGAGGACCGTCAAGAACAGGTATCCCATTCTGCGTATTGATGATCTTATAGATGAGTTGCATGGCGCATGTTACTTCTCTAAAATTGATTTGAGGTCTGGTTACCATCAGATCCGGATGCGGGAGGAGGATATAGAGAAGACAAATTTCCAATGTCACTGTGGACATTTCGAGTTCTTAGTCATGCCCTTTGGCTTGACTAATGCTCTAGCCACCTTCCAATCTACTATGAACAGAGTTTTCCATAGCCAGTCGAGGAGGTTTGTGCTGGTTTTCTTCGACGACATCTTGATTTACAGCAAGACATGGGATGATCATCTTGCTCACTTGGACACTGTGTTGGATATTTTGGATAGGGCTTCTTTATATGCAAAGGAGTCTAAATTTGCCTTGGGGATGACTGAGTTGTATCTTGGTCACATTATCAGTTCAGAGCGAGTACAAATGGACCCAGATAAGGTCCGAGCTATCCTGGATTGGCCTGTTCCTGAGAGTTTGACACAACTTAGAGGGTTCATTGGGTTGTGTGCTTTCTATCGCAGATTTGTTGTGGGGTTTTCACGCTATGCAGATCCTTTGACTGATCTGACTCGCAAGGGTACTTTCGAGTGGACTTCTCAGGCACAGGAGTGTTTGAGAAGTTCAAGTTGATCATGACGACATGCCCGGTTTTGGCATTACCGGACTTCTCTAGGCCCTTTGATCTGCATTGTGATGCTTCAGGTGAGGGCATTGGGGCGGTACTTTCTCAGGATCACCACCCTATTGTATTTGAGAGTCGGAAGCTTCGGGGTCTTGAGAGGGTTTTCAGTGTTTATGATAAGGAGATGTTAGCCATTATACATACTTTGGCTAAATTTAGGCGGTATTTGGTTGGTAGTAAATTCTGTATCAAAACCGATCATAATAGCTTGAAGTACTTCCTAGGGCAGTGTGATCTCAATGAGGGACATCATAAGTGGGTTAGTAAACTGCAGTCGTATGACTTTGATATCTCCTATATCAAGGATACTCAGAATGTGGTTGCTGACGCACTTTCTAGGAGGCCTCACTTGGGTTCTATGACAATAATATCTGAGGATTGGAGACACTTAATTATTGCAAAGTATGCCAGGGATTAGTGGGCTGCTGTTTTTATTGATGGAACCACAGAGGACAACAGGTATACACTTGTGAATGAGTTGATCATTTACAAGGAGCGAGTGTGGTTGCTTCCAGGATCAGGTGTTCATCTGATGGTGTTGAGAGCTTTCCATGATTCTCCCTTAGCAGGGCATCCGGGTTTCTTTAAAACCTATAGGCAGGTGCGGGAGAGATTCACTTGGAAAGGCTTGAAGTTTGATGTGTAGCAGTATGTTAGAGAATGTTATGTTTGTCAGCAGAACAAACAGGAGCACATCTATCTAGCAGGGTTACTGCAGCCATTGCCCATTCTTGAGCGGAAATGGGAATGCATCTCTATGGAATTTATTGTGGGCTTGCCTAAAGCTCAGGGTAGGGATTGCATTTATGTGGTGGTGGATCGGCTTACGAAGTATGCCCACTTCTTTCCGATTACCACCACTTTCTCAGCAACGCAGGTTGCTGATTTACTTTTCCAGGTGTTCAGATTGCTTGATTTACCCCAGAATATAGTAGGTGACCGAGATAGCCGTTTTATGAGTCATTTTTGGCAGGAGCTCTTTCGGTTGTGTGGGACGGAGTTGACTCCCAGTACTAGTTACCACCCTCAGACTGATGGTCAGACTGAGATTGTTAATAAGCGGGTGGAGGGCTATCTTCAGAATTATGTGTCTACTCAGTAGAGAGCATGGGTGAAGTGGATTTATCTATGTGAGTATTGTTATAATACCACCCACCATAAGTCTATTCGGATAGCTCCTTTCCGTGCTTTGTATGGGTATGATCCACCGAGTTTTCTGGATTTGCTTTTCAGCGATAGTAGAGTTCCCAGTGCAGGTGATTTGTTGCAGGACAGTCAAGATATTATGGGAACTTTGAGGGACAATATTCAAAGAGCCCAAAATCAGCAAAAGTAGTATGCTGATCAGAAGAGGATTGCTCGCTCTTTCCAGGTTGGAGACTTGGTTTATTTGATGTTGGAGCCGTACAGGCAATCTTCTATCCAGAAGAGTGGAGCTGATAAGCTCAAGCCTCGGTATTATGGGCCCTTCCGTGTTGTTAGGCGGGTGGGCGAGGTTGCTTATGAGTTGGATCTGCCAGAAGACAGTAGGGTGCATAATGTGTTTCATGTATCGCGCCTTAAGAAGGCGTTAGGCAGACATGTTGGTTCGTCTTCTATGTTACCCCCTCTGGATGATGAGGGAAAGTTAGAGTTGGTACCTGAGGTTATCTTGGAGACTCGTGAGCAACATTTGCGTCGGCGAGTTATCAGGGAGTTTTCGATCAAGTGGTCCAGTTTACCGATTGAGGATGCCACTTGGGAGTCAGAGGACATTCTTGAGCACCCCGGTTTGCAATTGCTGGAGGACAAGCAATCTTGGGGAGGGAGGACTGTGATGTCCCCGATTTAGCAGTGGTCAGGGGGACAAGATTGTTAGCCCATCATTGCGACCCTCGTGGGCTAATGCTTTGTTTTGAGGGTCTGTCGGAGAGGACTTACTATTTTGGGTAAGTCACCTTGCACCAGTTTCTATTTTGGGATGATGGATTTCAGTGATTCAGTGTCAGTGTGTTGCGGAATGAGATCAGGGTGATGAATTCAGTCTTCCTTAATTAATGATGGAGTTATAAGTTATATTATTAATGTTAATGATATCTTATGTTTTAATGATACTTTATGATTATTAAAGCTGAATATAATTATGCATCTTATATCCTAAGTCATAAGGAAGGAAGGCTTTTAAGTTATTTGAAGTGGGTGCTTGAAGATATGAATTTCGAGCCTTGTAGAGGAAGATTGAGATTTCATATAAGATTTTCGAAACACTTGAGAAAGGATCATCTTATGCATCTTTATGAATTCTTGGAAGGAAGAATTGGTTTGAGGGTTTGAACAAATATGCTTATCTAATTGTGAATTCGATGAAGTAGATCTAGCACTTTGAATTGGACTGCTGAGGTTCAGTGAATTGTGTAAGGGTGACATTTGCTGTGAAGAGATTGCATTGTTCCTTTTGGTTATGTTAATCACAGAGGCTCCGGTTGAAATCTAAGAACTTTGTATCGTGGGTGGAAGAAAGAGTTGGAATTCTGTCTTGGCGTCACCTTTCCCATAGCTCCAGCCGCCTTGGTAACACCAGCAATCTCTACATTCAAACGCATGGACGTGGCAATGAATATCGTGTTGTATGTGGATGCCGCGGCCAATACATGAATAGTGTGGTCAACATTTTACATGGAGTGATACAAGGTAGCTTTAACAATTACTTTAGTTAATGTTTGATGGTTATTTTAAAGGATTGTAATGCGATACTATTTGATATAGTATTTCGTAATTGTGTCCAAAGGAGTTAAGCCTTTCCTGGTGAAATTGCTATTTGTCTTTTTTTAAATATTCGAATTTGTTTTAAAAAAAAGTTCTATATTTGTTTTCAAAAGAGAAGTATAGTTTATATTATCTTGTGAACTAAATTTGGATTGAGATTGCAAAGAAGAGCCAGGCAGGCTCTTTACACACACTTAACTATTATCGTTTCACAATATTTGCAAGTCACTGAGCCCCTGATAGCTCTACGAGTTGTTGATGGGGAGAAGCCTTCTATGGGCTACATATACGAGGACATGGATAGGGCCAAGGAGGCTATTATATCTGTATATGGAGGAGATGAGCATAAGTATCATCCCATTTGGGCGATAATTGATAAGAGATGGCACCTCTAACTTCACAGGCCAATCTAGCCATTTATTACCTCATTCCGACATACCATTTCCACCATGATTTCAAGGCGGATGAGGAGCTTCTTGGTGGGCTCTATTCAGTGGTACAACTTATGTCTTATGGTGATACCAGAACTACACTGCATGAGATAGAGGCATTTGATAATGCAGCAGGGGAGCTTTTCTGTAGTCAAATGTGCAAAGCCACTCCCATAGAATTGCAACTATGTAAAAATATACGTTAAGTGCATAATTTGATTTTATGATTTAGTCTTAAAGTTGGGAAGGAGACTTTTTTTTTCTTTTCCTTATTTCAAATAGATGGTGGCAAATGTTTGGGCCTACAACCCTAAACCTTTAGGGAATTGCCATCTGCATATTGAGCTATCCATGAAGTGCCTCGGGTCGTGAGCGCAAGCCGAGCATGTTCGAGCACATTCACTCAAAAAGGCGCAATAGACTGTTTGTGGAGAGGTTGAATGATCTAGTATTTTTTCACTACAACCTCTGTCTTAGAAAGAGATAGATTTTGGATAGTGACTCTAGCACGATCATGCTAGAGGAGGTCGATCTAGAATCCGAGAGGGTCACTGAGTCTACCGATCTTGTCCTTACTGATGAGGACCTTGATGGATTGACCACGTGGATAGCGAGGCTGAGGCTGTGGCCATGGCAGAGGAGGATATAGCACGATTAGACATAGGTACAATTGATGTTGGTCAGAGTGGCATCTCATAGGCACAAACTATGGCTGTTCAGTCATCTAGGACCTACGTTAGATGCCTTTGTAGGAGGGATGCAGGCTCCTCTGAGGTTGAGGCTGAGCCAAAGCCATAGACTTGTTTTTGTTTTCACATATGTTTGGAACATTTGATGTCATGGATTTCATATTCCATGAGTTTTATATACATTTGACAATATTTATAATTTTATATATCTAAGCTTGTTATTTCTTTCAGCTACAATTTGCGTTTGTACTTATGTGATCGATGTATATTTATGTATGTGATTAAATTAGCTTCTATTTGATGATGGTATTGTGTCTTTAAGCGTTATTCAATTAATGGGTGCATGAAACAAGTTTTAAATCCTTAAAGATCTCTAAATTTCTTGGGTTTTTTTCACTTTGCCGAGTATTGCTGATTTTTTGCTATGTTTTTTTTCTGAGTCACGAGACGAGTCAGCCTTGCCGACTCCAAGACGAGGCCGAGTCTGGGAACTTTTCTTGACCTAAATGAAAGAAGCATAGCCAAAATCTTGTGAATCTTCCTTTTTGCATGTATCGTCGATATCATGATCACTTTACTAATGAATGTCAAGCTTTACATTACAAAATTCAGAAACTCATTGCTTATGACATCATTCACATAACATGTAACAATGAGTTGTTTTTCAACCATGATTAATTTTGAATAACATTTAAGTTCCTATTATGTTGCTCCACACTGTGACATTGTTAGTCTCCCCATTGGGGGATCGTTGTCATTCATGATGGTACAATTTTAGGTGCAATACTAATTTGTGAGTAACATAATAGTCGTCCTCAGCCTTGTCTTTGTCTCCACGCTTGGGGGGCAAGGATAGTATTTCAATTTCTCATGCTTTCTAAGGATCCGCTTTTCCTCTTGGATATTTGGCATTTGTTTATCATGTGATACCCAATCTTACATGGAATTATTTGCATTGACTAGGGATTCTCTCTTATACAAGGGCTATGTATCCTTGATCATAACCTCTTCTTTGTTCGCAATTGGGTATCCATTATAAATAATTCCCTTACTTTGGGGCTAAAAGTGTGGCATCCTTCATTAAGAGTCCCTTTACCTAGCAACAGGGAAGGTGTGAATTCTTCTCTTCTTTTGTTCAATGATGATTTTCAAAATTTCTTCATCCTTCCAATGGATCCCTTTACCCTTGTTGTATGATATCTCTTTGCATTCGTCCCTTCCTTGACCTCATAGGAGCTATGACCTCTTTGGCTTGGATTGGGTGTTGCTTAAGGGATACCTCCTTGGTGTTGAAGGCGCTTTATCCTTGTTCCTCTTTTCCATAAGAGGTCAAAATACTCCTTTTTTGTCTTCTTAAGGGGGCATATATGGCCTCCTTATTGCAGATATTCTAATTACTTCAAGCATTTTAGGTAGAGTACACTAGCATAATACAATTTGCTAAGCATAATACAATTTGCTAGGGCTAGATCACTCTTCTTTGTACATTTTTTTGGTGGATTTCCTTGGACACAATGCTTTCCTAGGTTATCCTTTGTATTGGTTGAACTAGCATGACACAACTTGCTAGACCGTTTGACCTCTCCTTTGCATACATTTTTAAGATTGGTTGACTAGCATAATACAATTTGCTAGACCATTTGACCTATCCTTTTAATTGGTTAACTAACATAACGCAATTTGGTAGACCATTCAACCTATCATTTGCATAGATTTTTATGAGTTGACTAGCATGCGCTAGACCACCAACTCCCTCTTTATATTTTTCGATTGTGGAACTAGCATAACACAATTTGCTAGGCCATTACCCCCTCTTCTTTTTTCCTTCTCTCTCATTGATCACCTAGCACAACACAAATGGCTAGCTTGTGTCATCCATGGTTGTCTTTTCCTCTCCTCCATGATTCCATAGGGTAATGCACTTTATTGTTTGATTGGATTATGGAGTCTTGTCTTATCTTTGGTGTGTGCTCTCGCTCCTATGTGACCACTTGTGCTTTTTCAATAGATTTCCAAGCATGATACTAGCGGTTGAGATATTTTCTTTACTAAGGTCTCTTCAATTAGTGGACTTGGAATCTTAGTAAGCTTTAGGCTTTTGTTTTTATGTGTAGTACTGTACGGGAGGCTTGAAGACACCGTACAGTGGAATTGTTGTGCCGTACGTAGGACTGACATGAAGTTTTCCATATAGAGGTGTGTTGTAGGAGACAACATTGTCATACAATACCTGGACAAAACTTCTTGTATATGAGATCTAGCTGTACAGACTTGTGCTTTCATCACTGTACGGAAAATAGCTATTGCTGTACAAAGCTTACTCCTACTAAATGGAAAATTTGTGCTCCATCCTTATGGAAATTATATGCTTTGAAGCCATCGGTTATTAACATATGGAGATTGGTCCATACCATACCATTGTTGCAATACAGAGATTGGGTGCGGGTGCCAACAGACAAGTCTATGTGCAGAAGTTTACACAAGAGTTCCTCACATCTATACGAGTACCTAGTTTTTGGCATGCCGTATGAAGTACGATACATATCCCTTTCTTGTTGTTTGGCAACATACGAGTACATTCATGTCATACCCTACGGCGTATAATCTGCTTGGGATTTCGGGGAGATAGTGGACATGTCATGTTGAAATCTAATCTTTGGTCCTTGTTGAAATATTACACGCCTATTTCGGTGTAGTATGAGGAATGTTACACTAAAATGCTTGATCTAAATGTTTTTGACTAATTTAGCCTTTCAGTTACGGCGTACAGTACATGTCTTTGGCTCGTTGTTTGGCAACATACAGGTGGTAGGATCAGTACCACAATTTATGCAATTTCCTTACAACTTTTAGTATGGTGATCAGTTCTAAAGTGGAGAGTATGACTTGATCAGAATTTTGACATCATATGTTGGTTTAACATTGCAAAATCTCAATTTTTGGGCTTGATCAGTATTGTTTTTGGCATCTTAAAAATTTAATAAATTTGATGTGCGCTATGGAGTTCTATGTGGTTTTGAAGGTGTTAAATTAGTCTTGGCGGTGGGGGCACAACCCATTGATCCTGTTATGGGGGCTGTCCTCAGACCCTTGCAAAGGGCGATATCCTCAAACCCCCGCAAGGGGCACTACCCTCAGACCCCCGCAAGGGGTGCTACCCCTTGATCCCATTGGGGGCGTTGCCCCCAGATCCCCATTTGATTTTTGAAGTACACTATAATGTTGAGTTTGCATAGTATAAGTCATTGTCTGCACTCTTTCCATTAGTCTTCTCAAATATTAGTTGATGTATATTTGTCATCTGGAATAATTTTTCTTTTGGGGGGGATAATGTAGTTGGTGTACAATGCCTATTGTTGTGTTTGATAATATTGGTTATTTGTCATTGTATTAATTGTCCGTAGTATGTTTGTTGTCACTCTCAGATAGTTGTAAGTGTCGTTTGGTTGACGGTTGTGTTCCTCTTGGCAACCGTTGGGTCCTTTAAATGTGTTGTGCACTAGCAAGGGAGGGAGTATGGTATGGTCAGATGAATTGTAATCCTTGTCCAACCATCTTTGGTCTTCTTCTCTATAATGAACTCATGAGCGAATAGAGATATATTTAACTCTTGTATAGTAGTAAACAGATAGCTCTGGACTCCAAACATTCCCTTCAATTAGTGATAGATAGTAGGAATAGATGATAAGTCACTATTTGCCCAAGCATTCACACAATTTGCAGGCATATGGCCCCATGAGAAACGTCCCAACATTTAGTATGGCTTGTACAAGGTAGATATGGCATTGCCCAACAACTAGAACCTCCAAAACACCCTATCAACCCTTTAACAAAAGTCTTCACAACACACCAAAATGTTAAACCATCAAAACACATTAAAACCTTAATGAATGCAAAGCCCAAATCTATAGATTTGATCTGCAACATAACAGTGGCCTATGTATGAAACCACTTAGCTAGTTTGGGGGTCTTTGTCTTCAAAACCATAATCTCGAGGGAGCTTTCATCCTTAGAAATTTTGGAAGAACTCTAGGTTCATTCTAATAGCATAACAATATCATTCATCAACATATCGTCAAAATGAGCCACAACACTCCTTATAGTGTTTTGAAGGGAATTTGCAATTTAAAAATCATAAAAATTCAATTTTTGCCTCAAAAGACCTTTTTGAAATATTGGATGTCATTTTATATGTAAAGGCCTCCTTATCTCTCCTAGGCATCCACTTTTGAGGCAAACATTCATCTTATTAAAATGATATTACGCTTATGTTGTTAATTTAATATTAAAACATTATAAACTTAAGTGAATACTTAAAATATTTTGCCCAAGTTGTGGAAAGCACCGCAATAGCATTGGAAACTAACTTTGAATACACCAAGATGAAAGTGAAGTAGGATGAAGATCGTAGCCAATTAGATGACTTACTAAAAATAGATGCACTCCCCAAGAAGTTTGGAGAACACACCAAATGTTTGATAACACTTATGAAATAGTCATGATGCTCCACACTGCCAACTCAGTTCATTGCCATAACTCAAAGTCATTGCTGACCAACCCAAAGAATTCCAAGAATATTGGAGTTGTCCCCAACTCACTAAAAGCTTGTGGGAAAACTACTAAGCTTTTCTCATTAATCATTTCTACTCATGTAATGTCTCCTTTCTAGCACAAGTGATATGAGTTTTTCGTTAGCCTACTTGTCCATGGTCTCGTAGGCTAACAAGGGTATTTAAGGGACTTTGAGGCCATTTGGCCTAGGTAGTTTATGTTGTAGGTCAATCTGAGGTGTTTGGATGCAGTTTTGGCATACTTGCTATTTATAGTAAGTCCTTTGGGCATGGTCAGGACCTTCAATGATGATGAAATGTCAATGATAAATGTTTAGTATCGATAGAATGATTTTAATATCATCGATATAATTTAGTTATGCATTAATAAACTTAGTTTATAAAGATATATAAATATTTAACTTTATTAATGGGGGACTATAGTTAAGAGGAAAATATTTTAAGTTCCTTTATTTAATAACACATTGGAGATATAAAATGTTTGGCGACTTAAGATTAAAGGAAAAAACTTTGCGAAAAAATAGGGGGAAAAAGCAATCGTGAGAAAATAGGGGAAATTGCTAAATCTCGAAAAAAACAGGAAAAGGAAAAAAGTGATTTTGTTTATCCCACATTGGTAAGGTAAATGAATGTGCTCTTATGAGAGTGTTATAAAAGAGATTGAAGAGCGCTCTTTTAGGTAGGCTGGAAATATATAAAATTGATGAAATATTGGAGAAGTCTTCTTCAAGAGTTTGTGAGGATGAAATCCCTCATAAATGACAATCTCTTTGCTATTGGTAGATAGAGTCAGGAGATTCGATTGAGTTCCAAGGTAAAATCTGATTGCACATTTCTATCATTTGCTACTATTTGAAAGTGATATCAGTCCATTAGGAGTTCGATTGGAGAGAAGTGGTGTTTCAAGTGTTATTTGACTGAAAACTAGCTTTCCCTGGCTGGCTGCACCTATTCTATGCCTGGTCTGAGTTTGTGGTGAACCATACTATTTAAGGAAGAGTTGTACAGGTCTGAAACATAGTTGGAGAGTGTTGTACAGACCTAGAAACACCTAGGAATAGTGCCATACCAGTCTGAGACAACCTGCCGCGATTTACACAATTCTGGAACTTTTTGGACAGGCCGTATAGGTCTGAATTTACTAGTTACAGGGAGTCTTATAGTCTGAATATTCATCAAAGGTATCCATCCATGCCTGGAGTTGTGCCATCCAGAGCTGGAATGCAAGCAAGGGGTTTATGAATGCTGTTATTGAACTCACTAATCAATACAAAATCTGGAGCAGTGATTGGGTATGCTCAAACATTGTAATATTTACATTTGTTTAAGTAATCTATTGTGAATTTTCTGTTAATGGTTATCAACACTGAGATAGTAGAATAATAGATGTAATTGGTACTATGCTGTTCATGATAGAATAGAAGGTTGCAATATCAATATCCGGTGTTTTATTTGTGTTTGTCATTGCATTCAAAATCCTAACAAAGCAACCAAAAAACTCAAACAAACATAAAAATCAGAAGTTTCACAAAAAATCAGTTTGGCAAACTAGGACAGACCCTTACAGTGGTATTAGAGCAGGTGTGTTCTGCCATCTTGAAGGGTCCAGAGAAAGATGAAGATAAGGGCAGATCAAAAAAGTAATTTTTTCTCAAAAGAATTCAATGACACATTTAATGGTGATCAACTAAGGGATTTGCAGAAAGAAAAGGAAGTGAGGAATTGGCTCTATATAATTGGATTACAATTGGAGTCTGAAATTTTTAGATGGTGTTCTCTCTAAGTTGAAAGAAAGAATTCAATTATTATTTGTCCAAAGTAGACCAATCAGATTGGAGGCAAAATGAATTGGGCTTTGCAACCCTCAATGCTTGCTTTGGTGCAGCACAGGTTATTAGAACATCCTTTTGAAGAGGTGAGAATTGTAGTTGCTTCTTGTCACAGTGAAATCATAAGAATAACAACTCTTGTAGCACCCTATAATGACGACATACTAAAGAAGGTTCTACAACTGATTGTGGAGAGTCTACATGGGTGTTTACTACTATACCTGGAGATTACATACGTGAAATAATAATACAGACGACAGTGCATACCAGATATAGGAGAGAAATATATCTTTATTAGCTCATGACTTTATTATAGAGAAGAAGACCAGAGATGGTCGGCCAAGGATTACAATTCATCTGACGATACACTACCCCCTTCCTTGGCAGTACACAACATATTTAAAGGACCCAATAGTTTCCAAGAGAGACACAACCGTCAACCAACTGACACTTACGACTACCCGAGACTGACAACCGATGGACAACTCATACATTGACCACAATTAATACATTGATGGATAACCAATATTATTAAACATAATAATAGGCATTGTACGCCGACTACATCATACCCCCCAAAAGAAAAAGGCTGTCTTCTAGACGACAAGTATACATCAACTAATATTTGGGAAGACCAATGGCAAGAGAGTAGACAATGACTTGTACAGTGTCAACTCGACATTGTAATGTACTTAAAAAATCAGATCCACCGTATGACATCTCCAACACACGTTCACACGTGTTGTACGGTGGATATGATATTAGAAGTACATTACAATGTTGAGTTCACACAGTACAAGTCATTGTCTACTCTCTTGCCATTGGTCTTCTCCAATTTTTCTTGATGTATACTTGTTGTTTGGAAGATGACCTTTTTCTTTTGGGGGGGATGATGTAGTCGACGTGCAATGCCTATTATTATGTTTATTAATATTGCTTATCTGTCAATGTATTAATTGCGGTCAATGTATGAACTGTCCGTCAGTTGTCACTGTTAAAGTATTGTTCGTTCGTGTTTAATAAAACGACGAGACAATAGTAATATATATATATATATAATATAATAAATGAATATATATATTAAATTAAAGATATAATATATATTAACATATTCATGAGTGAAAATCATATATATATATATAATATAATATAATATAAATTAAATAATAATGAAATGACATAATATTGAATCGGTCGACTTAATAGTCGACTACATTATCGATATGCATTAGTATAGTGACTGTTATATATTAACAGTCACGATACTATCGTGACTGTTAGTATATAACAGTCACGATAATATTGTGACTGCCGATACTAATTAAACAGTCGGCTATAAAACATGCGCTTGGTTATGCAGTTTAATATGTGATTTAATACGATAGTTATAATATGTTAGTATGAATAGGTATGACTCATCAATATGATGAGTCATGTCTATTCATACTCACATCTTTTGGATTCAATATATAGTCATTGGTTTTGTAGAATCAATCAATCAACAAGGCAATTGTATTCTACTACAGCAATTAAGTTTTATCTTCAGATCATATTCCTTAACATGGTATCAGAGCAGCAAGGTTATTAAAAGA
>MU223917.1:1202632-1224578 GCA_018584345.1 Thuja plicata | reverse complement strand
ACTTATCTGGATTGGGCCAGATATTATGATTCTATTAAACTCTCTCTCAAGAGGGAGTGTTAAAGTATTGTTCGTTCGTGTTTAATAAAACGACGAGACAATAGTAATATATATATATATATATATAATATAATATAATATAAATTAAATAATAATGAAATGACATAATATTGAATCGGTCGACTTAATAGTCAACTACATTATCGATATGCATTAGTATAGTGACTGTTATATATTAACAGTCACGATACTATCGTGACTGTTAGTATATAACAGTCATGATAATATTGTGACTGCCGATACTAATTAAACAGTCGGCTATAAAACATGCGCTTGGTTATGTAGTTTAATATGTGCATAATACGATAGTTATAATATGTTAGTATGAATAGGTATGACTCATCAATATGATGAGTCATGTCTATTCATACTCACATCTTTTGGATTCAATATATATAGTCATTGGTTTTGTAGAATCAATCAATCAACAAGGCAATTGTATTCTACTACAGCAATTACGTTTTATCTTCAGATCATATTCCTTAACAGTCACTCTCGGGTAGTTGTAAGTGTTGATTGGTTGACGATTGTGTCTCTCTTGGCAACTGTTGGGTCTTTTAAATATGTTGTGTACCGCCAAGGAAGGGGGTAGTGTATTATTGGATAAATTGTAATCCTTAGCCAACCATCTCTGATATTCTTCTCTATAACAAATTCATGAGCCAATAAAGATATATTTTACTCCTATATTTGGTACGCACTGCCATTTGTATTATTATTTCATGTATGTAATCTACTAGGTATAATAGTAAACAATGGGTTGCATGATGTGAAAGCCTCTACTTTTGGTAAGAGGGCTAAGATTTTAGAAACTATGGCAAGAGCCAGATCATTTATCATTATGTTGGATCTCTAATGTGATAAATTGATTCTACAAATGTTTCAATGTTTTTTAATCGAAATTAGGAAACATCATCCAGACAATGTGAGGGCTTGTATGCAAACTATTTTGTCTTTAATTGTGGATGAAGGTGATGATATCTGCAGGTAGTTGCAATTAGATGTGTTAGCCATTTGGAGAAAGGAGTATAATGTCTCACCTTTGGTTTATGAGTTTCCAAAAGGGTTGATTGAGAAGAAGATTGAAAGGTTCAAGAAACAGATGACTGAAAATGAACTTATCTCAATGAGCTTATAGGGTGCAGGGTCTCCCAAAAAAAGTAAGAACCAAGTGAGGAAAGAGCAGATTTGTTTTACATGTCAGAAGGCTTGGACACTTGATCATATTTGTGGAATTAGTAAGGACAAAGATATATTGTAGCCAAGTGGTAATGAGGGAAAAAGATAGATGAGAATGGTGCCATGACTCATGAGGAGCAAGCTAAAACTGCAGCTTTGAATATACCTATTACTGGGCACGGTGAAAGTAAAAAGGATAATAGTTTCTAATCAGCTAAGGTTGATGATACAAAGAAAGAATCAATTGCTATAGTTGAGGGGTATTCAAAACTCTTTTTTGGTGATTTGCAGATCATTATTGATAAAACATGTGAGGAGAAAATCTTATTTCCATATATGATCATAATGCTGCCCCATTAGTGCCACATGAAGAGTGCATGCCATCATCTAGAGAGACAATTGAGTTTGATGGTGATAATGTTCCTACAATTGAGAATAGATCAGAAAGTTCAATGTGTGGCAGCTCATGTATCTTAGATGAAATTTAACAAAGGCCTTTAGCCTTGCAAGATTTGAAGGACATGTTATTGGTCACAAAGGAGAAGGTTGTGCAAGTATTAACAAGGGTAGATGAATCTCACAAATACGTTGAAGATCTTTTTTGGAAAACTCAATTTGAGGAGAGACAAAGGAGAGTTTCAAGTGGAATCACTAGTACTCAATTGCACGCAATCAAAGAAGCATTTGAAAAGATGAAATCAGATCACTTGCAGTTGCTAAGAGATAAGGATCTTGTTCTCAAATTTGCTGAAGACAAGGAAAATGAGGTTGATTATCGATATTACTAGCTAAGTAAGGCTCATTTTTCTCTATACAAATCAAGAAACTAGATGTCTGTTATAACTACAACCAAGGAACAAGAAGTTGGTACAAGGGAGATGAAGATCAAACAAAAAGTATAAGAGATTGATGAACTCCTAAAGGACGAAATGGGAGACAATGGTTCCAACAATTTACATACTAGGGACACCCAATATGTTGACGAAAGATTGAAGAGTTCCACAAAGAAATACCTTGCAGCCTTGTGACATCGTTTGAAGAAGAGTGACTTGAGACACCACCACCTCTAATCACATGGGAAGGACATGAGACAAGTCAAGATTTGGTGATGTTTGATGATTCCAGCAGAAGCAAAGAGGAGGATTCCAAAAGTCTGAGTTGAGACAGTGATAGTCTACATCCTCATCTCTTGATATTGTAGCTCTTACACTTGGGAATACTCATGAAAACAAGGTTACAAGTGTTGGTCATGAAATTTGCAATGATGATGCACTAAAGGGGCAAACATATGACTAAAACAAATGACAATAATTCTGATTTGAATGACAGCAGTTATACTTCTTTCCTTCATCATGAGACAACAAGTTTGTTACATGTGATGGATAGCATTATGGAATCTTCCTATGATGGTACCCAAATTGTGCGTGATAACTATGGGGAATATAAGGTAGATATAGGCCACAATGTTATGGAAATTTCTCATCATTCCAAGGGAGATCTCATATGCAAGGACACACAAGTTGAAATCAGTTTCAACCAGTGTACCCCAGGGACACGTTCCCCCCCAAAATCCCCAACGTCTCCAAGACGGGGACGCACCGAGGATGGGGGGATGCCGTTCTGGTGTTACCAACAACGCCACCCATCCGCTGCTGTTCTAGCGGAGACGCAGGGACGTCCTCGTGTACTCAAATGGGACAGGGGGACGGAAACACACCCCTTGACCCCTCCAGGGGACGCACGGGCGTCCCCCGTCACAGCCATAAAAAAGTGACTTTAAAAAAAAAAAAATTATATTTCATTGGTCATTTTTATATTTTGATATCTATGACTATTATTATTTATATAATAGAAATTAGAACTCTTCCATTTGCTGATTCGAGTATTTAAAATTTTAATATTTATTGTTCAATGTTCCACTTTCATGTTCAAGTATTCAGTAATTCTAATTTACTATTTTATTGTTTTACTGTTTTACATCTTTATGTCTTATATTGTTATACAACTTTTCATAACTAGCATTTTAAGTACCACATGTATAGTATATAGTATATACACCCCCCCTCGGTCCCCCGCCGCCGTCCCCAAATTGAGGCCCCTCTGTCCCCCCTGCTCGGAAACCTGTCCCCCCGTCCCCCAGGGCGGTGTAACTATGGTTTCAACTTTCAGTTTGACAAAAGCAGTCATATACTTCACCTATCTCATAATGTTGTCACTAATAATCATGAAGAAAGTAACGATGCAGTTTCTACTATTAATGGATGACAAGAGGTAAGTATGGTACATGGTAATTTTGATGATGTCCCTTGTCATATGACTGAGTTTATACATTCTGTTACAACTGATATAGAAAATGCCCAAGTTTTAAAAGAAGAATGGTTGGAGAGAGCTAAACAAGCTAAGATTGTGGCTGAACAAGCCAAGCTTCACCTTCAAGATATTCGTGATATTCTCCATTCTTTTGACGATGAGAGACATGAGTGGCTTAATCTAGCATTTCTAGTTGAGATAGTTGATCATTCTCATGATGGCGATAGTGGTTTGGTTGATGACTCTCTTAGGGGTCCAACCACTCAAGAGTTGTCTGTGTTGTGCAGTGATGGCATACATACTGATGCAGAGGTTATGACAATGCAAGGCAAAACCCTTAATTATGTCAACACTTCACCTGACTAGACACTTGGTTGATCACGATTCCCTTGATCCTTCTAAAAGGCTTCCATACAAGGACTTGGTCTTAGACAATCCATTTGGTGTCCAACAACACCTTGACAAACTCCATTCTTCTTTTGAGATACAATTTCTCACATCAAATCTCCTTCACCATTCAAGGTCTTCCTTGCATCAAACCCTGACATCCAAGGATCACTTTATCACCACATTGCAAAGAGGGGTTTGGATGTTATAGATTCCCCTTATAGTCATAATGTCCAAAAACAACCTTAAATTCTAGTGTGAAAGACCCATTACACCATTTGGGGTATTTAACCTTGTAGGAGACCTAATCGCTAGTAGCCCTCCTAATCGACCTTTTTGGCTTTAACTCTCCAAATTCCAGAATGAGACCCCAAACAAATTACACCTTTGGATACCCTTTTCCTGATTACAAGATATACTTCAAAATCTGATCTGGGTTTCACCTTTGACTGGGTCAACTACCTGCTGCTCAATAGACCTAATAGGGCCAATTAGGCTTGATTTACAAAGAAATTGTTCACCAGTTGGTTTTTTGTCTTCCAACCACCTTTTGAAACATCTCTGTGCATCACTAAGAACAACAAATCCACCGTTAGTTTTCACCCAAACCCCTGTTTTGTATCTCTGCAACACACTTCTCTATTTTCTTGGCTTGTCACATAAGGAATGCCAAGCCTAGGGCATCATCTTAAAAATCACCAGTTGATGGGACCACTGTGATTCTTTTTGCATCTTGATTCTTAATGTACACATGCCAACCTAACATTCCCTAGGGTTTTAGCCAATTTGGCCGGTGGAATGTCAGGTTACCATGAATGAACTTCTAAGCCCTAGGTTAGTGAGGGTTCGAACCACTCTTTACAAAATTTGCTCTAACTTGTTCAATTCAGCACCAAATCACTTCAAACCAAAAGCAACAGAAAGATAACTCACTATTCTACCTTGACATGTGCAAAGATTGAGTCTCCCAATCCATACACGTCCGTACAATCACAGGAAAAGAAGGAAAACGACGAATTCTTCAGAACAGTCCAATCAATTTCATTCCAAAATCATCAAGTGTACATGCCTCAATCCCTATGAGGCTTTCAACAATGTTTTATGGCAGTTGCAACCGCTTTTCAAACTTCTCTAGCCGTTATAGGTGAAGTTGCAAAAGTTGCTAAGCAACTTTGCACTTTTTGTACAATTTGCACTTCCAACAATGACATGTACATTAGTACATCATATGTGTGGCAAACATGGCCAAATGGACCTAAAAAACCAAAATCTACCTTCCCCTACTTATTTGGACCAATTTTGATCCATATTGACCTACTAGGTCCTTATGGGGCTTACAAAGTGAAATGGCTCTTTGGCCTTACAAAATGGTTTCAAAACCATTCAAAACATTCCTAATTGACATGAAATGGTCTCAAGAACCTTATTACAACATAAACAAAGCATGAAACTTTATAGATCTTCCATGGGTGCTCCTGCACCACATACCTATTTTTTGAGTGTTTCACATATTTCTCATAATATGGCAGCGATATCCTTGTTAATTGGTGACTTTATATTCTTCAATTCCTTATGGACTAGTGGTTGTTCTAGTTGGAATCATAGAGCACTTCTTTATTTTGCATTGACTATTTCAATGATTCAACTGTTGGGAATGTTGAGGGGTATTTCTTTTGGATAGAAATGAAGCGTGGAGTAATTTTCTTTGATTGGCATTGGTTTGATGACTTGTCTGATATCATCTATGTTACTGATCAGAGTTTTGACAGCGAGGTTTGATGGCCATTTGTGTTGGTTTATAGTCATAAGGGAGTTCATCTTCACATTGTCTTGATGTCCTACATGCCTGGATGGATACATTAACGTGATTGATTGACAAACTTCTTCTTCATCTCTTACAACAGGTTCTACATTTTGATATGGGAAGCCAGGGACTGTAAAAGTAATATTGTTGTTGCTACTACCTCTTCTTCTAGAATTCATAGAAGCTCATTTGAGTTCTTGCAAATGGATTGGAGAGTGATTATGAATAAAACTTGGTTTCCTACCAAGTTGGTGATTCTTGGGAGCACACTTCTAGCCAATGGTATGATCAGAAATTTCTTTTTCGCCAAGTTTATTCAGTATTGCAGCAATGGCCCTCCTTTGTGAATGTTGTGTATTGAAAATTCAGTCTTCCATAGTTGCAGATTTGAGCAATTTCATTACAATCAGCTCATTGTTAGGGTTAGTTTTTGGCTTCAGATAGATTGGATATTGGTTTGGGCTAACTAGTTTGGGTTTTGGCTGAACATTTGGGCACTGGATTATTGTTATTGCTTACATTCAGCTTGCACTTGCATTTCAGACAACAGATTAGGCTCTAGAGATAGTTTCTATGATAGAGTGCAAGCAATTGGTAATGATAGAGCTCATGTTGGTTTCTTTGAGCTTGCTCCGATGATGCCTTGGAATTGTTCGTTTGAAGAGCATCTTGCTAAGGAGTTGACTGATTTTTTGCAGAATTTGATTGGTATTCTTACAGATAGCTTACTGGAGGTCTTTGGTATAGGTGTCTAGCAGGACAATGCTTTGAGTGGATGGAGCTTTAGGCCTCCTAGATTAAGTTGGGCCCCTGGGATCATATTTGATTTCATCATTGGATTTTGTTTGATGATTTTGGGGTTGAGTTGCCATTGCTTGAAGACAAGCAATATTGAGAAGGGCAGATTGCAATGTCCTCTTTCTAGCACAAGTTGTATGAGTTTGTCGTTAGCCTACTTCTCCACGGTCCAGTAGGCTAACCAGGACATTTAAAGGACTTTGAGGCCATTTGGCCTATGTAATTTTCATCGCAAGTCAATCTGAGGTGTCTGGATGTAGTTTTAGCATACTTACTATTTATAGTATGTCATTTGGGCATGGTCAGGATCTTTAGTGATGATGGCATATTGATGATAAATGTTTAATATCGACAGAAGGATTTTAATATCATCAATATGATTCATTTATGCATTAATAAAGTTAGTTTATAAAGTTAAATATAAATATTTAACTTTATTAATGCGGGACTATAGTTAAGAGGAAAATATTTAAAGCCCCTTTATTTAATAACACATTGGAGATATAAAATGTTTGGGGACTTAAGATTAAAGGAAAAAAACATTGTGGAAAAATAGGACTCACAATAAAATGGGGGGAAAAAAGCAATTGTGAGAAAATGGGAGGAAAAAGCAAAATCCTGGGAAAATAGGAAAAGGCAAAAAGTGATTTTTTTATCCCACATTGGTAAGGTAAGTGAATAGGCTTTTATGAGAGCGTTATAAAAGAGATTGAAAAGCCCCTTTTCAGGCAGGCTGAAAATATATGAAATTGATGAAATATTGGAGAAGTCTTCTTCAAGGGTTTGTGAGGACGGAATCCCTCATAAATGATAATCTCTTCGCTGCTGGAAGACACGGTCAGGAGATTTGTTTGAGTTCCAAGGTAAAGTCTGATTGCACATTTCTTTTGTTTGCTACTATTTGAAAGTGATATCGGTCCATTAGGAGTTCGATTGGAGAGAAGTAGTTTTTCAAATGTTATTTGATTGAGAATTAGCTTTCCCCGGCTCGCTGCACCTATTCTATGCCTTCTCTGAGATTGTGGTGAACCATACTATTCAAGGAAGAGCCGTACATGTCTGTAACATAGTTGGAGAGTGCTGTACAGACCTGGAAACACATGGGAAGAGTGCTGTATCAGTCTGAGACAGCCTACAACAATTTACATAATTCTGGAAATGTTTGGACAGGTCGTACAGGTCTGAAATTACTAGTTACAGGGTGCCGTACGGTCTGAATATTCATCAAAGGTATCTGTCCATGCCTGGAGTTGTGCCGTCTTGAGCTGGAATGCAAGCAAGGGGTTTATGAATGCTATTATTGAACTCACTGATCAATATAAAATCTGGAGCAGCGATTGGGTATGCTAAAACATTGTAATATTTACATTTGTTGAAGTAATCTACTGTGAATTTGCTGTTAATGGTTATCACCACTGAGATATTAGAATAATAGATGTAATTAGTACTATGATGTTCATGATAGAATAGAGGGTTGCAATATCAACAACTGCAAAACTCAAAGAAACATAAAACTCAGAAGTTTCACAAAAAATCAGTTTGGCAAACTAGGGCAGACACTTACAGCTCAATTTGGGGACATTACAATAAATCACTAAGTGTGGCCTGAAATGTTAATTTTATCATCTTACCTATTTAGCTTTTTCCCAAAGCTTGCTTTACTAAATATTATGGATTGCTGAAGAAGTCTTTGAAAATTGTTTGGTGAAAGAATTCTCAGGCCTATAAATAGAGGATAAAAAACGGAGGTAATTTATCAGGCTACTATTTCATTTATAGACACCATTAAGTGAAAAAGGTGGAGGATCTTTAAAATAGAAAATTCAATATATCAAAGGACTACTTCTAAAGAATGTCATAGTATATTCATTTTCATACATGTGTGTATATATACCATGCTGTTTCTCTGCTAGATTGCTATCCTATATATTATTTTCTTGACACATTTAGGGTATATCTCACAAAATACTTTATGCAAAATTACATTTTTATCCTTTTCAAAGTAGCACTAGTCAGTTATGCACATATAGATCTCAACCAAGCCTGGTAGAATTACCTCTATAAATTTGGCTACATCTATGACAAGCTACACACAATTATCTTTATACATGTCCTGATGTTTGAGGCTCTATGTTAAGAATGTCAATGCAGGTTAATCATACAATGAACTGTAAATCTTATTAATACGTTTTGTTCTTGAGCTATTTGTATTGTTTCCATTTGACCTATTGTTTAAAAGCTAATATTATATAGTTATTGAATTTAGTGGCGAATTTGGCTGCAAGTGGTGGAGCAGGTGCCACTCCCATGAATTTGTTTACGGTGAGTACACATTTAAGATGTAATTTTGCTTTCAATTAATTCTTCTGATGATATGCTGATGAATATTTATTATGATGGCTTTGATTTAGATTGAAGTATCAAACATCTTTGTTCTCTGTAGAATCCCATTAAGCATTGATTGAATAGTAGTACAAATTGATAAACTCTGAATTAATTTTCCTTTAGAGCAAAGGAATTTGATTAAATACACATGAAATGTTTGGAGTTGTGTGAATTTAATCTAATTGATTCCACAAAATCTAAAAGGTCTATTCAGGACGTTGTAATTAGCTTCATGACAAAGAGGCTTTATAATAAAACACTTATACAAGGGTGGTTTGATCAAATTCATAGATAGTAATGTGAAACTCAGAAGTTCCTGGTGAACTTCTAGTTTGCTAGCACACTCAGGAATTGATTGATATGCTATATGGAAGAGTAAATAGTTGATCTATCCCTGAAGGATGATCTCCATCAAGAGTGGATAGGGCTGATACAAAGGTAAGTATGAAAACTGATAATAGATCAAGACTTTATTAGTTACAAACTTGCTATAAACAAGTTTATAGATTATCCTTGTACTGTTTTAATAATTATTCTTTTACGACTTATGCTACTATCATCAACCCTATCTCTTTCAATTAAGTTTTTTAAACTTAATATTATGTCATTCCATCTTAAGAAAATTAATTGTGGCTGGAGATGATACATGCTTTTTCCACTATCATACTGTCACTCACTTGGGGATTGAGGTTGGTGGCTTCTTTATCATTTTATAAACTCTTTTTGTTAATTAGTAATGAGTTGACACTTTCACTCACTATTTGTTTAATGCATGGATAGAGTACTATCAAACTAGAACAACCATTTTTCTTGGAAACCACATCCAAGATATCTATTTGACCAAAATTTGGGTCTGCATTGTCATGGCTTTCTTAACATGGGGAGCATGCCCAATTGGATTTCCACTTATACCATCACCATGGTAAGTGTTACACCTTACCACTAGGCCAGATCCCAAATTGTGGCATTGGATTCTTTATGCTGACATCTTAGAATGATGTCAAGGAAATTATGAACATAGTAAGTTCCTTTAAGGGAATCATTAGTCCCTTGATGCTTTTAAACTAGTTTTAAACTTTATTTTTTGTAATTGTATGGATAGAGGAAATGTCTTTTAATAAGCATTTGGACAAATGCCTTGATCATGTCTATGACCTTTTGTACCTGCTGAAGTTATCACTTACTTGTTCCCAAGCATATATATAGTATGCTTAGATTGTAATTGGGCGTAATTGTTTAGTTAGTACTTTTGTACTCCTATGAACTTTTTCGTTTTGCATTTAAATTTCAATTTAAAGCTGTCTTTTGGTCAAATCCAATAGTCACAATTCAATTTCTTATATTGTTTGTCTGTTTGTTGTTTGTTGTCGTTTGTCATTGTAATGTCCCTTTTTATCTAATTTGAGACACTACGTGAAATTCCACAATTCTATAAATTTAACTCAATTGCTTTTAACAAAATGCTTATTTGATGCTCAATTTACAATGAAAGATAACTAATAGTAAATGATTATTAATTCCAAATGCATACGCTGCCAGAATAAGAGGATAATTGCATAACAATGATCACAATATACAAGGGTTGTATCTGATATTGCAATGAAATATATGCTCAATAACTTGAAATGCTGTCTCTGGTATATACAATAGATCCACGCTGATATACAGACTGTCTGATATGATGACAATGCTGTCTCTGATGTACAATGAATTACATGCAATGTAGAGATTATTTGGTACAATAACAATGCGGTATTGCACAAGCTGTATCTGATTTATCTTTATCTCTATCCACTGAACAAGGGAGCCGTCTTTGATATATCTTTATATGATTATGCTTCTGAGATGATGCTGTCTCTGATATGCAGATAAATACTTGCACCTGGGATTGCTGTTAGCAATCGGCTCCTCTAAACAGAGCGATCCACAAGGGATTATATATTTTATATTCTGAGTTCTATATTCGATGAGTTTGTAATTGATATGATCTCCCATATATACATGTTCGATCCATGGAAGAGGCACAATGGAATAGTCACCTCTCATCATAATAATAATGAAGAGTCACCATTATTCATCGCAATAATCAGAATGATTTTTGCTGTGTTTAGTATTAGTCATATGTTGGTTATGCACTGTTAGACAAGCCCTATTATGAGAATCGGCTAAGTGTGGAAACACATGATAATGCAATGACAAGTGTGATTAATATGTGGATCGGCTAAGTGTGGAAGCACATGATAATGCAATGTCATTATGAATCAATGCAATTATGATTAAGTTATGATGCAGACATTTATGCAGTGATGATGCAATGCAATTATGAACAAGGCAATTATGATATGTGACAATGATGTAAATCTATATGCAGGCCAATGTTATAATGAGATGGCATGATCATTTTATGGATACAATCACATTAATATGGATGTATCTATGTATGACATGGTTATATATCCATTGTATATGTTATGTATGACAGTGACGACTGTTATGCATATGTATATGATGGAATGTATGATGGTGTCATGGATGGATGCATGCAGATTGATGGTATTTGCACATGTAACTTACTAACTAAATGCAGTGCACAACATGATGGTGATCACATGATGATGGTTGCCACAACCGATCATCAAGCCATCAGTCCATCATATAGCTCACTAGTTATGGTGGTGTTTACAAGCGATCATCTTTGGTCACTTGTAGATATCATCATAGCTATGTTGTCTACATGGTGGATGGATGCCTTTGCCAAGCTCCATCTATTATAAGATTATTTCTATACTATATGAAAAATGCAGATTATGTACAAAGACAAGGTATGTTCCTTGCCAACTTATTTACATTTCAAAAATATTGGGATATCACGGTCATTTTTCTCTTCGCAAGAACAATGAAAAGAATTCCTTAAAGGCATCCATAAGAGTGAAGAATGAGTTTTCAAACAATGAAGAGATTTGAGAGGAGAAACTACACAGATGCTATTAGGAGTAACATTGCCAAAAATAATTGGAGCAAAAACTTCGGTTCATGTAACTCTATGTGGAGGATTCTTTTGCAAGTTAGTTCATATGCCCTTTGAAGACTAAATAATTGAATCAGAAATATGAGCCTCCATTTAGTGGGATTGAATTAGAGAGCACAAGGAAGTCATTTCAGATGGGTGGTTCATTAAAGAACATGAAAGAACTGATGAAGTGTCAAAAGGAGATTTGAGCCAAAAGATTTTCTTTTTACACACTTGTGAATATAAGCTACTATTGCAGCAGCTAAGGGAGCAGGAGCACATGCAAACCTTCGAGCAGTTGAAAATCAGTGAAAACATTTATGCTTACAGATCCAATATTTTGAGGAGGCAAAAATCATAAAAGAGATAGAGTATACTGTAATGGAGCATAGAAATCAGCTTCCACTGTTATGATATTTCTTGGAAATAATTGCAAAAATCAGAAATATTGCAGACCACTTCGAGGGGGTCACTTCCAATAATCAGATAATAATACAAAAACTCAATATTAGATGATATGATGATAGAAAGAGAGTTCTCTTATTTATAGGCTTAATTATGTAGAGACGTACCCTTTGATCTTAATTAAGATAAATTAATGTCTTAACTAATATTTATTTCTAGAAGGATGCCACAATGCTTAACATATAAGACTTAGGAATATATGATATTAGCATCATAACATTCCATTCCTCTTTAGAAAAGCATAGTCCTCACTTCTTAGCAACTCTAAAATCTTCATATGAATCATTCATTATTTCATTTTCCACCTTCAATTGACAAATTCTTCTGCTTGATAAAGAATTATGAGGTGGCTCTATTTTTCTATCTACTTTTGAAAATTCCATGAATTTTTTGTATATTTTTCATGAATAGTACTGACATGAAATGGATGATACTCCAGATAAATGTGCATACTTAATGAGTCTATGCACAACAAGCCAAATTACATTAAGATTATTTGACTTTAGCAACCCCATAACAAAGTCTCTTGATATTTCATCCCAATTTTGTGTTGGAATGCCTAATATTTGTAAGAGGCCTAGAGTATTTATTCTTTCCCCTTTATTTTGTTGACATATCAAACATTTATCCACAAATTTTTGGACATTCACTTTAATACCTTCCCTGAAGAAATCTTTCTTATGAACAAATCTTCTATAGCATCTTGTTAATCCCCAACATCCTATCTTCTTAGGGTCAATCTTAACACCTTAGGCGAGCTCACATCTCCTTCTACTTCTTCCACTCTATTGACACCTTTGGATTGTTATATATAGATTCTATTATCTCCTATTACCAAGAGAAATGTGAAACTTTTCTTTATGAGTGATCTTGTTTAGCTCCTTGTAATGTGTGTTGATTATGTGATCGTTTAACCATGGGCAATGATTTTCCCTCCCAACCATAGACAATACCCGATTGTCTCCCCCGAGCACTCCTCTTTTGAATAATGTAGATTTGCTGTAGGTGTGTGTATATGTTCAATGCCAAGAGAGGAAGTTTCACTCTTCCTTTATACCTATCGGCGGTGCCCTTTCACCATGGGTCGCCACTCTTCCAAGTCGGCCATGTTTGATTATAATGATTGTTAATTAATAACTAATTGCTCATATAAAAGAATCGGTTCATATAAATGTCTAAGGACGATAGGCCAATTGGACATTTATTTTATACAAGTTGGCCTAAAGGAATCCGACCATAGCTACAACAACATTAACACTCCCTCTTAGATAGGGAGGAATCCTTTTCGATATCAGAGTTATGTAGTGATATCTACCATGGCTACTCCCAGAGGGTGGGTCCATCATGGCTACTCCCATGAATGGAAATGCAAATAAACACAAGTGCTCATCACGGAATCACTCAGCGTGATGTCGTCATCTCATCATGATGTTCACCATGGCTACTATTAGAGGGTGAATAAACACAAGTGCCTAAGTCATGGAGTCTCTCACATGACATCCACCATGGCTACTCCCAGAGGGTGGAACAAGGGCTTTCACCTCAAACTTCTCTCTCATAGAGAAGAATGCATTAACAAGGGCTTACACCTCAAACTTCTCTCTCACAGAGAAGAATGCATTGACAAGGGCTTGCACCTCAAAATTCTCTCTCACAGAGAAGAATGCATTAAAGTACATCTCAAGAAATCACTGATGCCGAGACTCCCTCTCAGCAAGGGCATCAAACTCGAATGATACATTAGACTCCCTCTGAATGTTAGAGGTATCGTCAGGAGATATGTTCATATGGTGGGGAGCCTCCTGTACCTTGAGAAACCACTTCCACGCAGATTAGAACGCAAGTCTAGCTCCTTGTTTGACCTATATGAAGACGACCTGCTCCTTCCCCCATATCGCTGCTTCATAGCATCATAAGAAGCCACATACGCATCCAGCAGATTCCCAATCTGTTGCCTCTCCTATGCCTCTCTTAATTGAAACGCACCAGACACGGCTAAATCATTAGCCTCAGACTTACTGGGACAATAAAATCAACTCTTCCCCTCCAAAGTAGAAGATGCCAATCCTTAAAACAAGAACGCATACGCATGTCTCATCAAGGTCATCGCCATCATCCATAGCACCAACTAAAATGTCACCGAAAACATTTATGCAAGGGTCTGAAACACACTCAAATCCCCATCTCTATTGGCGTATTCTCAATTCAGCGAAATAGAGCCAAAGATCCACAGTGATAGCGTAGCCTCTATCTTTCTCCCGTGGCTCGAACATATGCTGCCCACATCACTTCTTCCCAAGCACCCATTCCCACAACTCATGGTGGTTGAGAGTCAATATCATTGTGTTGACTACAATCTCTGTAAACACTTTGGCTAATAACTTCAACGCCTTATTTCATAAACATCATGTATCACGTGATGGTCATTGCATTGATATATGATATTGTAATGCAACGATTTGATGGAATTGATACTTTCATATGATGTATCCATTTAGTCCTCTTAAATTCCCGTTCTACAAAGCCATTGTGCTATTGGTATTGGAGGTAGCATTAGTAAGACACTTCTAAAGACACAAAATATTGGAGGGCAAATCATTAGTAATCACAGAATAGAGGTCAACAATATGAGAACCCGTGCCATTGGTTCGTTCAATCAAGAAAGACGCTTCTAGCCCCTGTAAAGCATTCTAATGTTCAAGTTGTCATTGTAACAGCGTCCAGGTATGATAGATAACTCAGCGCAATATACAAGGGTCGACTTGATTGTAGGTCGAGATTCGCTAGTAGTCACCAATTGATTCAAATATCGCCACCATCTAAATTTTCACGCTGAAGATTGTATATCCATATCATTGTGTATGATGTATCCCCGATGGCTGCCCAAATAGTACAATTTGTGATGAATGTGTGCTGTTAGGATACCCCTGTATATCCACGATGGTTTCTTCCATAAACCAGGAGAATGTAAGTTCCACGCAATATTATACTTGGTGCTTATATACTCTGTCTTCAAAATCATTCGTTAATTGTATAGTTCGTTGTGTTATAGATATTTGGTGTTGCACACTTTGCAGGAGTAATACAGGAACAAACTTTAACTATCAATTGAATTACTGCGATTGGTTGTCATGACCTCCCAACTTTGCATACGACTTGTACCCACATACGGTAGAGTAAAGAAGCCGTTTCAATGGCTTCTTGTGCATATGCAATCTGGTTGCTATTTACTCATGGATAACCTCTGCATGAAGAATTGATTGAATAATACTTGGATAATAAATTGAATTCCCGTATCTTCTATAATGCGACATGTCCACTCCAGAGGCTCCACTGGGAATGTGTGATGATTTATGCAATCATCGCGACTTTAAGAAACAGGTATGTTATGTGCAAGTATTATCTCTACGATATCATTCACAAGCCTGCGACAAACCTCTGTTTGTGGTCCGCAATAATCATCATCTTGAATTCAACGATGGAATCCCCCTTGCGGCAGTGTATGGAACCATTGAACGCAGAAAGCTCCCCATAACAGTGAATATAATTTTCTTGAAACAATATTTATCTCTGATCTTTTCAAACAGTCCACACACCTCATGGAACAGTCCTGGCTCTGATACCATGTTGATTATGTGCTCGTTTAACCACGGGCAATGATTTGCCCTCCCAACCATAGACAATACCTTATTGTCATCCCTGAGTACTCTTCTGAATAATGCAGATCTGCTGTAGGTGTATGTGTATGTTCAATGCCAAGAGAGGAAGTTTCACTCCTTTATACCTATCGGTGATGCCCTTTCAGCAAGGGTCGCCACTCTTCCAAGTCGGCCCTGTTTGATTATAATGATTGTTAATTAACAACTAATCGCTCATATAAAAGAATCGGTTCATATAAATGTCTAAGGCCGATAGGCCAATTAGACATTTATTTAATAGAGGTCGGCCTGAAGGAATTTGACCATAGCTATAACAACATTAACAATGTGAGCACATTCTCCATGGATCATCCTTTTTGTTAAGAATATGTAATGTCCCCTTTATGATAACTTATGAAATTGGGACAATTAACTTGCAAAATCAGTTGCAAGAGACTTCTTTCCTCGAAATCTCAATTAACACTATGAATTATGATCTATGATACCACTTATGAATGTTTAGATTATACAATTGATAAGATATCTAAGACAATATCAATGCTATCTCTAGTTTGGCAATTGGATATGTGCAAAGTGATTAAGCCTATATATATATATAGATAATACTAAAATTATCTTGATGATATGTATAATCTGTAAATGATAATATATGGATTGGATATTAGACCACTGCTGTATCTGATATAAGCTAAGATATTCTATTGTGCATATATATATAGAGATCTCTGCTCTTCCTGTTATATCGATGTAAGTTATGCAATTGATGATAGCAATAATGCTATATGATGCTGTGTCTGACATATTGATATAATTTCGCAGTTAAAAATATGCTGACATCTGATGTATCAATATGAATGTGCAACAAGAGGGGTGTATCGCTTATAGTGATGAGTTGCTGTCTCTGATCTGTATATATGTTCTTGCATGATGATGCTGTTTTCAAATGGAAGAAAGATGGCAAGGAATATTTATGGATTAACTGTAATAACAACCACACCTTTTTTTTTGTTTTCTGGAGAAAAAGTTGAAAATGAAAGCAGAGAGCTGTCGGTAAAATCTGATATAAACTATCACTACACAACTACTGCTGTTTCGATTGTTTTACAAGATAACCACTCATATAGTGGTGTCAATACATGAATAAGCATTTGTATGGAGTACCAACGTGAAACCAACATGAAATACCTCGGGAATGGTGGAGTTGTTGTCTGCAGCAGGTCTGATAATGAACCTTTGACTCACTGTTACAGGCAGAACAACCAAGAAGATAGCCCAACAAGCCTCCTATGTGGATAACAATACACTCCCAAGTGCCAATGATGAGACCACACCAAAAAATCAACTCCAAACACCCTCCAAACCACCGAAACAGTAGTGAGAAGTCTGCAATGTTGTTCTGAGAGGTAGCAGCACTGATAATGACTGCTACAAGCCTAAACAATGAGGTGAAACCTTCTAAAGATGCCCTCAAACCACGCCAATGGCACCTCCAAATGATTACCAAACGTTCAGCTCAATCCAACACTATAAAATCAACCTGAGAAAGTAAGAACCTAGTGAGTTACAGGTCTGCTAAGGACATACAAATTCACAGGTCTGAAATGCCTTCATTACAGGGCTTGATGGCCATGAAGATCCATTGAATCCTCCTTCATTTACACATATAATCATAATGCCTCCCAATGACCTATATTTTCTCCACACCAACCCACAAACACCAAACAGCTTCCAATGGTTTGAAATGAGCAGAAATAGGTCTGTCATAGATATTCAAACTATAACCAGGACTGTATGACTCAAATATGTGCATTCAAATACCCCCAAAAAAGACTTTAAGCAGTCACTGAACACCAAACACCAACCTAGAAACCTTAAATACATTCACCCATTAATGGAAATGATAAGAAATGGTCTATTGTCAGATTTCAGACCTGTACAGTCCTAGAACAATGGCGCTAGAGGCAGGGGCTTTTCAGCAATAAATCCATAGCACCTTCAAATGAAGGCACTTTAATATCACAACACCTGCAAACGACAACAAGGGTCATGGCCCCTCCCATGATGATGATAGACTTCCAAAAAACCAAGGCCAGCCCCAAGGTCCAAGCAAGCCTGCAATGGTATGGTCTTACATATAAATTTGTGCAAGCAGTAATAACTCTAGAAACTTTACTCAATAAATTTGCCCTGCAACAAGAAGAACAAATAACACTCACCCAAATGGGTTTTAAATTCTATTGCGTATTTCCTAGGAAATCATTGAAGTTTATGACTGGCCTTCCTTGAAGAATGATATTACCTGCACAAAACCCCTATAAATATATTCACATTACACCCAGAAATCCATTGCAATTTAACTGCAAAACACTTCCAAAATCTGCACATCAAAGCACCATCAAAATCTTCATGTTCGGAACCCTAATCCATAAACTATGTAATTAACAATTGTGTTTCTTGAGTAGAATGAAATCTAACAAGATAGGGATTGTCTTTCAAATTTAAAACCATTAATCTAATGAGGTTTTTCACATCGGTTCAATCCAACAACATTTCTCTATGTATAATCTTTAGCATATCACAAATGAGAGTACAAACCTTCTTTTATAGCTTTCTAGAGGGAATTTGAAAATTTGAAGTTATAATAATTCCTTTGATAAGGAGATTTTTTCCCACAGCAAGTCAAATTGTGAGGGTCAATAAGTTTGACTCAAAAACTACACAGTTGAATCCTGATAGCTATATCACTATAATAATTCCTTTTCTCTCAAAAAGAATTTTTTGAAATAATAACATTACATACACAAAGGCCCCCTCAAGAAGTCATCCAATTTTTAAAACATTTTATTACCATTCCAATGGGCTATTACACTATGTTGGTGTGTTCAAATGTTGTACCTAGTAAGCTCTTCTCCTAGGTTCTAAACACACATGTTACTTAAGTTTGGTTAGGGACCACATAGGAGCATTGATACAATCTAAAACTATGCGACTTAAGCAAATGAGGTAAGAGAACAACTCAAGATTGTAGCATTGATAAGAAGAATGCACAATTGGTCTTCAATTTGTTGGACAAGCTTTTTTAGAATATGCAACTTTTTTTTTCTAGTTTCCAAACTTATTAGTTGACTATGGGAAGTGCTTATGCTACACCATCCTTTGATTCGTTCATAGAGATGTTGATGCTTGAACAAGAAAATTTGATCACAATGGGTATTCTTAATTCGTTAAAGTCACATGCTTTGGTGGCTAGTCATGAGAAAGGATCCTACAAGAAACAAAAGCAGTCAAAACTTAAGCCACACAAGGATAGAGTGCAATCTTCCTCTCATAAGGAGATTCTAAATCCTCTCCTAAGGGTGCATCATCTAAGAAGGAGAAGCCTACTTGTGCATATTGCAAGAAGATAGGACATCGTGAACACTATCGTTATAAGAAGGATATTGATGAATTGAAGCATTTTCTTGAGAAGAATAGAATTAGTTTGCCTTCAAGAATGTCTACTTCAACTTCTTCACAAAAAATAAAATTTGATAAGAGAGCCACACTTTTGGGACAAGTAAGAACAAAGGATAAGCTCTTTGTGCTACTATAGGTCATGATTCAGGGAGATGGCTTGTAGATTTAGGAGCTTTTCATCACATGGAATCTTTGTAATCTATGTTCTTATCATTTGAGCCTTGCAACATGCTACATTTATTGATTGGCAATTATACATATATGAATGTAATTTGGAAGGAATGAGATGACACCTTCAATGATGTGTTGTGCATACCTCACTTGACAAACAATCTCCTTTACATCTATCAAATCACTCGTGATGCAACAAGGAAGACTACGGAGTTCACTCCTGATTTAGTTATCGTCAGAGACTTGGAGAATAAAGCAATCATTGCTACAGGGGTGGTGGATCACGCATCTCAGTTGTGCTCCTTTTCAGATTTTGTTCCTATCGATGATTGTGATTCTTTAGATGATGATCACACTTCTAGTGTGGAATCTTATCTTGAGGAGAAATTTGGCTATTTGAACTTGGGTATTCTCATATGTGATCCAATTCTTGAGCCTTGCACTCCTTCTCCTGTCGAGATCACATATATTGTTGCTCTTGATGATGCTTGTGTTGCTACAATTTTGGCTTCTTGTGACTTAACGCAGTGGGATATACATTTTCTTCTAGATAGAGTTCCTTGGGATGACTACTTGACAGACATTGCAGGTTTGTTTGTGGAGTCCTATATTTCAGATTTGCAAGACATACATCTTCTCTTTGATGATCCTTCTTTGTTGTGAGGGAATACTCTTACCCTCTTCTTCATTCTCCAAATGATCATTCTTCATAGTTTGTCAATAGCATGGAGACTTTGGAACAACATTTGAGGTCTCTTTGTCTTAAGAGGAGACACTTGAGTCTTTGGATCTTGTTCTTCATTCATTTTCACTAGATCCGGGATTGTCTTTTTAAGCAGTGTGGCCTAGTACACATGATATGGATGGGGCAACTTTTTGCATTGACATGGGGACATAGTTTTTAGAGACTTCATAGATTTTCAGATTTCTTCCTACATCTTAATTTCAGGATTGGTGAGACTTCATACATACACCTTTGGTTTTGTTTCTTCTTAAGGGAAGGAATGTTGTTCGATGATTGTGGATGTAATCTCCCTGGTGTAATATTTTAGGATTTGGGACTACTTTTACCTTGCAAGAGACTTCTCTTGGCTAAATGAATACTCTAAATAGATTTGGATAGTGACAATATGCTATTTGTGAATTGTTTACTTCATTTTTATTAACTCAAATGTAATAAATGACGGAGATTATCTCGGGTCTGCAATCCCTATATCCAAATACTTAGACAATAAGATCAACCTAAATACTTGATAAGAAATCTCCTCCAATGGATATGGATGTCTTTCAATATGTAAGGATATAAGTATATCGAAAAAATATGTATATGAGCTGCTATGAAGTTTATAGTGTCTTATCTGTCTTGCAGAGTTATGACTCTTGAATAAATATAGGAATTAATGTTATCAATATGATATATCGATCAATTATAAACAATGTTGCTGTTATATATATATAATGTTCTGAGTTCAAGATATCCAATTCCCTATTTTTATCTGAATATCTTATGTATAAGAAATGTCCAATGAAACCCCTTCCTATAACTTATCAAACTTGGTGTGGCTGTAGCAATACACGAACAGCTTTGTTTCAGCCAGTAATTCCTTCTAATAAATATAACTTTTTTTAATATGAAACTCTAAAACTTGGTTCCAAGTAAGAAATCTGATTTGAACTCCGATCTGAGAATGTAAGTATTTGCCAAGTGTATCGTCTTAAAATGGAAGCACTTCCATTTTGATAGACTTAGCACCCTCATTTAGTATGGTTGGCATATTAGATTTGCATCTATGCTTGATTATACATGTATAGATGAAGTTAGGGTTAGGATCTTGTGGATTCTCCCAGATTTCTCTCTCCATGGCTCTTCTCTCTAGGTAGGATCTATGTATTGGTCCTCCTGGGCCTCATTCTACTCTCTCTCTAGGCCTCTAGGCCTTCTTAAACACTCTGGCACATTCCCCTACCTTTCTAGGTCCCCGGCTGATCTGGAAACCTTTCTGCAACTTCCTGGTGACCTGCCTGAAATCTCAGGTCAAGGTCGAGGTCAACATAGACCTTTTCCAGGTGGTGGTCCCCGCTTTCAAATCTGGAGCTTATCGGGGCCCGGAACTTAAAATAGGTCCCCAGGTTCGGATGCGGAAGTGTCTTCTCCGATATTTGAATTAATATGTTTTCTCCTTAGTTGGCAAATGTGATTGGACCATGATTCGAGGTGAAATTTGAATTTGGATCCCTTGCATTGCCCTAGGAGGCCTATGT
>MU223917.1:1100742-1177208 GCA_018584345.1 Thuja plicata | reverse complement strand
GCCCTGTTAGGAGCCAACCCTGTTAAAGGTTACAAACACACTATTAAGTGCGACCTTGTTAGAGGATTTTTATACATAGGTTGTCACTTAGTATCTGGCATCTACGCTACCATCCTTGAATCAGTCTTTTGACTGTCAATAGACTTTATGCTAATCTTACTACCATCCTTGAATCAGCCTCCTTCTTAGACTGTCAATAGGCTTTAGGTAAGACCGCTACTACTATCACGAATCAACCTTTTTGGTAATCTGTTAGGATATACCTCAATTATAGAAGACGGTTAAGTCCTGCTCTGTTAAGAGACTTAATGCTTCAATGGTTAAAATGAAACACAATGACCTGTTTCTAATGCAACTTTGAATTGCAGATATTCAGATCTATTTATGTACAATACCTCTCTGATCAATGTATCAATTCAATTCCTTTGTACTTCACACTTTTTGCTTTGTGATGCTGTGCTTCACTGTTCGTCGGTGTCTGCAGAATTCTTTAGCTCTCCCTTAGCTTGATTGATCAGGACTGTATGAAGTTTATCCTTCACCAGTTTCTCTTTAACATCTTCTTTCAATTCACTCCCCTGTGTATCTGAGTGCATGCGGACATGAATTATGTTTGTCTCTTATAGAGACATGATATTCCTTAATTCTTGATTCTTGATTCTTGGCGTGAAAAACAATCCAGCCAATTTGATTTACGACTTTAACTCCTGATTTATCTCGTAGTTATCTTCTTGCCAACTGTATAAATCAATTGCTTAATTGTGGTTGAATAAAACAAATAAAACAATTAGTTAAGTCTATCTTTAAGCTCTGCCAGCTAGATATTTTGTCGTTTTTTGATCTCTCTGTTCTGTCGGTCAATTCTACAGTTCATCGCCGGTGACAACTGCCAGTTCCGTCGGTGTAACTTCAGTTAACTTCGGAATCTCCGTCCGTCGGGCATCATTGGATCTTGCTCGTCGGGCAACTCTATTTTCAGCTCGTCGGGCATCCTGTGATTCTGCTTTGTCGGGCAACACTGTCTTCTGCTCGTCGGGCATCACTGTGACTTTATCTCTGTCTTTACCGGTGGTGTGCACTCCGTCGGTGTTGTCTGTTACTTAGTGAATACTTGACTTTTATGCATTGCTGAAAGCATAACCATTGTTCCATTGATTCTCTGAAGTCTTTGGCATTATGTGTATGACCATACAGATGATATCAAGTTGACATCAATGACAATACAAACCATTAACTGATTTAATGTCTTGCATCATCTTCAACTTAACATTATCAAACATTCAATCAGTTACATGTCATCATGCTCTACAACTTTCTTTTTCCTTCTAGTAGCAACCACCTTCGCACGAGCGAGCTTGGCTCACCCGTACAGAGGGAATCTCCACCGGCGTTCGCCACTCTGCATTTATTGTTCCCTTATTTTTTTAGTCGCCCTTGTGGTTTATGGAAAATGATTCGAATGTTGTGCCCTTGGTTTTTCCCTTGTCTACTACTGGTGAGGATGGGGTTTCATTCAAGGACATGGTGGAAGGCACACAAAGGGGTCGTCGGATGCCGTGTTTGAGGTGGTTCGTTTCCAAACTCCAGATTGCGCTGCCAAAGATGAAAGAGAATGAGGTAAGAATGGTTCTCCCTCTAAACTCGACATTAGGCCGGATTTTGTTATGGCCAAAGCTTTAAATGAGGAATCTATTAGACTAAAGGATGTTGCTAGCTTTCTTGCCATTTTGGATCCTAGTAAGATGCCTTATAGGAACTTTTTGAATAACTGGTTGCATTCGGTTTGGGTAAAAAAATTAGGGCTCAATTTCTCATTTTGTAGAATGGTGTAAAGAGGTCTGTTCATTATTTTTTTCAAGGATGCTCATAGCCAGAAAGAAGTGGTAAAAAAGAATTTTGGTCTATAGGTCAAGGGTTTTTTAGGGCAATACCATGGATCCCTGAGGTAAATTGTGAAGAAGTTGCTGCCCTTTCGTGCCCTAAGTGGGTCACTATCCATCCTATCCCCCTGGTTCTGTGGAAATGGATTCCTAAGGCTTTGGAATCCCTAGGCAGTGTGCTTTGAATGAACCAATCTTCTACCCTTTTACCTAATATGGATGCTAGATTGCTATTAGCTATTCAGCCTGGAGTGATCTCCCCAGTGAACTCAGTATTGAACTTGACAAGGATGTTAATGTTTTTCGTGTAGAATTCCTTGGGGGCTTAAATGCTTGTTTTCTCTACAAGAAAGAAGGGCATTTGAGGAGGAATTGCCCTCTTCTTAGAAAGTCTAAACCTAACCCTAATGTGAATAAAGATAAGGAGCCTCCTGAGAAACCTAACCCTAAGGAGAGTGAAGCTGATAAACCTCTTGATATACCCAACCCCTATGGGAAGGCCAACAATTTTTTAGATGGTAGGAGGCCGGGCGAAACCCCGGATTTCCATTCTCCTCGAAAGGTGATTTCTGATGATAGCTCTGTTCTTGTGATTGTGGGCTTGTGCCTTCGCTGATCCAATGTGCTCGCGGGTTTGATCCTCAGCTTTGTAATAAGGGGATGAGGTCCCCCATTTGTGGCCTCACTAGTTCATAGCTCTATGTCAAAAGTGTTTGACGTGGAGTTGGAGGGCACATGGAGTTGGAGGGCATGTTGTGCCAACGTCACCGGTCACGTTAAAAAGTTTACTAGGCATTTAATTTTTAAAAAAGAATTAATTATTTAATATTTCCTTATTTTCATTTTAATAAGAAATATTAGACAATTAATTTATTTCTCTTTGCTTAAATTTGACTTTGGTTAGGGGACATCAGATAATCTGCCAAAGATTCATGGACAACATGAGTAATTGAGGGCACAATTCACGATGATAGGTACATGGTGAATAATGAGTTGATAATTTATAGGTATAGAACTTATTTGGTGCCTTATTCATACCTTAAGGTGAAGATATTGAGGACCACTCATGATGCACCTATGGCTGGTCACTCAGGTTTCTTCAAGACCTATAGGTAGATCCGAGAGAGTTTTACTTGGAAAGGACTCAAAAATGAAGTTCTTAAGTTTGTCAAAGTGTGCCATTTGCTAGTAGAATAATAATGGACACACAAAGCCAACTAGTTTAGTTCAGCCCTTACCCATTCCTAATCATAAATTGGAATGTATATCCATGGATTTCATTACAAGGTTACCTAAGGTACAAGGAAAAGATTGTATTTATGTGGTGGTTGATAGGTTGACCAAATTTGCACACTTCTTTGCTATTTCAACGACTTACACAACACCATAGGAAGCTGATTTGTTTTTTACAGAGATTTATAGATTGCATGGGCTTCTCAAGAGTATTGTGAGTGATAGAGACAACAAGTTCCTAAGTATCTTTCGGTAGGAGCTCTTCAAAATGTGTGGGACTGAGCTCACTCCTAGTATGAGCTACCACCTATAGACAACTGAACAGATGGAGATAGTAAACAAATGGGTGGAAGGGTATCTCAGGAACTATGTTTCTAGGCAACAGAGAGCTTGGATGAAATGGCTGCACCTTGGTGAGTATTTCTATAGTAGTACCCATCACATGTCCATCAAGATGTTTTCTTTCATCGCTTTTTATGGATATGAGGCACCCAACTTCATTGATTTTTTATTGTCAGATAGTAGAATGTCTAAGGAAAGAGATTTACTACATGAGAGTCAGATATCATGAAATCATTGAAGGAGAATTCGGAGTAGGCACAAAATTAGTAAAGTTATATGATGACCAGCATTGAGTAGGGCATAGGTTTTGACATTGGGAATATGGTGTATTTGAGACTTCAATCATACAAACAATCTACTCTCAAGAAGAGTGGAGCAGAGAATCTTAAGCCTAGGTAGTGTGGTCCATTCAGCGTGTCTAGGACGGTTGGAGAGGTTGCCTATGAACTTGAGTTGCCAGCCAACAACAGAGTTCATAATGTGTTTCATGTATCCAGCCTCAAGAAGGCACTTGGGCACAATGTAGTTCCTTGAGACCGTTATAGATACCAAAGAGTAGTATCTTCTGAGGAGGGTCATTAAGGAGTTTTTGGTCAAATGGAAGAACTTACAGTAAAGGATGCAACGTGGGAAAATGAGAAGATTTTGTAGCATCTAGAGTTGAGATTGCTTTAGGACACGTGATTTTGGGTAAGGCAGATTATAATGTTCTCTTCTCTTCCTAACCAGTTTGGTTTGGTGGATAGTTAGCTTATCATGTGGATTCCTATAGGCTAATGTGTTAGGGTTAGGGAACTTTGGAGGCATTTGATTCAGGGAGATGACAATATTAGATGATTATTTAGGCTCTGACAGTTATGGTGAGTGTAACACCTTTATCTGGAGTGATTTCGAATGAGTTCTCCAATACGTACCATTTTTAGTAAGTCAGTTTTGGGCACCCATTGAGCCAATTGTTAGCATTTCTATTGTTAAATATGTCAGTGGGAACAATGGATATTATTGGCTCTATATTTAGTCTAGTGTTTTTATTATAAATAATGATAAATTAATATTTTACAAAGTTAAATTATATACTTAACTTCATCATTATTCAAATTTTAGTATATTTTATAAAGTTAAGTTAAATACTTAACTTCATCATTATTTACTTAACTTAGTGCTTCAAAATGGCATTACAATGAAAATATATCCCTTAGGCTTAATGGAAAGAGCCTCCAAACAGCGGGAGAACTCACAATGGACTACAACTGCTCTCAAAATCCCTTCCCGCTGGTGCTGTTAATGCAATAGCCACAAATAACAGAGAATTCAAAACTAGAACTCAACTCACAACCCTCCAAGATGAGAGAATAACAAACATCCCAAATAGACTATATATAGTTTTCCTACACATTTGGGAGCTGAACAGTCTTGAAAAATGTGCCAAGTAGAGGAAAATTGAGTATTGAAATGCCATTGCATGCACACAACTTGCTGTGACAAATTCACTGCTACTGCCAGAGAGATGTTTGCACATTTGCTCTGTATGTAGTGAATTCACCATGTTAGTTACAATTTCCCTGTCTATTGAAACTGGTCATTCTGTCAAAATGATTAAAACAATTAGTTTTGAGGATCTCACGCATTAAAGCTTGCACATGGATGTCCCTTTCCACCCTGAACAATTTTTAGCATCAAAATGTTGTCCTAGTTCTGAAATCGTGCCATGAAGTACAATTCCTAGTGGACTCTATATAAATTTGTTGAGTTGTATACAACCATGTTTTCTCCCATATGAAGTTGCTGTCTCGTGCATCTTAAATTCTTAAATCACTAAATATATTCTGTTATATGCAATTCTTTGACAATTTTGTCATTCTTTGTTTGCTGGATGCATGTTGTTTATGTTCATATCTTCATTGGTTGCAAAAAGACTTAAATGATATATGTATCCATTTATAATCATATCTTTCAATTATTTTGGAAACTGGCTTTTAAAAAATGTGAATTACACTATTTTCACCTCTTCCTTACATGTTCTTTATTAACTAAAATAATTCCGTTGTGCAGATTATTGAATTGCAGCTTCCATCCTTTTTTGGAAATTTTGATGCACGTACTGCTGCATCCAACCTCCCTTCAAGTATAATTTCTCTTTCCTTACCGCTTAAAGTTTTGAAAAGCAAAACTTCAATTTGTAAGTTTGATCTGTAATGTTTATTGCTTTGCTATGAGATACTAATCATCATGTTTCTTTAAGATGTGGTATATTTGAATGTATTTAAAAGTTACATTTGGTATTGCAACTTGTAGGTGTGCAAGCATATTTGGCAGGTTTGACGTTTGCATTAGCTGCATCACCATGCAGTACACCTGTTCTTGCATCACTTCTTGCTTATGTGGCAACATCTAAGGTATGGTGAAGATGCATGATTATAGCCTGTAAAAATTTATAGGCTATATAATTTATTCTGTGCCATCTTTCCTCAATGTCTAAAGGGTTTTCTCTAGTTATTCATCAGACAGCATGTCAATACACATAGAACGCGATGCATGTAATAGACACAAAATTATGTAGATAATTGATCCTAACAGTTATTCCCTATGCATATCAATCAGTGAAAGTTTAATTAATGTACCAAACAATTATCTGTAAAAGATCTCCATGATGAGGAATGCATCAAATTAGGCATCATGAAACTCAATTTCATGATATACAATCTGGACATACAATAGAAGTACCATCGACTTCCATATTTTGTTTAACTTACATGAGTGTAGCTTGAAAATAATATATTAACAACATTGCTAAGCGTCTTACTTTTTCATATGAGGAAAATTATAAACATGTACCCTGTTTTAAGTTTTAGCTCTAGACATCTTTTTTGTCAATAAAACATAAAATAATCTTTATGGGCATAGACCTCAAACATTATTAGGAAATAATTTTTAAATCACCAAGCATTTTAAGTCCAAAATATGAAATCATTGATCAAATTTCAATGTAAGACCAAAATAGTTGAAATATGAGAAATCGATCATATTATTGTGACAAGCAAGATCAATGTCCAAGAGTGATATCTCAAATTTTTTTACGAGTATTTATTTCTGTACAAAAATGGAAATAAGCTTCAATATAATCCCACTCAAACAAATATTACTTTTTCATAAAATAGAAGTATCATTAACTTCCATATTTTGTTTAACTTACATGAATGTACCTTCAAAATATATATTAACAATATTACTAAGTGTTGTTGTGAGGTTTTCACACCATCGCCCCATTGCAAATGAGGACCCCCCTCTTTTTGCTTGTCAGTTAGGTAGTTGTCCTAGGTAGTCCTAATTTAGTGGCACTTTTCAAGTCTCTAAGTCTAAGAGATGAATTTGAGCAACTTTGGCTCGCTAGGTAGTCAAGTCAGTTAGGGATATGAGTGAGAGTTGGGCCAAGCTAGTCAAGGATGTGGAGGTTGAGTCGAGAGATTTGTGATGAAATGAATTAGAATTCTTAGAAAGGTCTTGTTCCAATATCAAATTTATCTTATAAAGTCAAGAAAAGGTGTGGAAGATAACACTGATGGAGGCGTGCTGATTTATGAAATTTGGCTGAATTTGGAATTTCGTAGAATCTCCCAAAATCTAAAATCTCCATCATAACTCCTATGAATCTGAAACCACTCTCAAACATCCTGATAGTATATACTTATACTTAAATGATGTTATATTTTATATAAAATTTTCTGCCGTCCAAGTAGTGGGTTGGTACTTAGAAAAAATTTGACCCTTGGGTTGAGCCCAAGAGAAGGTCGGAATCTGACCTCTCTTGGGGCTCTAAGCCCAAGAATAGGTCGGAGTCCGATTTTCTGTGGGGCAAAATGTCTCGCGTCATGCATTAAAAAATTGGATTGCAAACCAAATTTGACAAACGAAGGGATTAAAGGAAGAAACAAAGAAAATTTTTGAACTCTTGGTCGAGCCCAAGAAGAGGTTGGAATCCGACCCCTCTCTTTCTACTTGCACTTTGAAACATGATGCTTGTCATTCGACTCTAGAGAAGAGTGATAAAAACAAATTAGAGCCTGATGGAATTTAGTGACTTTGACCAAGGAATGTGGTGAATTGAACGACAAACATTTGCATTTGGTCTAGGCATGAAGAGAATTGGTGCAAGTCAAAATGATGACAAAGAAATTGAGAAACGAGATCAACTTCCAAATATAATGTCTTAGAAATGAAGGGCGGGCAAATTTGAAAATGTTTAACACTCAGCAAAATTTTGGAGTCATCAACTTGGGTGAGTCCAAGGGGAGGTCGAAATCCGACTTCTCTTGGGGCTTTGAGCCCAAGGGGAGATTGGATTCCGACCCCTCTTGGGGCTCCATGCCCAATCATTCACCTCATTTGCTCAAATAACATGCTCAAAATCAGACCATAAATAAGTGAAATTGAGGTAAAACTTAGCAATTGAAGCCAAAATGCAATTTTAGAATGGAACTACAAATGATAAAATCTGAAAGTGAGATCAAAAGGAATGGCCATGGCATCAATTTATGTTTAAGTGCATAAGATGAGTTTCACCTTGGGGCTCCGTCATGGGCAAGGACAAAATACCTTCCATTACCTTTGACAATTTCCTCTTTCAATTTCATATTACAAGATGGTTTAGGGGCGATTAAATAAGAGGCAAACCAGTCCAAATTGAATCAGTTTGGAAATGCATTGAAATCAATGTCAATCATAGTGCAAACCCAGAGCTTCTCAAAAGAAATCAGGCTCTAAAGGCTGCGAATTGCATATACATGTTAAAATTTCAAAGTCTGAAAGTGATCCAGCATTCTAGAGTCCCAAATAATTTCAGATCTGAATTTATTCACTCAGAATTTTCTTGCCTCAGCAAGCCAGGTATAAACTTAAAATGGAAGATTCATGAGATCAAGAATTGGATGAGCGTGTGCATGGGGGGGAATTGGATATTTATCAAAATTCGAATTAGGATTGGGTTTTGATGGAATGCCTTGTTATCAAAGTATCTTAATTTTGTTTACGCTTACCACCTCATGAACTTAACAGGATCATTATTTCGTTTTGCAAGGTGAGATGGAAGTCGCAGGGAGCTAAGTGTTTCAAGTGCGAGCATGTTTTCAACATTGAGGGTAATGTGGAGATCTTGAGCATCACCGAACCACAAGTTGATCACCAAGCGAGCAAAGTGGATCCAAGTTGAAGAAAAAGTGCAAAATCAAGGTCAAGACATCAAGATTTCATGTACAAGCAAGTTCAAGGTCATGCCAATGAAAAGATTTTCAAATTTCGAAGACGGAGAAGTGGAATTAAAACAAATATTGCAAGATAAAAATGCTGATGTGGTACCTATCCATTTCCAACCACAAGGCTCCAGTTGTACATGTCCTAAATCGTCCAATCATATTACGCAAAGTGTACATGTGGAAGGCATCTAGTGCCTCTACCTAACCTCTTTTCTGATTGGTCAATAAAAGCAATGTAATTTTCTTATTGGCCCACGGGTTGGTGCCTTTATGTAATTTGATAAACATTTAATGCTTGTAGCTATTAGGTGGACTAGGGCATTGTTGGAGAAATCTTGGCCCTTGATCTTGAATTTATCTTGACCCTTCATTGTAATTGAACAACTAAAAAAGGTCAAGGCCTTCTCATTTGTAACTCATAAGAATAAGATTAGATTAGATTAGCTAAGGGAGAGACTTGAAGAGATTGTTGCTATAATGCTTTCAAAGTAATTGCTGATTCATCGCTGGTCTTCATTGTGGATTACTTGTGTTGCTTTGGAGTATTGCATGGTTTCTACATTTTCTCACTTAGAGTAGGATTTCATTATCTCTTGCATTCTAGGAGTAGAATAGTTTTTGAGTTAAGTCCATGATTGGAAGGAACCTTGGGGTTGTCTCATTTGATCACACAATCAATATATATTGTTTAGCATATGAGCATCCTTATTCAAGAGAGCTGGAAATTTTCTATTTCACTTGGAATATTAAGTCTTCGATTCTGCATGTTGTAGTGGCATAAAACTCACATCAATAAGTGCCTTATTTTTTCATATGAGGAAACTTATAAACATGTACCCTACTTTAAATTTTAGCTCTAGACATATCATTTTTGTCATATAAAACATAAAATAATCTTTATGGGGATAGACTTAAAACATTATCAGGAAATAATTTTCAAATCACCAATCATTTTAAGTCCAAAATGTGAAATCATAGATCAAATCTCAATAAAAGACCGAAATACTTGAAATATGAGAAATTGATCATATTATTGTGACAAGCAAGATCAATGTCCAAGAGTGATACCTCAAATTTTTTTACAAGTATTTATTTCTGTACAGAAATGGAAATAAGCTTCAATATCCCACTCAAACAAATATTATAATTCACAATGGCATTGTCATTTTGTTAAAGGACATTTATTGATTAATTAGGTTTCTTCCCACACAAACATATATAAGCTTAGGTCGTATTTTTTAATTTTTTTGTCTCAAGTCATAGGTTGACACGTCATGATCTAATTTTATCCTCACACAGGGTTTCATTTAGAGTCATTTTTAGCTTTTTAATGCCCCTTCCTAAGCCAGTCTGGCATGGAGTGGCCGTTAGCCAATTCATGAGATTCCTGTACGCTAATGAGTGGATTTAGAGAATCTTGGAGGTGTTGACATAAGTAGTTTCTTGTTCAGACGGGTATGAGTGTAATGCCCTTTTCTAGAATATTTTCAAACGCTTTCTTCTATATTTACTACTTTTACTAAGTCAGTGATAAGCATTGATAGAGTCCAGTTTCTATTTTTAGTAATGTCGGTGGAGTTAGGTTTGATGTTTATCATAGTTCGGAGTTATTAAACCATGATAAATTATGAGTTAATAATGTTAAATTAAAGATTTAACTTTATCGTTATTTAATTTATTTAATGAAGGTACTATAGTGGCCAAATATTAAATCAAAGGTGAATTATTTTAACAATAGGGTCTTTATTTTTTAATGCTTCAATGGGAGATTAAAAGGGGAGTGATTCTTATTAAATGAAAGAAAAAAAGCATTCTTGAAGATCAATGAAAAAATGGTCACAAAAAAATAGCCAATTTTTTTTCCAAATAAATAGCAAAAAAACATTCCTGAAAAAATAGTGGAAAAAAACATTCTCAAAAAATAGTGGAAAAGCAAAAATGGTGCTTTTCGAAAAAACAACTAAAAAGTCATAAAAGGAGGATTGGGACTTGTGACCTATTCACACATCGCCCATTTCAAATGGGACCCCTTATCCGTTTCGCTCGTTTGGCCTTTTTGGCTTGTGTGGTCTCAGTAGCTCTAGTGTCGATCTCCTAGTTTCCCTCCGTTCCAAGTGAGAAATGCTTGCATTTTACTAGGTCTAAATTCTGAGTTGTTTCCCTATCCCTTGAAGTCCTAGTTTTGGAATATTTCTAAAGTCGTGAATTTGAATGATCCCTCAATTGAATGCTACTCCGAGGAACTTCAAAATCTCTTGTCAAGGTCCCTTTGCACCTAGGTGGAAAAGGAAATTGAACAATCAAGAAATTGAATAAGTGGTAATCCAAAGAACATTGAAAAGAGATGAAGTTAAATATGGCTGATAAGTAATTCCCATGCATAAAATTTGCTAAGCTTAATAAGATGCATCAAGGGCATCCAAAAGTAGAGAGTCCATCGAGGTGACTGAATGTTGAACAAAGAGCATGAAAGCATTGAAAGTGGAAAATTTTGAAAAGGACACCAAATTTCACCAATTTTGGGAGGATTCAAGACTACATCTTACTCGATTTAAACTGCACTCATGGGCAATTTCAAGAAATCTGACGACATCAAATGGCAAGGAGCATTTAAAACTATGCAAGACAATGATCATTAATACCCAGGGAAGCATTGCAGAAGGTCGAATTCTCTTTCCAAATATGTACATGCTCCAAGGCACTAATCACCGATTGTCATGGAATCAATTACAGATAAAGAAATCCTCTGAGAGAACTCACCCGACCAAATGGGTAGATCAGGAAGCCGCTCATATGCAAAGACTCAGAGCATGGCACGAACCCTTAGTTCTTTCTCTCCTTGGGCGTGAAAGGACACAAAAGATTTGTGAGAAGAATTAAATCCATCTACCATCGTGGTGGCTTCACACCCTTGACTATGATCTCCAACACTGTTGCGTCACTGGTATCACAAAGGTTGTTTGAAAATGAGATAACTGTAAGCAACCTGAAGAGTAAATTGGAGGAGTCTTTTAGACTGAATTTCTTCACCAAGGATAACTTTGAGAACTCCATTTTCTCGAATGACATGCATACAACTTAGGATTTATTGCTAGAATGGGAGGACAACTTGAGAAAATCTGAGCCAGCTATGGTAGCTTTGGAATTCAAACAGGAATCAACACTGAGTGTCAACGTGGATGAATTAGGGGCAGTTTTGGGAAAATTCCAGCCATTCAAGCAGAGAGGTCAAAGCTAGGCTATTCTGGTCTAGGATGCATTTAATGCATAGTGGGCATGTATGGTAGTCATTTATTTCACCCCACTCTCTTCTTGGATAGGCGTGCATGGTGTGCATTTATTACCCACTAAGGTTGTGGATTCTTCTTGGTCGGTCAAAGTTGACCTTTGCATTAATGTAGATTCTTTTTTCTTTGCCCTAACTCTAATTAGGACCGAGGTGGCAAAATCTGGGCAATCGGTTATTGTTTTGATCCGAACTTCTCGTTGTAACTGGGGACCTATATAAAGGCCTCACTTCTCATTTGTAAGCAATGGAACTTTGAGATTGTTGCTAAAGAGCTATTGAGACAATACAATTTTCATTGAAGTTTGGTGATTATTTGATGTATCTTGAAGCTTGCTTGGTTGCATAATTCCCTCATTTAGATTAAGTTGTTAGATAAAGTGTTGTGATTGCAATGGAAAATATGATGGTGTTCTGATGAATTCCTTTTGGTTCATACTTTTGACATTTTACTGATTGTAAATCGTTGTGCAAAGTTAGCTTGAACCCCATTCTCGCATATGCTTAACTTCTACCATTCACACACATTGTTTTTTCTGACGGTGTTTGTGGTGATATGAAAATCAATTGCGTAACCCCTTGAAGATTGCACCGGTTCACGCATAGTTGTAGTTTAACTTGGCGAAGCAGAGCTCGGTTATTTGGGAATTTGTCCACCAAAGTAATATTCATTGTTGTCATTGCCCTTAGGAGTAGATTAAAATTCCTAAACCCTTTCTCTTTTGCTCTCCGCATATTCCGTGAAACCCCCCCAAAAAAAGTGTTTCATTGCAAAATCTATCGATAGCTCCCATCGAGTATGATTTGAAATCCATTTCAAGTTTACAAATGTAAGGCCCCTCGTGATTAACAACAAATCATACCGACCATTGAGCTTATCCACGGTCAAGACCTGACACGAAAGGAACCTTGGAGTGCCCTATATGATCTTCTCGCAATCTTAGCATATACGGAACTTTGATCAAGAGAGGATAAGATACTTTGGTCTTTTGTTCTACTATTTGGTGAGTCATAAAACGCACATCAACAAGACTCTCATTTGGGGCTATTGAATATTGTTATTGTTGATGCTTATGTTTTTGAAGGAGATTGCTTCTTCTTGCTTGTTTGTGAGGATGGAAACCCTTTCAGGCGACATTCTCTATGTAGTTGAAAGACACTATCTAGAGAATTTTTGGGTGATTCCATTAAGAGATTACAACTGTGCTCATTGGAGAAGGTCTACATTTAAGTTTTGTAGAATTTTTTGATTATTTGATCAGCACGGGTCAATTTGGAAGGTGATTTGGAGGCTTTTTCCATTGTTTATTGCTGGTCACACCCCCTTAATGCTGGTTGTACTTCCTCATGTCAAATGCACCATTTCAAGAGCTTGGGCATGAAGGTTTTATGGTTGAAGATGGTCTTTGAGGTTTTAAATCTGCATTCTTGGTGTTTACTACTTGCTGCAAATTAGATCAACACTCAACCACACCATTTTGGAGTCATTTGGTGAAGTACCTAGGGTTTGTAGACATTGTATTTGTTGGTCATTGCTGTAACAGATCTTTATTTCACCAAATCAGCAAATGAGTGTGTTGGATTCAGATATGTAACAACATTTTATGATCTGGGTTGCTCTTACATTTGATAAATTTTATAAAATTAGATTAGAAATTAATTATGTAATTTTCAGCAATGTTATTTCTGAGTATTGTTCATTTTCCGAGTTTGTAAAAGTGCTGCAATATTATCTTTTTGTTTATTATTGTCATTGTTTATATTGAAAAAAACAATTCAAAACACAATCAGAAACAAAAAAAGAGCACAAATAGGGCTGCATATTATGTGTTGTTTCCTAAGGATTCAATATTGTATAATCTATTCAATACATATTCATTATGATTCTTTTTTTGTATCAATAATCTCTTTGTCCTCCATAGCAATTCCTATTTCTTTTTCTCGCATTCTATAACAATTGTTTGATTGCAAGTGATCCTTGTGAGCTGTAGGGTTGAGAAATCAAATCCAACATAATATTAGAGCTCTAGATTTGTAATCTTTTGCCCATATTTTGGATATTTATCTTTGAACGATCAAACGGTGTATCTTGGAGCCAAAAAAAGGACCAGTCTTGCATTCAAAACATCCAAAACTCTAAGATTGCCTCTCCAAATGCTAAAATCGAAGTCAAAATTTGTGGCAAAACTGTTTTTTGGTTTTATGACACAAGCACCTATGATTTTTAGTGGCTTGTCTTGTGTGCAACAATGTATTTTTTGTTTTCATAGTCATTCTTAAAATATTTTGGTGGCTACAAATTTTTTAGCAACATTTTTGAAAATTCAATGGTTAATTTATCGATTCCCACCATTTTTTTGGGGGTGCCGATTTTATATTTTGCATTGTTCTAAATATTTTGTGGTGACTTCACTACTACTACTCATTGCCATTGCACTAACAATTTTTCATGACGTTTGTGGGACCCTAAGGCTGATGCGACATTGAAGGTGTCAACTAATCAATCGACCTTTTAAAACTGACATAAAAAAATTGGTGCCCAATAGCTGGAAATAACTTCCAACCTACCTCTACCAACTAAAAGCGACCTTCTAGGAATTGATAAATGGTTTGTGACTATTTTTGGCAGTTTCCTCTCCATGATAGTGATATTTCCCTTTGTACATGGTAGTTCTAACTAGGCACACAATGGTTTGGTGACATAAATGGATATCCTGACAAACAAAAGTATATTCCAATGATTAGGGTATTGTTGATAGTTGATTTTTGTCAACATTAGCATGACAACAGTAATACAACCTAACTTGGTCTTGTAGTGCCAAGAATTAGCAAATGAGATATTGAAAATATGTTTTTGATTACTTTCTAGTTAGATATTTTGCCACTTGGAGAAGTCTTATTTGTGTGAGATGACTTCATTTTAGTTGTTCTATATGTATTTCTAGTATATGGTCTTTTTTGGGCATTGTAAGCATCTGTTGAATGGACTTTTTTATTTGTAAGAATACTAAGATAAAGTGTCACCATTTTAAATGCATTTTGAGGATTTCACACATCATGTTGTGCTAATTTTTGGACTTGCTCTACTTTACAATATGCCATGGGAAGTGTTTTTACGTTCTTTGTTATTTTCAATCACATCTTTGTTTACCTTTTGTACTGTCCCCATTTTTTGCACCTTCCTTAGTGCAAGTGTTTCTAGCAAGGTTTGCCTATTATTCGGTTCCCGTAGGCTAGCATACTGCATAGGGGACCTATTCAGTTACTTATGGAGACATATTAGGGCTTTCTGAGCCAGTTTGACTAGTTTGGGATAGTCTCCTAGATTTTAGGAGGAATACCTATTTTTTAGGGATGGATTGGGGGTTGATTGGGACGCATCAGGAGACCTCCAAGATCACCTAGAAACTTTTGGTGCAGCCCAAAGTTCCACCTAAATCTACCCAGCAGTAGACATTGAGCAAGGAGGCAAAAATCAGACTACTAGCATTCATAATTTAGGTCAGCATATAGCTACAGGCCGCCAGAGCTCAGATCAGACAGCAACAACAAGAAAAAAAACCATATACTATAGCTGTACAACCTAGAACTGAGCTTTCTTGTTGCCTAGGCCAAATTGGTAGTTGATAGCAGCTGTAGGTAGTTTATTAATCAATTCAGTGGGATCTACATCAGCTTTTAGCAACTGCATGGGGAGAAATCAGGAGGATTAGATTCCATTCCATCCATTTGCAGTCCCCAAGAAAATCAGATTTGTATGGCAGGCATACTGGTATGGACTTGAATAAATTGTTATTTGAAAAAATTATTAAATCAGATTTTCATCAGTTTTTCAATCATTCTCAGTGTCTAGCTTTTGAAGTAGTTGTTTAGTGTTTGATTAAATTTTTAGCATTGCATATCAATATTCAAAAACACCAAAAAAATAAAAAAAACACAAAAACCACAAAATAATCAGAAAACATAGCAAAAAACAAAAAAATTAGAACTTCGCAAAAAATCAGACTTAGTATAAAGCACACACGGGGGTGCACATTACAGTGGTATCAGAGCACAAGTTCACCCTGTCATCTGGTTGGGTAGTGGAAGAATGTCTACATCAAATAAGTCTATATGTGAGTTAATGGAAGGATTGATTAATTTGATGAAAGATCTAGATATGAAAGTGGGGTTTGTAAAGATTGTCGCCAGATCTATACATAAGGAAGAGACAAAAGATAAAGAGATAATTATTAAGGAAGAGCATGTCACAGGGACACAGGTTAGCACTAACAGAATTTTTTCTATCCTTGAGAGGGAACTTGATATATCTTTAGTTGCAGTTGACCTCGGGCACAAGGATGGTGACTTTGATAACTTGGATCCACAGTACACCGTTAGAAGCAATGGTGAGAACACATGAGATAGTTCGGACAGCGATGGAGTCACTTATGACAGGGATGATAATTCTGATTTATACCTTTACTAAAGCAGCAGTCCACCTTCTTTAGAAAATCAGAGCTGGGAATCCTTTGATAACCCATTGTTTGAGATGGAAGTTGAGTAGCTATGTGATAACCCACTGTATGAGATATGAGGTGGAATAACACTTGGTTCTAGCATCGCACATGGAACGGATAATATGGGTTTGGTTTTGAGAGGTGACTTAGGCCATGGGTTAGAACATGATTTCCAACTTGAGGACGATCCACATCATGGGATAATTGGTTATTCTCCAGGGAGACTACCGGGTGTGATATATGCAGATGAAGAGGTAGAACTTAAGTGAATAAGGCATGTTATGGCACTTGGGAATGTGGTTTCTTCATCTGATGCATTGGTCCTTGTGTATCAATCTTGGTTTGGTGTCCATGTTGGGAATTCTCAACAAGAAGTAATGGAGGTGGTTGGGTGTAATGTCCCCTTTTCGGGGCACATTCTTTCCTGCCTTATAGTTAGCCTTTTCATCAGGGTCTGGTGGGCTAATCGGGGTTTGGCAGGTGATCAAAGGGATGTTTGGCCTAGGTGTTTTCAGTTTCAGGCCAATCGCATCAGTTTCCACAGGGTTTCCAAGGTGCTTACTATTTATAGTAAGTCAGCAGAACTCAGTTTTTCTGGCATCTCAGTAGTGGACTTGGAGCATCTCGCCGAGAGATTTCCGACAAGCTATCACACGTCTTTATCCGAGTTCATTTGGCCCTCCCTTTTAATGCCAGAAGGTTCCTTACTTTATTTTATTATGTCACTTTATAACCCAACGGTTATATTTATGTAAAAAGTGACTTTAAGTGGAATATGAAGAGACAAAGTGCGGAAACTGAAAAGTCACAGCTGGAGCTTTAAAAGAAGACTTGGAGTCTCATTGTGGATACTTAGTTTTATGAATTTATTTCTCTGGAAGAATCCAGGAAGCTTCAACTTTTGATTCTGAATCCTGAGGACGGAAACCTTCAATCATTTCTCGGTGGATTGGATGGAAACCTAGTTCATCTCCGGTGCGGATTCACATCAGAGTTCGCCATTGTATTCACAGGTTCTTTATCATCTGATCTTACTATTATTTCTGTATTTCAGCTTGGGAAGTTTGTAATTCATGGTTATTGTATTGCTGTTGTATAATACAATACCATTTCTTTGAGAAGTTATTAGAATATTTTTTCTGGTTTATTGCTATCGAATCAACGGTTTACTGCATGCATTTGAATGTTTAAATCTGTATGAGCAATATTTGGGGAAAATTGGGAAAGACCCGGTTTGGGTCATTACAGTGGTATCAGAGCCATAAATCTTGCTAGCCTGTGAGGTTTTCTTCAAACACAAATCTTCGGATGGGTTTTTATAAGTACAGGAATCAGAGTTATTGGTTTACATTTCATTGAAGCTTGTCTCAGTTTCTGGTTTATTAATTTATTGCATTTCCAGCCAGCAAGCTAAGGTCCAAGTAACTCCCAGAAATTGGGTATAGCAGCTTAAAGGTTGGCTTGCATTACAAAGAGGCACCGTTTTCCCTTCTGGGAACTAGCAAGCACACAGGATGCTCACGCAACAAGGGAATTAATAATCCATTTCAAAAAAGAAAAGTCACTTTTCAGAGTTACGTCTCTACATACTAAGCAGCCAGGCAGCCTGCTCACTTAGCAAAAGAAAGCAGAGATATAATATCTGTAAAGGTTACTATTAGCCTGGGAAACCGTGAGGTGTTGCTGAGTCAAGTCATGCGTTGTTCATCGCGTGATAGAGGTTTAGTATTGATAACATGCTAAAGGTAATGCGTTATCAGCATTAGCTACGTGGAGGTGAAGAACCAAGAAAGAAGACTCGTGCGACCCAAGTTTGGCAATACGGCTATAGCCCGAGTCCATAACCAACTTTGACGGCACTATACAAGGAGTTACGGGGAGTGTATTGGTTGGAGTAGCCGTGGGAGCATCCAACACAACAAATGTGAGCAGTGCAGGCTGTGATAGGCCGTGGCAACTGTGCTTGCCCAACATAATACAATACGGGTAACGTGAGTCGCCTGACAGTGGTGAATCACATCCGGTTTTGTAGCACGAAGAAAGCACAGGGTTGGGGTTCAAATATCCTGTTGGTGGTAAATGGTCGACATCATTGAAACAACAGAGCCATAGCGAGAGCACAGGGGTAGCTGTAAGAAGAGAGTGCCAACGTGGAAGTTAGAAGGGCTCAGTGATATCGCGTGGGAAATAGACTATGGTGGTGTGGCTCTGCAGCGTTACATCTTGCCATTTCGTCTTTTACCTGTCGGTCCGGGTAGCTGGGTATCTAGCATCTCGTGGAGTGTTGGGAAGGGACTCGGTTTACACAGGAAAGGAAGCCCATTCGATTATTGGATTGCATTTGAGAGGGACGATGCATTAAAATATATAAGAGCCTACATTTTGGTGGCTGTTGGGGAGGAAGCACACAACTTATCCCATCTCTGTTTACATTCAACGCTGACTGGAATCATCTTGACTACTGTCGCGTGGATTGGAAGGTAGTTCAACGTAACGTGAAAGCTCACGCACATAGATATTTAATATTGGCAGTGACGCGGATGAAGTCATGAGTCACTATTAGCTTTGACGAGTTTTGTGAGTTATATAACCACACAATATCCAGCATAAGATGGCGTAGCAACCAGGACTCAAACAAAACGTGTCGTAGAAGATTGAAATATGAGCATATAGAACTAACGATCGATATATGAGCATACTTTGAGTCGACGGATTTAATTCTATCAGACAGGAAACACCATGGGATTCCAGTCATTCCAGTTGGTTCTGGGTTATTGGGCAGGAGTGTACAGGAGCCAACAGCAAGCTGGTAGTCTGGTTCGAGCAAAAATCACGGGTGTCTCCTCTTAACAGGCTGTGTGGACAAACTAGAACAACTGTGACCAAACACTGGCAAAGAACCTAGAAGGGGTCACGCATATTCAATTCAAAGAAATTAAAGGAACCGATAAGGCGAGCTCATCATAAGAGAGAAACTCAGGGGTGAGAATAGGGAGAGAGTTAATGTAGTTGAGGAAGTGAGTCGTATCAGTATATATAAAACCTTCACCTTCCGACAATTCCATATGAAACAAAATTTAGGCACAAAATTTTCCATTCCATAGTACAACCCTGGTCTATTTGGAATTTTACAGTTACATGTATCTCAGAATTGGTTCGAGGGCATAGACCTCACACTGTATGCTTTGGTTTTCTTGTAGTGTTGGAGCGTGATTTGTCTTCAGCAACTAGGAGTCCTTAAAATCAGTTAATGCATGAATGTTGAAGGAATTGATCAAAATACACGGGTCAGATCTAATTGCCGTAAATTATAATATACTTGTCTGTATGAAGTATTAATGCTTTCCCTAAGAACTGGTATGCTTTCAGGCAGTAACTATTGTCTAGCATAGTTTTTTGTAGCAGTGTTTTAAGGTGGAGAGCTTTATATTACCTCCATTTAATAAGCTGGTGATTATCAAAATTGGAACTCATATAATGCAATGACATGTATGCCAATTGTTTCATCAAATGTGTTGAGTGGAAGTACAAATTTGAGCATAGAATCTACTTGGGATACTGCAGTAGTATCAGGATTGCTTAACACAGTGAGAAAACTACAGAGCAGGCCAATTGTTGTTTAATGGCTGGGGACAAAATTAAGGCGAATTGGTTAAAAAATTGGGGTCTGAAAAGTAGCAGACCATTCTGGACATAATCATTATAGTGAAAAGAAGCACGGGAGGACTTCTGAGTGAGCATATTTGATACTCACTTAGATTGAGAAGCTTGCAGAATACTAGAACTTCGAAGCAGGTTTGTGGACTCCAACAGGTTTGAGCAGCAATACAAACATCTGAACATATTGTTGTGAGTAACTGACTATGGAGTATCAGATCTTCAAATATTCAGTCTAGAAACTAAATCTTAAGTGTTCTGGTGTTCAAGTCTGTTGGGTGAATTCAAGTTGTGTATACTTCAGTTGGATTGGTTTCTAGTTTGGACAACGAGATAGGTCATCATGGCAGGGTTGTTTAGCAATAAACAAGTATGGAAAGAATTTGAACAAACACAACAAAAACTCCAACGTGAATTGCATCATTTAAGTGACACACTTTCCAAGAAATTTGGATCCCCTAAGGTTTCATCACCATCTACAGGTGCAAGTAAGAGGCGTCATGCCATAGCAACAAATGATGCAATTATAAACAGCCACCAGAAGTATTGCATTCTTCCTAAGAAGATACGTGACCATCTTCCCTTTGCACAATATATGGGTGTTCCAGAAGAGGATGATGTTGGTTGGGATTCTACAAATTCAAAGCAGCAGCTTAAGAGAAAAGGAAATACAAAGGAGGTGTGCAGAAAACTTCATGGAGAGTTTGATAAACAAGCAGATTCGGTTCACAAGAATAAAATGATAACAGTCGGGAGTGACTCAAACGAGGCTCAATCATCTTTGAGAAGAGATTTACAAGAGGATACAGAAGGAGAATCATTTCATGCATCCATGGGTGTGAATCACACAAGGCCTTAGTGATAACAAGAAGGATTATGAGTATGCTGTCATGAAATTTTCAAAGACCACAGTGATTGATCAGCCACATGAAGGTGTGAGTTCTTTTAATTTTGAGCAAAATAATATGGTGGGTGCATCTATGGTTGAGGATTATGTGGAAGAAAGGAAGGAAGATTTGTTTCAGCCTATAAAGGGGCATGCAAAGAAAGACAAAATTCAGTCATATGGGCAGCTTAGTGGGGATGAAGCTCTTGGTATTTATAGGGACCACAAGGTTGAAAAGGACACAATCATGGATCAGCTACCTGAGAATTTGAAGGAGTCTCTATGCACTATGGCATCATGTCCTTTGGTTTATGACTATAGGGTTGATAAAGCATCTTTTGAATCAGCTATTTATGTAGCAGCAGCTGAGTTAAGGCATGAGGATATTCACTCTTATGAAGTAATGGAGGTGGTTGGGAGTCATAGGGGTGACCCTTGGAGATTTAAGGATGAAATTTTCAGACTTGCAGGTGCTGCTCACCTTCTTACCATCCACTATGTGTTCTATGTGTTTCATCTACAGGTGGTTTGGGGCGAGTTTCTCAATAAGGATTGGAGCATTGATCAGATTGGTACATTTGAGAGTGTTACGTGGCAAGGGAAGGCCCATATGTTTAGTTTTGAGCTCACTGATTGGTTGCAGATCAGTCATATCATTTCATGGTTTGCCCTTATACCGGAGTTGGCAAGCTCTTCTTGGTCAAGGTAGTGAGAGTTCACAGTTTCAGACTTTGTGGAGGTTTTTTCGGGTCACTTCTAAGGCAATCTTGAGCATAACATTGCTCAACGTTCATGTTAAGGCTGTGGGCTGCTCTTTTGCTTGGAGTAGAGTGTTGAACTTGGTGATATTAGACTGTATTTCACAGATCTCAGTTATGTGCAGCAGTAGTCCTGAGTTGCTTCAGATCCACCACACACCAGGGATCCATTTGAGTGGGGCATATCTTGTAAGTCTTGATAGTGTTATGCCTCGGAGTTGGATAGGTGTGAAAAAAACATCAGCTGTTGACGATTCCCGAGGAAATGTAAGGAAGGGTACAATCAGTTCCGAATTTTTGGTTAAGTACACTAGTGTCCTACCTTTCCATTTACATAAAAATGCAACACCTATGCTACCCTTTGGAGCTACACTTGCAAGGGCACAAAACATTATGGAGGAAGGTGTGCAGGAGGATAGCAGGATGAGACACAACAGCAGGTGTGCTATACTGATTTGCGACAGCAGTCCTATTCCTTCATCCAGAGAAGCCATTACTTACACGAATGGAGAAAAGTATACAAGTGTAATCACTCAAACTGCAAGTATTGGGCATGAAATCTTCAATGATGGTGCATTTAGAAGTGGTGAAGACATGATTGGAATATGTAACAACTACTCTGATTTTTATAACAGTAGGCATGCTTCTTTCCATCATGGTTTGGTAACAACCTCATTACATGGAGTTGTTGATACTATAGATTCTGCCTATGTTAACACTTTAGTTGTTGGTGATAGACATGAGGAATATTGTATGGATTCAATCAATCAAGTCATAAGGGGGTTGAACAGTTAGTGAATAAGCCTCTTCTTACAGCCAAGTATATAGAGAAATCATAATTGTACGGACAAGAAATAAGGAATGAACCAGAAAATTTTTGTTGTACTACTGATTTTGGGCTCATCATTAATGAGATGCCACTGTGAGCGAATTGAAGGCCCAAGTTGGATTTAGGAGAGGAAGAATGGTAGATATACACCATGGGGCAGCAAGGGACAATGTTGGCACAAGTGATTTCAACTCGGATCTGAAGAAGTCCCTTGGTACTTTTGACTCCTTCGATGGATACCAAGCTGTCTTAGTTTCCAAACCTGAGTTCCTAAAGAAAAAGATTGATTTAATCATTAAAGGCAGCAGTTCACTAATCGATACAGCACAGCCTTGTGAATGGGAGTGTGACAATACTTGGTCATACTTGGAGGGGATATTTGATAGATGAAGAAAACATCATGGCACATGTAGTAGACAACAATTCTTTATGTTTGTACAATTGGATTGGAGTTCTCACATTGGTGGTTGATGGTTGTTTTCTATTACTCATTATAGAGGTTTTAGTTTGGTCCTTCAGGACAGCAACTAGTTGGAGGATTTGGGAAGTTTGGGATCAACCACTTTTTGTTGGAGGTTGGTACAGTGCTGAGATTTCATCTTCTTCTGACATTGGTAGTACTAGTTGCATTTTTTCGAATGAGAGTTTCAGTTGGATGAATGTTGTTCTAAATTGTACTAGCAGTATGTGGTGGATGGGTATGATTGATTATGTACCCATGATGATCTTTCTTCACATCCACGAGAGCTTATTCCCAGTTAGGTGGACATCTAGCATTGGCACACTCCTAGATGATGTGTGGGTGAGCACAATGAGCAAGGTGGATCACTGTTCTCGAGGTTTTATTTTTGACACTTGGGAATTAAGTGTAGGTATCATCACTCTAGCTGGTGACAATAGAGATATCCCTTGGTTGGTGATTATAGAGCCGTGCTAGTGATTGATCGTCACTTTGAGTATGTTAGGTTGGGTGATGATTGGGATTGTGTTATATGGCTGGGCAGAGTATTTTTTTGGGTGCCCATGATCATGATAAGAAATGAGGTTGTTGGTGTGATCTCCTCTGGGATGCTTTGGCAATAGACATTCCATGTCATTGATTTCAGTCTTCTCAGGTATTGCAGTGTGGTTTTTGATGATGACTACCTTGGGGAATCCTAGTAGGGGAGAGTGCAGTTTTGGCACAATGTATTTTCAGTTATGATTAGAGTGGTGCAACATCAACATGGTGGATTCCTTCCGAGATTGTTGTGGGACCTTGGGATCATTCTTGATTTCAGTTTGGATCAATTTGTTGAATGGAGACTGTATTGGCATTGCTTGAGGACAAGCAATCTTTGGGGAGGGCGGACTGTAATGTCCCCATTTTTGCGCCTTCCTTAGTGCCAGTGTTTCTAGCAGGGTTGGCCTATTATTCGGTTCCCGTAGGCCAACATACTGCATAGGGGACCCATTCAAGGGCTTATGGAGACATATCAAGGCTTTGTGAGGCAGTTTGACTAGTTTGGGGTAGTCTCTTAGATTTTAGGAGGAATCTCTAATTTTTAGGGATGGATTGGGAGTTGACCGGGATGCATTAGGAGACCTCTGGGATCAACCTGGAGACTTTTGGCGTAGTTTCTATTTTTAGGAGATTTCCTAAATTTTAGGAGAAGATTGCCAGCTCATAGTAGTCAGACAACATTAGTGGACATGTGCCATCAGAGATAATTTAGATTGGGGTCCAGATGAGTGAGCTGTGAATAATTTGGAAATGATTTAATTATTTCCCAAGTTAGATGTTAAAAAAATAATAATAAAAAGTGATTATTATAATCACTTTATAATATAATAATAAGTTATAATAAGGGGGTCATGGCATAAGCCCCTAGGAGGTGATTATTATAAGTTGTAGCATAAAATGGGGCCATTTTATAATGATAAATAAGGCCCCCATTTGGATCGAACTTCTAGGTTTGTAGAAATTAAAACATTAAACTTGGCAAAGTATTTTTAAATAAAATAAGAAGCAAACCCTAAAAGAATCGAACCAAATTGGAGGGAAAGGTAAACTGAATAGAGGCATTTGGAGGCATTTTGGCATATCCAGCATTATTATTTTCATAGCAGCATTGGGATTTGATCCTCCATGAGGGTTTGAATAAGATTTCATCTTTCAGGAACGAAATCTGTTGGAGGAAATTGGAGTTGGATGTAGCCCTAGCTCTTGGTGACAGGCTTTTGCTTTAAAATCAGCTGGTTCTCCATATCAGATCGATGTTTGAATGAAATTACTTAGATCAGGTTTGAAGAGGCCATAAAAAATGTTCAGAGTTGTAGATCGGTGTGTGAGGAAGGCAGATTTATCATTTGTTAAGCACCTAGACCTGCCGTACAGCCCTAAGTTCCACCCAAATCCACCCAGCAGCAAACGTTGAGCAAGGAGGCAAAAATCAGACTACTGACATTCATAATTTAGGTCGACATATAGCTACAGGCCACTGGGACTCATATCAGACAGCAGCAGCTAGGAAAAACACCATTTACTACAGCCATACAGCCCAGAACTAAGCTTTCTTGTTGCCCAGGCCAAATTAGTAGTCGATAGCAGCTGTAGGTAGTTTATTAAACAATTCAGTGGGATCTGCATCAGCATTTAGCAACTGCGTGGGGAGAAATCAGGAGGATTAGATTCCATTTCATCCATTTGCAGTCCCCAAGAACATCAGATTTGTATGGCGGACATATTGGTACAAACTTGAATGAATTGTTATTTGAAAAAAAATAATAAATCAGATTTCCATCAGTTTTTTCATCATTCTCATTGTCTATCTTTTGAAGGAGTTGTTTTAGTGTTTGATTAAATTTTTAGCATTGCATATAGATATTCAAAAACACCAAAAAAAAACAAAAAAAATCAAAACTTTGCAAAAAATCAGACTTAGCATAAAGCATGCCTGGGGTTGCACATTACACCTTTGTACATGTGTGCATTGTTTGGTACACTTTTTTGAGTTGTAGGTTCCATCTTGTGCATGTTTTGATGATGTCTCTTCTCCTTTTTGCACTACATTGTAGCACAATTTCAATGGACTTGTCATCCCTCTCCTTTGTCAATATTATGGGTGTTATCATACTGTTAGTGCTAATGCTTTTGTGGTTTCAAGTGCATCTAGTTTTTATTTCTATGTACTAAGTGGATGCAATGACTAGTTGTCAATGCTTTTTGGTGAGATGGAACATATACATACAAACACTTTTGTGTTCCCATTTGTGGAGGCAACCTTCTATCGTCAATTCATCAGTTTGTTTAGACTATTAGCAGTTATTTTTTTAGACTTTCATTATACTTGCATTGTTTTAGTAATGTTGTTTTGGTCACTCGTGCAAATTAATATGCCATATGTATCTTCAGCTATCAGATTGTTTCCTTGATTTGCCATTTGATCATTGTTCGAGTAGTGTTGTTGGGGTCACTCGTGTAGATTTTGTCTTTTCAATTTTAATCTTTGCCTTGATATCAAAGGAGGTAATTCAACTTTAGCACTATTACAATCATCTTTTTTTTTTTTGCAGTTTCTTAATGATTTAGTGGTGTTCTTCATATTTATCCAATGTTACCCGGGGACGCGTTTCTTGCATAATTTGACTCGTCCTGGAAACGGGGACGTCCTAGAAACTCGGAAACCCGTCCCCTGGCTGTCCCATAAAATTAATTTAAATAATGTTTGAGTTTTGATATTTATTTTGACTTCCACTCTCATGTGAACTTTCAATTTAAATTATTTAACACAAACATTATATGCTAAGGTCCTACAATGTATATAAGCATGCTTTATCCATGTTTTCATATGAATATTTTAAATTTTTCCATATATTTTAAAATTTTCTTATTTTTTATATAGTCATCCCCACTGCCGTCCTTTGCTCCAGGAATAAAAAATTTGTCCTGGAAACCCGTTTGTCCATCCCCCATTCCAGGACCGTGGGGTAACATAGTATTTATCTTAAGACATTGTTAGCTTCTTAGTCCTTCATATGTATTTATCTTTTGGAGAAGAGTTTTTCCCACAATGTTTTCTTCTTTTCTCTAATTATGAATATTTCATTTCATTTGTACATGAGTCTCATCTAGGGGAGTTGTTGAGACCCATCGTTTCCTGTTTATGCATTCATCCTTAGAGATTTTAGTTTCTTCTATGTTGAACTTAATGGGGTTGTTAGAGGAAAAGGGTATTTACTATTTTCCTAATTAGTTAGGTTCCTTTTCATAGTGGTATACGTAATCTTAGGTCATGTGTATTTTTGTCTCAAGTCAGAGGATGAGGGCACATGCCATGATCTAATTTTATTCTTACCTAGGATTTCATCTAGATTTTCTTTTTTCCTTATTGCTTATTATCAGGATTCACTATTATATAATTCATTCTGTAATGAGCCCAACCTGGTTCTTGCTAAGAATTAATTGATTTCTTGCAATCACAAATAGTAAACCTTGCCAGACAGTATTATAATCAATTTCACAGTGTAATTTTCACTCCACGAGCATAAGTATTTCCAGCATATTTATTATTGTAAGCTTCTAGTCTTTTACTAACTTCCAAATTCACATGCACTTCTCACAACCTATCTTTACTTTGATACAATAAAATATACTCTTTTGTATTTTATCAAGTAAAAGACTATTAAACTAAATAACATTAATTTAATGTCTACTCTGCGTATTCTGGAAAACCAAATATAGATTTAGGTGTGATTGTAAATACCGTTTTATCACTCCTTATACATTAATTCAATAGTCTCTTTGACGACACCTGGCTCAACCTTTCCAAGCCTCGCTGCTGACTGGCCGCAGGGCCCTCAAGTCATCATGTCACCTCTTGTACTGATCGCGTTCTGTATTAACATCACCCGCGGCTGATGACAAACATCACGCAGCAAATCCTATGTTGCGTGATTCCCTGTGGGTTGCTGTTTGGCATGACGTCCAAGCCCAGCTGCCCCAGCTGCCACGCGAATTGCCAAGGAGGATCCCGTAATGCTAAAGGGAATCCATGAACTCCACACACAGCTAGAGGAGGTATGCCCAGCTGTAAATCTCCTTCACTGCTATAACAAAAACAACCTCTTATGCAGGTCTCAGTTCAATGATCAACCCAGTTTCCAGAATTAACTCCTTCCTTCTAGTTATAGACAAACAGTATGGAGGAAGAGAAATTGGTTATACAACAGCAACCAATTATGGATTAGCTTCAGAAGAATCAGTCTTCCAAATGCTAATTTGACCCTTATACTTCAGCAAGGGTACAAATCAGATAATCGGGAACAATTCCCAAGACAAGTTTAATATAAAAATATTTGATATCCAACTCCAAGAATGAGCCCATATTTATAACACTTTTGTAGCCACAGTTTCCCAAAAGATGCATCAGTTAACCACTCGCTTAAATAACAACTTCTAAATTATTATAATAATAAAGTATTATTCTAATAATGTGGCTTTATTATTAATTAATAACTTATAAGTATTAATTAATAACTATTAATTAACAAATATGAACTCATGTGATAAATCCCGCAATCACTGCTTGTAATGACTGATTGACATAGCCACCCATCGCACTACCAAAAATAGACTTACTATAAATAGTAAGTCCCCAGCCAAGGAAACTGCACACTGAATACTGGTCTGAAGCACTGACCACTGTCCATACCGCCCTGCCAGGAATAGAAACTGACCAATTGACTTACTAAAAATAGTAAGTCCAGACTTACCAAAAATAGCAAGTTTGCCAACTGGGACCCTCAAAACCAGGCATCAACTCATGAGGGTCGCGATGATGACCTGACCAAGCCCTGCCAATACCTGCTAAAAATGGGGTCATCACACATTTAATGTACATAAATTATGATTCATCTATTTCTTGATCATGTAATGTCCCCATTTTTGGTCACTTCAGGACTGTAGTTAGCTTTGGCTTACTCAGCGATTGTCATCCTTGTTAAGGGGGATGTTTGATGTTGACAATAAGCCCAGTTGGTATAGAGGACTCCTGTGACACTTTCCAAAGTGAATTTTGGTTTTTGGTGGGGTCTTCAACAATCTTGGCGAGAGCGTTTATTTATAGTAAGTCACCCAACTAGCTCCATTTTCATTATTCATCATCAGTATTGTTCCAATGCAATTAGATTTCGATTTGCATCCTTTTTTGATTGTTTCCATAACTTGGGTGTATCATTGGTTTTAATCTAATTATTTTACTAAGATTGCTTAATTTTGTCAAAAATAGTTTAAAAGATATCTTAGTATAATAGCTCGTTGGAAAGATTTTTTTTTTCTAAAATCATGGATGCATAATATTGAGAACTTGTGCATCAAATATTATAAATATTTTCATAAAATGGTCTTTTGGAGTAAAAGAAGCTTTTAAATTAACAAGTGAAATTTAAAATTGGCCTTTTGGAAAGTTTGGTGGGAAAAGTATAAAACGATTGTAGTAGGTAAATTATTCCATTTGATTATTTCATTTTTATATAGTGAAACCTTTGTGGCTTTGTGGGATTGAACTGGTTCATCTTAGGAACAAAATCCCTCTTGAAGAAGATTAGCCACATTGGTGAAAGATCCTCCTTGGTTGAGGCAATGTGGCTCATTTAGAGTCATAAGTTGCACAAAAAGGATTTGTAGGCCAGATTTGTGTTTAAATTTTGGGAAGTCTTGTTTGGGTATTTTCATAGTTTTGATGAGTTGCAGGAAGTTTAAGCGTAGATGCCATGCATGAAAGTGGATTTCTTGTTCTGGCTCGATGGATTTGACAGAAATCAGGGTCTATCTTCGTTATTGCCTTGGATGCCATTGATACTTTAGCTAAGCATTTGAATTAGAATGTTCAGTTGCTCTAGAAATCACCATCTTGATTGGCATTGAAGTCTACTTCTGCTAGGCACAATGACTCATATTAGTAGGGTGACCAAGTTTTCATTCGGGTTTTGAATTAATTGTTATAGGGGGTCGAACTTTGTGTTTGGTGTCATGTTTTCAGCCAGCACTGATGTGTTCATTTCTTGCCCCATATTGTAAGTTAAAACTTAAATTTGATGGGCGATTCAAAAATTCAATTGATGGGTGATTCAATAATTTCAATTTTTGGATGATATATGCATTGAGGATTACGCTGGGCAAAGAGAAGAACAGGTCGTTTAGGATTTATGTTAAGTCAATTATTTGTGAGGCGTTTTGGACCATATTCTGCTGTCCCAATATCATTAGTTTCTGGGCACTATCTTTTGCTAGGCACGAGTTTTGAATGTAATGATGACAAGGTTAATTTATTGACTGCCGTGAAACATTAGGTGCAGAGGGAAGGATTCCTGTTTCCCAAGGTGATGGATTGTGGTGATCTCTAGTTGGGTAAGTTGCTGGCACCATTGTTGGTGTTGCCGATGCAACTTCTCTGCAGCTGTAAGGTCTTGTTCCTGGTAAGGAAAAAACGTTTTTTGCCGCTGTTAAGGACTGGAGGAAGTGACTCTTAAGAATTTTTTTTTAATCATTACCTTGGAATTTAATCACAAGAAGTGTGAGGTTTTGTGTTACTGGTCTGAAATAGTGGTGATTGCCTTGGGTATGACCTTCACAGGGTTTGCCGCATTTCTTGTATGAAATTCGAAATTTGGCGAATCCCTATAAAATCTATAAAATTCGGTGTAATTCGTCCCAAAATTTGTACGGAAAAATGCTAGGGCATGTTTAAATGAAATACACATTCTCAGGCGGAGATGTAGAAAAATATCGCTGCAAGAATCTCCGGCTGGAAGGAAGAAACCTATTGATGAACAAAACTAGGGTGGAATCCACGACCTCCGTCGTGCTCTCGTCAAGCGGACAAAGATCACGAGGAATTTTTTTCAAAAAATATCAACGATTTGTTTTCACAGCCCGCAGAAGAGTTTTTCGGGGAACGACCATGTATAGGCAAATCTAAATAATAATAAATACAATATAAGCTTTTGAAACAATTAAAATATGAAGTATATTTTATAATGTTTTTTAAATTTATTATAAATAAATCTAAGATTTAACATAATCTTAATTTATTTAATAATTTTAATTTAACAAAGACAATATTTATATTAATTTTCAAATTTAACGTAATATTATTTTAATTTAGAATATAAGAAATTTGATCATTTTATTTCATATCTGTTTTATAATGTTAAATTATTACTTATATATTTATATAAAAATTAAATTTATGTAAGGGCGAATTTAATGTCGAATTTTTTTCCGAATTTTTTATCCTTGGCGAACTTATCCAAATTTCATTGTTGTCGAACTCGAACTCGAATTCGAACCTTGTGACTTAGGGTATGACCGAGGTAACCACCTATTGCCTTCTACTGGACTGCAAGTTGATTTTCCTTGCTGTTGGAAGGACTTGGTGATAATCGAGTTTGTGAGTTGAGACCTTCATTTCTAGGTGATTAGAAGAGAGGCCTCTTACATAAGTTCTATCCAATCATGCTATAGCTATTTTTTTCTGTCTAAGGTCAGCATTTATTCATCGCGTCTCAGTTCTGGTTGTAAGTGAAATACTTATGTTATGAAAAGAAAAATATTGTTTTAAAGTCGGATTACTTGTCAATAAATTTATTGCATCTTCTTGACTCCATGTGTGAAAGTCAAGCATCATGAATGTTATATGTATACTTGCAAAACTGCAACACATAAAAGAAAACAGAATCCTTCATTTTTGCATTCATGCAAGCCATTTGATAAAAATTTAGTCTGGAGAATGTGCAAAAATTGGTGAAAATTGATAGGGGTTCTTATAGATCGATAATCTCTTTGGCCTTCGAAGCAATTTCTATTGCTTTTTCTCTTTTTCTATGAAAAGTGTTTGATTGCAAATAATTTTTGAGAGTTGCAAGATTGAGAAATCAACTCTAACAAATTACGTATCATTTTTTAACAGTGATCATAAAATTTATAAGTATTATCTTTCTTGTTTGAGTACTTTCTATTGTCACGCATTTTTCATAGTTCCTTGATATAGCATTGACAAAGGATTGACATAGGGTGCATATGTTACTATATCCATAACGCCTAGGCATGTATTATGCCAACTTCATTGATGAAGTTTCCTTTTTTGAGTTACATACTAATATAGAGTTGAATTCTCAGAAAAGAAATATCTAGCAGCTACCTTAATTTTACAATATCAGTTTGTAACATAGTGTTTAGACATGGATTTGCATCAAAGATATTCAACATAACTTAGGAGTGGAGGCAAAATATCAGCATGACTCAATAAATATGATAACCTTAATATGATGACATTTTTAAGTCATGTAAAAAATTAGTAATTCTATCAATCACACTTTTTTATTAAGACAGTTTTAAAAATTGTGAATATGATACTCACAGCTATCATCCCTTTCACAAGAATTGCGAGGCCACCAACATAAGACATTGCCTACATGATTATATTTACCATTCTCTGTTCTTCAGATTATAAAATTCCTAATGCCCAAGAGAATTATCATGGAAATAATACCTTGTGAAACATAGATTGCTCTATTGCTTGTTGAAGGAAAACAAAAATGCATGTTGGACCTTGCCTTACTTTAATTATAGGCACTTGACAGGGATTACATTCGAGCTGTTTTTTAAAACTAGTAAAATAGTGCTGATGACATTTGGATTATTCATGTGTTATAGGATCAACTTGAGTCCCATATATTATACATCATCTACCATATGAGCAATTGATGCAGGAGCATCCTGGGGTAGTTGGCAATCCTGTATCACCAAAAATATGTTTTGGTTTGATTTTGGTTTTGGGTAGCAAGCTTGGTTGGAGACTTGAGTTTCTCGGTCACTTTGGTGATAGCTCTCGGTTGGAAGATGTGTTGCTTCATCGACAGACTCGGTGATTGGACTCGTTGGTGTTCAGTGATGCTTTGCTCGGTGGTGTTCTGTGCTTAGTGGTGTTCTGCTCGGTGGTGTTCCACTTGGTAGCACACTGCTCGGTGGTGTCTGTTCGGTGGAGTTCGGCTCGGTTGTGCCTCTCACCGAGTGGTTTGGCGTTCGGTGTTCTTGATCACCGACGGGGTTATTCTAATTGTTTGTGCTACCTGACTGGTGCATTTAATTTGGGGTTGGGTTCCTCGAGTTTTGGATCGACCGTTGGAGGTGTGAGGACCTAAATCTGATTTGGTTCACTCTCCTATGCAAATTTGATGACCGTTGGATGTCGACTGATCGATAACACTTTGGGTGTTGTGTTCTTGAAGCCGACTGTTGTTTAATTGAATTGTTTTATTGTAAAGACGACTTGTGGCTGTGTTGTATAAAAGTAGGGTATGGGTAGAGTAGGGAGGGAGAAGCAGTTAGAAGCTGGAGAGCTTAAGTAACTGATAGCTGGGATAGCTTGTGGGCTTGGGTAGATCTGTGTGCAGATCCAAGTCTTGCTTTTGTTTTGTATCTGCCCGTAACTGGGAAGGCCTTACAACCCGACATGTTTGGTGTAATTGCATATTATTGATGAATATGAATTTATTGGTGTTATATCTCTGTGTTGTATTTCCGTTGTGTTGTTTAACTTGTATGCTGCAAGGTTGGACTGTCCATTCTTGGATCCTTCGTACCTTGGCTGCGTCAGGTGGTATCAAAGCGAGGTCGATGCTGGTGGTGTTTACAAATTCATGTTCAGAACCTAGATTTTTTGCAGAGGGTTGTGATTCTTGGTATCTCCTTAGTGAACAAATCGCCGATCAGAGGCAGTTGCACTAAGGTTTTTAAGATGCCTCCTATAAGACTAAACCCTAGGTTGATTGATCAGATGAAGGAGGAGCTGCGAGAGGAGATTCATAGTGAAATGACTGAATTGAAGAATGAAGTCATGGAAGGTATCATAATTGTTGTTGCTGGATTATAGAGAGGTCCTAGAACAGATGATGGTTATGGAGAAGTTGCTGAAGACTTTGAAGCTGCTGGATCTAGTGTAAATGACAGAGCCGATCAGATGGAGAGATCTGGAGAAGACAGAACTGATCGGTTGCAGAGATCTAGTGCTTGGTTGAATGCTAGTTACTGAATGGAGGTTTCCGATTTATCAAGTAAATTGAGACCCGAGGATCTGATTGATTGGATCGGTGAGTTAGAAGACTACTTTGAGCTGGAAGACATTGGAGATCCGCTTAGAGTGAGGTTGGCACAAACTAAGTTGAAGGGACATGCTGCTCCTTGGTGGAAAGAATTGCAGAGAGACAAAGAAGAAGAAGGTGAGATGAAGATCAATCGGTGGAGGTTGATGGTGACAAAACTTAAAACTAAGTTCATTCCTGCTGATTATGAACTTGATTTGTTCAAGAAGTTGCAAAACCTAAAGCAGAAGGAGATGACCGTGGAAGACTATACCGAGGAGTTCTATAAGTTGACTATTTGGTTAGGACACAGAGAACTTTCTAAGGAGAAGGTGGCAAGGTATGTTAACGGACTGAGATTCAATATCCAGGATGAGATTGGTATGTTGAAGATTGACTCAGTGGAGGATGCTTACCAGTATGCCCTGAAGGTAGTCGATAAGCTGAAGAGGAGACATCATGGTAACACTCGAGGGAAGGAGAAATCAGAGTAGTTGGTAAAGAAAAACCGAGAGTTGAGGACGAATTGAAACCCATTGAACTGAGGAGAAAGATAGGAAGAGGTGGTGTTAGCATCTATCAAAATTTTCATGGCTCTGTGCCTTTGCTCCCATCTCTGCAATTATTGTTTGGTCTCTGGCCTAAAACCCTTGGTCTTTTTTGTGAAAATTCATGCTGAAACCCTAAACCCTTCAAAACTTGTTCTAATTTGAAGTTACTTTTTTGTAACTTAAATCTTTAAGTCATGTGTCATGTCTCGGCAGGCACATCTTTTTTTCCTAAGTCATGTTTTCTAGCGGGGCGCACTTTAATATTTCCTATTTTCCGAAGTCCCCGACGTGCCTTTACCTTTTTCATCTGTCGAGCAAGTTGTTTTAAATTGAACTATCAGCGTTGTGCCTCAAGCCAAAGATGCAGCTACTTTATTGATCAAGGCAATGCGCTCATTTGACAAGTGTCCTTTCAGGCCGAATATTCTCAAGTGGTCTGGCAACTTGGCACGCCTTTTATCTCTTAATCTCAGAATGATATGGAATATGCTTTAAGGATTGTGAGATTAATTCATGACCGTAGATCTTGTTTTGATCGAAGGGTTATCTCTAAGTCGCTAGACAAAGTCAAGGTCAACATTTTTATTCAGAGATTTGGCTAGAACCATTGATGCAGATCTAATCGTGTAGTGTGCGCTAGATCTCCGAATCAACTCAAGGGTTAAATATATATTCAGCGACTTGGCTGTTTCGTCGATCTCAAAAATCTCCAGATGGAACTTGAGTTTGGCCGAGTTAGGTTAAGTTTATTTGGTGATTCAGAGATAAGCTTGTCTCTAAATCTCATAACAAAAGTGTGGGTAAGTCAGGAATCATGAGATTAAGTCTCGGTCATTGATGCAGAGTTGATCTTGTGGCTATCTCGTGATTTAATCAGAGTTAAGTAAAATATTCAGCGACTTGGAGTTTGCCTTATCTCTGAATCTCCAGATCTAATCGCGGTTGAACCAAGTTAGATAATGTCCCATTCAACGATTTAGAGATAAAAGGAATTCGAGTGCTCGGAGTTAAAGGCAAGTTAAGAGACTGAGTACACTTGCGAGTTAAATATGACGGGGCGTTATGACTTAAAGCAAGAATGATCGCAAGATATTGTTTGAGCCATTGCGACGAGGCGACACCTGGTAGGATCTGATTGCCAGTGCTCAGATAACTTAAAGAAGATCTACGGATATGCTTTAAAGTTGATCAAAGTTTTTATCTCAACCGTCCAGGTCTCTTTCCGCACCACCTGTAGCCGTTATAACCGAAATTCAAATATTTAAATCTTATTCTTAGAGGGTTTCATGGTGGTCGACTGATATTTTGATCCAGAGCCATTAATGCACTGATCTGATCTTTTGGGTCGATTTGGCACAACTGTTGAGAGGCGAAGGGATTGTAGTCTGATGATGTGGAATGTTTTAAAGACCAGAGTTGGCGGATGAGATTTCTAACCAGATGGATAAATGCTTTTAGCAGTGCCTGGTCTCTCTGCATTTATGTTCAGCTGCTCTCTGCATCATAACTTGGGAATTCTTAGACTTCAGAGTACTGTTTTCATATCCCAAGAAGTATGGCTGCAATCCAAATCAGATTTGCATAGATTGAAGAGAAAGACAGGGTTTTCAACTTGATCTCAGAATTGAATGTCTTTAATGCTTGACATGATTGGTTGTAAACCCTAACCCTAAATGGTTCGAAGCTTGTTGCAATTCTTGTTCCTATAAAGGGATTTCCAAGACCATTTAGTAGGGGCTGGAGAATTGGGAGAATATTGTAAGCATTAGGCTTGTATTTGTTTCCAGTCTAGGATATAGCAGATGTGTTTCAGACTATATTAAGATAGAGTTGAAAGTTGTATGATTTTTGCATATTATTGTATTGTGCATTTCCTTTTCGTATTGAAGCAGAAACTAGATTTCATCATACTTAATATAAGTGTTCTCAGATTTTAAGGCTCTCTTTTGTGTTATCTTTTGAGTTGTAAGTTTTCTGGCTTACTGTATAAGTTCTGCTTATGCATATGTTCTATTCCACAAGTCTTTGATCTTAGATCAAATTAAAATGCTTTGGATATAACATTGATTCTACTGGATTATCTTCTTAAGGATTTTATAAGTAGCGTGTGGTTTGCGAGATTTTTATTTATGGTTATGAGTCTATACCAATAGGTGTGTTTCAGCTTTCAGTATTGTATTGAGGAGTTTACGCAATGGATAAGACACTGATCCAAAACTAGTATATTCTTTTGAGATATATGTCTGATAGGTTTGGCTATATTCTGTCCCTAAACTTAAATCAAACTCATTACAGAATTCTTTACATTTTACAGTTGTTGATTGTTGTTCTACCATGGTAATGGAGAGTCAATGAATGCCTGGTTAGCATTTAGTACTTCCTTACTATTATCTATTGTTATAATCGAGAAGTATAAGGTATTGTAAAGAGTTGAGTTTTGTCTGGATCAGGTGTACCCGCCTTGGTTTAATAGAGCCAAAAGTGCAGAGGGCAGTCTTGTCCCTATAGTTGGTCCAGTTACCTTGCAGAGCTCTCATACTTGGAGCTAACCACTCCTAACATCAGTCTCAAGGTATATTGGTTGCTTTTCAAAGCGTAACAGTTTCAAACACCAATAGGTGGATTTAGAGGTACTTGTTATAATTGTGGAGAAGGACATCGGTCATATGAATGTCCCCAGGCAGACAGGAAGGTCGGTAAGCACCGAAATGCTGTGGTGAATGAAGTTGTAGAGAATGAACCCGAGGTGGATGGTGAGAATCTGATGATTAGAAGAACATTGCTGACCAAGAAGCAAGTTGATCCTTGTCAGAGGAGGAGTTTGTTCAGGACTGTGTGTAAGTCTGGTGGTAAATGTTGTAAGGTGATTGTTGATGGAGGAAGTGCTGATAACTTGGTTTCTGAGGAGATGGTTCAGAAGCTTAGTTTGAGGAGGTTGAGACATCCTTGTCCTTATAGGATAAGCTGGTTGCAAGAAGATCATGCAGTGGAGGTTAAGGAACAGTGCATGGTGGGTTTTCACATTGGTTCTTATAGAGAGGAAGTATTATGTGACATTGTGAATATGAGTTCTTGTCATGTTTTACTTGGAAGACCTTGGCAATATGATAGAGAGGTTATTCATGACTATAGAAGAAATTTCATTACTGTTCTGAAAGATGGACAAAAATTTACTTTGACTCCTTTGAGGGATGAAAGACAAAGGATTGAAGAACTTGAGCATTGGAAGGAGATCTGAGAGAGCTGCAGAGGTTAGTGCAGAAATTAAAGTTCAGAGATCTGAAAGCAAATCAAAGAGTACTAGAGGTAAAAGGAAGCAGAAGAAGAACCGAGGTAAGAGTGTATCGGTTGAGGACTTGGAGGACATGTATATCAAGAACCAGTTTGGGATCTATGTGTTGAATCCCAGAAGATGTTCGTTGAGCTGCTGAGAACATCTTTTCGCACTTGTGGTGTCTGATGCAGGAGCATCCTGGGGTACTTGGCAATCCTGTATCACCAAAAATATGTTTTGGTTTGGTTTTGGTTTTGGGTAGCAAGCTTGGTTGGAGACCTGAGTTTCTTGGTCACTTTGGTGATAGTTCTCGGTTGGAAGATGTGTTGCTGCATCGACAGATTCGGTGATTGGACTCGGTGGTGCTCGGTGATGCTTTGCTCGGTGGTGTTCTGTGTTCGGGGGTGTTCCACTCAGTAGTACACTGCTCGGTGGTGTCTGTTCAATGGAGTTCGGCTTGGTTGTGCCTCTCACTGAGTGGTTTGGCATTCGACGTTCTTGATCACCGACGGGGTTATTTTGATTGTTTGGGCTGGCCGACTGGTGCATTTAATTTGGGGTTGCGTTCCTCGAGTTTTGGATCGACCGTTGGAGGTGTGAGGACCTAAATCTGATTTGGTTCACTCTCCTATGCAAATTTGATGACCGTTGGATGCCGACCGATGGATAATACATTGGGTGTTGTGTTCTTGAAGCCGACTGTTGTTTAATTGAATTTTTTTATTGTAAAGCCGACTTGTGGCTGTGTTGTATAAAAGTAGGGTATGTGTAGAGTAGGGAGGGAGAAGTAGTTAGAAGCTGGAGAGCTTAAGTAACTAATAGCTGGGATAGCTTGTGGGCTTGGGCAGATATGTGAGCAGATCCAAGTCTTGCTATTGTTTTGTATCTGGCCATAATCGAGAAGGCCTTACAACTCGACATGTTTGGTGTAATTGCATATTATTGATGAATATGAATTGATATTGGTGTTATATCTCTGTGTTGTGTTTCCGTTGTGTTGTTTATCTTGTATGCTGCAAGGTTGGACTGTCCATTCTTGGATCCTCCGTACCTTGGCTGCGCTAGCAATCAACCACACTATTATCTTTAGGAGATAGTTGTTCTTAGGCAATGGAAGTTAGAGATGATGTTTTTGTTGTTTTCACTTATGTTGTTAACTATGTGTTTCAAGAGTTCTTATACATTCTAAAATTAATAAAACTTGATATCTATTACCCATTTCATCCAAAAGTCGAATATCATTGTAAATTTTTGTGATAACAAATTCTTGGTTTCATATATGAAAGAAAATAGGGTTGTTGCCTTGGTATTGATTAAAGAAGTCTATATCAAATTGTTGACCCATATGTGGTGAGTGTGCATGCTCTTATGTGGAAGACAAGACTGATATTCTTTAGCATGAGCGATATTGCGATTTGAGATTTTAAGTATTTTTCTACAACTAGTTGAACTGATTTGGTTCACGTGCCGGTTTTATTCAAGAATAGAAGAAAAATTGTGCAAGGTGTTTGGCTAGAAAATACAGGGTATGTGCAGGATCGTGGTATGCCAAAAAGTGGCAATGGGAAAAAAATACATTTTCTCTCTTGCCAAACATGCCAAAATCCGCTTTGACTTTTTGTATGGGTTGGACAAAATTTGAATATGGTTTGGTAATACCAAACCAAATCGGATATCCGTTAATATTGGATATCGAATCCAAAAAAACGAGAAACACATTTTAGTAAAATGGGCATAACTTTTGTTTTCTTATCGAAATTTGATTTTTTACAGGTGTTGAAAAGGTGATTCAGAGTCCTACACTACAGATAAGGTAATTTTATTGGATTATAAACCAAAATTTAATTTATCATTTGAAGTCGATCCTTAATTTTAAAACTTGTAATAATCACAATTTTTGCATACAAAATCATTCTTTTTAGTTCAATTTTGCTCCCATAAGAATTGACATAGTTAAAAAGTAGTAAATAATGAAAAAAATATATTTTAGGTACTAATGAGATTGAATTTTTTTCTTAAATCGTCATACAGGGTTTCCTTGTTGTCTTTGATTCTTTATACACCTTTGCCCAAGATGACCTAAGAGAAAATATCTCTCTATACCTCTCTTTCCCTCTCTCGATTTGCTTAGTTCTATCTTTTTCTCTTTCCCTCTTGTTTTATATCCCTTTCAATCCATCTCTATCCCTTTTCCTTGCTCTACATCTATCTATATCTCTCCTCTCTCTTCATTGCTCTACATATATCTATAACTCTCCTCTCTCTTCCTTCTCTGCATCTCTCTCTCTCTCTTTGTCTCTACTAATTTCTCTTCTCTCTATTTATGTCCCTCCCTCTGGCTCCCTCTATCCATACCTATTTCTTACTTGTCTCTATCACTTGCTTTCTATCTCACTCTTTCCTCTTCTATCTCTATCTCCTCATAGATATATCTTCATTTCTATCTATATCTCATTATGGCTAGCTCTCTCTTATTTTCCTCATCTCTCCCTCCACCTATCATAATCAATCAATTAGTTAGAGGAGGGAAAGGATGAGATAGTAAGATGAGGGAGGGGAATGGGGTAGAGATGAGGTAGAGAGAGAAGGGGAGGGGGAGACAAATGAGGTAGAGAGAGAAAGAGGATAGTTAGGGGTATAGATGAAGATGGTGATGAGAGAGAGAGAGAGAGAGAGAGAGAGAGAGATGGGATGGTGTGGGGAAGGGATGGGATGGTGAGATGAGGGAGGGGAGAGAGTGTGAGATAGGGGTAATTAGGGGAAGAAAGATGAGATGGAGATGGTCCTAGGATGTCTTAAGGGGTCCTAGGTGCCTTTAGTGGTCCTAATGGGTTGTCATGTAAATTAATGGGTAATGAGATATATTAATGAATCCTAGGATACATTAATAGGTCCGAGGGGATCCTAAGATACATTGATGGGTCAAAAAGAATCCTAGGACACATTGATGGGTCAAAAAGAATCCTAGGATACATTAAGGGGTCCTAGGGTGTCTTAAGGGGTCCTAGGTGTCTTCAGTAGTCCTAAGGGGTCCTAGGATACATTAATGGGTCCTAAGATGTCTTAAGGGGTCCTCAATGATATAAGTGGTCTTAGGAATCATAATTACAATAATTTGTCCTAGGATGTCTTAAGGGGAACTTGGTGTCTTGACTAGTCCTAAGGGGTCCTATAATACATTAATTGGTGTTAGGATGTCTTAAGAGCTCTTGACTTTCTTAAGAGGTCCTAAGGGGTCCTCATATGTATTAATAGGTCCTAGGATACATTGATGGGTGCTAGGTGGCCCCAGGGTAGATTAATGGGCTTTGGGATACATTCATGGGTCCCAGGGCATCCTACGACACATTAATGGTCCCGGGGGTCCTAAGAGGTCGTAGTTGTCTTAATAGGTCCTAAAAGGGCCTAGAATGTCTAGTGGTCCTAAAGGGGCCTAAGATACATTAATGGGTCCTAGGATATCTTAAGGGATCTTAGACGTATTAAGGGATTCTAACGTCTCTTCGCACATGTATTAATGTGTTCTCGGATACATTAATGGGTTTTGGGATACACTGATGGGTCCTAAGGGGTCCTAGGATACATTAATAGTTCATATGGGTCTTAAGGGGTGCTAAGGGGTTCTAGGTCTCTTAAGAGGTCCTAAGGCATCCTAGGATATACTAATGGATCCTAGCATGTCTTAAGTGGTCCTAAAGGGGCCTAAGATACATTAATGGGTCCTAGGATGTCTTAAGGGGTCCTAGATGTCCTAAGGGATCCTAAGGTCTCCTTGTACATGTATTAATGCATCCTAGGATACAATTATGGGTTTTGGGATACATTAATGGGTCCTAAGGGGTTGTAGGATATATTAATATTTTGCAGGAGTCTTAAGGGGTGCTAAGGTGTCATAGGTGTCTTAAGAGGTAGGGATCTTAAGGTCTCCTTGTACATGTATAAATGCGTCCTAAGATACATTAATGGGTCCTAAGGGGTCCTAAGATGCATTAATGGTTCATAGGAGTCCTAAAGGGTGCTAAGGGGTCCTAGGTGTCTTAAGAGGTCCTAAGGGTGCCTAGGATATCCTAGGATGTTTTAAGTGGTCCTAAAGGGCCCTAAGATACATTAATGGGTCCTAGGATGTCTGAAGAGGTCCTATATGTCCTAAAGGTTCCTAAGGTCTCCTCGTACATGGATCAATGCATAGTAGGATACATTAATAGGTTTTGAGATACATTAATGGGTCCTAAGATATATTAATGTTTTGTAGGAGTCTTAAAGAGTGATAAGGGGTCCTAGGTATCTTATGAGGTTCTAAGGGGTCTTAGGATACACTAATTGGTCCTAGAATGTCTTAAGGGGTCCTAAATGTGCGTAAGATACATTAATGGGTCATAGGATATCTTAAGGGGTCCTAGATATCTTAAGGAATCCTAAGGTCTCCTTGTACATGTATAAATGCGTCCTAGGATACATTAATGTGTTTTGGGATACATTAATGGGTCCTAGGATGCATTAATGGTTTGTAGGAGTCTTAAGTGGTACTAAGGGGTCTTAGGTGTCTTGAGAGGTCCTAAGGGGTCCTAGGATACACTAATGGGTCCTAAGATGTCTTAAGTGGTCCTAAAGGGGCCGAAGATACATTAATGGGTCCTAGGATGTGATCTTAAGGGGTCCTAGATGTCTTAGGGATCCTAAGGTATCCTCGCACATATATTAATGCATCCTGGATACATTAATGGGTTTTAGGATTTATTAATGGGTCCTAAGGGGTCTTGTTGGTGTGAGTTTTGTTCCACTACAACATGCGAGATCGAATACTTAGTATTCCAAGTTGAAACACCAAATCTCCAACTCTCTCTTGAATATGGATTCTCATATGCTAAACAATGTACATGGATTGTGTGATCAAATGAGACAACCTCAAGGTTCCTTCTTATTGTGGACTTTCACTTAGTTTTATGATGTGATATGCTAGTTATCACAAAGGGACTTATGCTGTTCAATCAATTGATATCAACTTGACTTTAACTCTTCCAACCAACTAAATTGCAAGGGAAAGGGTTTAGAAAACTACTCTACTCCTAGAATGCAAGAAATTGTGGATGTCTTTGTGACTCTACAAGACTTAGTTTAGCCATCGACATCAAGTAGTGCAATTTCCTAAGGTAAATGTAAGATATTCAAACTACCACCATTTCATTAACACCATCCATCGATGCATATCAATGTGCAAGCAATAATCGAAGTTAAGTTCATATAAATGCCATTCGACCGCGCAAGACAAACTCACAATCAACAAGCAACTAGTGGTTTGGTCTAAGCGAGTTCATCAAAGAAACATCCAAAATATCCTCCATCCAATTCAACACTTCTCCTAATCATCATGAAATGAAATCCTAAGTGAGGAATTGAAGAAAACTTGCAATACGATCCAAAGCAACATAAGTAATCCACCTTGAAGACCAACAATGAATCAACAATTACTTTGATAGAATTATGGCAACAATTTCAATAAGTCTCCTCTCCTACCCTATTCTCTTATTTACATCTAATGAGTCTAATTTCTAACCCCTTACAAATGGGGAGGCCTTGGCCTTTTATAGTTGCTCAATTACAATGAAGGGCCAAGATCAATTCAAGATCAAGGGCCAAGATTTACCCATGACAAACCCTAATTAGGGTTGCCAAACTATCATCCAATTACATGAAGGCACCAACCTGTGGGCCAGTAAGGAAATTACAATGCTTTTGAGAGCCAATGGGAAAATTGTACACTTGGCATAATATGATTGAATGGGCTTGGACACATGTAACTAGAATTTTCTGATTGGTTGAAGCCAAGTGGGCACCACCTTAGCATCCTTATCTCGTAGGATTGATCAATCCTTTTTTGATGAGAAAATATCTCTTGATACTCAACATTATCAAGCCTTCGATTGTGATGGCATATTTCCAAATTGCTTCATCTTTTCAAATTTTCTCCATCTTCGTTCTTGGAAATTTTCTCATTGCCATGATTTGAACTTGATTGTACTTGCAAACTTGCAAACTTGAAACTTGAAACTTGAAACTTGAACTTCTTTAAGTGATGAAGTCTTCATGCACTTGGATCCTTCAAAATGAACTTGGATTTCCAGAGGAAATTCAAGTTGATTGACAATTTCTTCCACTTGTAAATTCTATTCTTTCTTCTCTTTATTCTTTGATTTCTCGAACTCCATCTTGGCCTTGATCTTTTCATTTGTACTTTGATAATCTGATTTTGAATCTCCTTCTCATTTGAAGTCCTCGAACTTGATTTTGCCAACCTCTCCTTGCTCCATATTCACCTTGCAAAAACAAAGGAGATGATGAGTGTGCTCCCCTTATTAACACAAACACACAACAAAATCGAGAATAACAAGATTTGCAAAGACAGGAAATGGGCTTTCTATTATCCACAATGAAATGAAATTACAATATTTTGAAATATAACATGCACATTCAGAAAAACAACATGCACAGCCACATGGGCATTTTATTACAATATTCTGCAAGCTAGAGCCACCAGATGCATAACTTAGAACTGCCCTAGACAACCCTACGGGCTTTCAATATATAGGCAATTTTAACCGCCCAAGAAGATTCTAGAAATCAAACCCTAAAGTTTGAGGCCGACCATCCCTAAGATATTATTATTCATTTTTATTACATTAGAATAGGCCCAAACAACTTCGGAACCCAAAAAGAAATTTTGAAGAAACTTTAACTTTTTTAAGTTCAAGTAGCGCAACTTCTGGAGACCATAACTCATCACCCGTTGACCCGATGGGCCGTCGTAACCCCATTTCGGAAATGCCACGAAGTGCTCTACAACTCCCAAATGGCGCAAAGTCTAATCAACCAAGGTTTCGACCCCTTTCAGAGCCTCTAAAGCCTTCAAAACTGAGTTCGAAGTTTCTGTACCCTGCTGCCAATACTGAAAATATTCAACATCTACAAAACTAGACTTGATCTAGCAATGAAACTTTACTGGCAGGCTGATACAATCAAAGTGAACCTCCAGGGAAGAAAATAGAACATTCTGAGCTCAAACGAAAAACTTACTAAAAATAGTAACTTTCCAAAAATAGCAACTCTGCACAAAATAGCCCTCATTGAAAAGAAACCAGAAAATATTTTTGGGTGATGCAAGATTGCTCTTACACCCAGGATGCTCCTGCATCAGGAGAAAATGCTTTAAGCTCATGAAATGATGAGTATAAACGAAATGAAAGAAATCTGAAAGCTTGCATGAAATCAAACTGCATTAACATCAAAACAAGGAGGCAAAATGCAATTTGATCATGTATTTCTTATTTTCTACTTGACTTGAAATGAAATTTCTTCAAAATTTTGGGATTTAAATGAGTTTGAGACACAATTATATGCCCAGATCCAACTTTCTTTCTGCACTTTATCTATGATTTTAGAGAAAATCAGTGATATATTCTCTCCAAACTCCCCCCAAAATCGCCCCCTAAGTCTTAAAATCGCAGCTAAAGATGAAATTGCTGCCCCTTGGAGTGAAGTAAGTCTGAGATTTTTAGCCAATTCGCTGCTCTTAGAGGAAGAGCTCTTGTTTGAACTTGATGGTAAAATGAATTGGCTCCATCCTTCTTATATAGGCGCTCTCAAATAATGAAGGGGCAGGTCTATTTGGGCTGACTTGCACTCCTTTTGGCCAATAAAATCCATGCAATTTAACTCTTTTTACTCTCCCATAGTTGGCCGACTTTGTTAAGGAAGGTGAAGGTAAGTTTTATCATCAAATGGCCATGTAATCGCACCCCCAACCTCCTCATTGATTTACCTCAAGTTTGGGCAGAAATTGAAGGTCTGTGAGGATTGTGAATCCTAGCTAAGGGACGGATTCAACCCCTCAGCTAGGATTGGATTAACATTTCCAATTGAATCTCCATTTTCTTAATAGCATCCTCACTTTGTTTTCTCACTCTACCTAACTTGTTGGGCGAAATCAACAGATTTCGGGATATTTAAAGGGCAAATTGGTCTGATTTTGATCTCTTTTCTCAACATATCATCACTCTTATGCTCTTATCCTTCGTTTTCTTCCTTCCTTGTGCGAATAGAAGGATTAATTTATGCTGCAAACACCATGAACACAAGGTGGAAATTACCCATAGGCTGGGATTTTCCACTTGTAGTAGGGCGTAATTCTTACCTTTTGTAGGATTTGGAATCCTAAGAGGGTAGTGGATTCCGCCATCCCTCTAGGATTCACTTTCATCCTCTTCATGCCCATTCTTGTGATCATACTTAAACATCTCAACATTTCCTTTCGTTTTCTTTTGGTTTGGGACTTGATTTGGGGAGTCCATTGTTTGCTGGAGGCGGAAATTCAGCCTCTTAGGATTGAGAATCCCAAGTAGAGGGCAGAATCTGCCCTCTCCTTGGGACTGATTATCCACTTTTCATCATTTGATTGCATTAAGTTTGGGCTTGAAACTCGCCTTATCTCCTCATATTTGGTTTCGGGTGATTATGCACTTGTACTCCACATTCCATCCTCTCCATGCCTTCATGTTTTTATACCTTAATGGAGGGCAGAATTCTCAATGGTCTTAGGACTGAGAATCTCAAGTAGAAGGCGGATTTTGCCCTCTCCTTGAGACTGGATTTGGTTATCTTAAAATCTCCAACTCCATTGTTTCTTCATCGATTGGGTCTGATTTCTGTTGTTCAACATCATCTTAGCCTTTTTTCCATATGGGTTCTCATTTTGGTGGCACTAAAAGGGAGCAGAAGTCTGGGCTTGGTTGGGATTAGGAATCCCAAGAAGACAGTGGATTCCACCATCCTTCTAGGGTTCTTCATTACTTCTTTATCATTGCCCCTTTGTCTTCAAAATTCTACCACCTCACCCTTGAGGATTTGATCGCCATTGTCATGATTGTTATCTTGGATCTTGCTGTCAACTATACCTTAAGTCCTTTATCTTGGTGGTCAGATTGGGGAGGCGGAATTTCCAGCTTTCCTAGGATTCGGAATCCTGAGGTTAGTGGATTCTGCAGTCCTTCTAGGATTTTCTCTCTTTCAACTTATCTTCCTTCAAACCATTTCACACCCTTTCAATTGCAACTTAATGCTTCAATCATGTTTCAAGGTGAGTTTTGACTACTTATTTCCATCTGAATTGGGCATGTTGAAGTCTGATTTCTCATGTTTGTTTGCACTTTTCTTACTGTGATTCTTCATCTTTTTCCTAAGGATTTGACCTCCATACCATGCCAAATTGTTCCTCTATCATCTCAAGTTTTCCAACCCTAGGCGGACTTTGAAGGTGGGCTAGGATTAGTAGCTATGGGAGAGGGCGAAAATCAGGGGTGTGCCAAGATTTTGAATCCTAAGGGGCAAGCAGATTCCGCCATGCCTCTAGGATTTTTACTTTGCATTTCTTCCACACTTATTTCATACCTCATCCCTTGCCTTTGGCTTCATTTTTACTCCCCTTTAAGCAAGCTTGGGAGCATAGGACATGTTTCAATACCCCTACCTCATGGCAGAATTTTCATAGTTGTTAGGATTGAGCCTTTATTAAGGAGGCAGAATTCCTACTCTTCATAGGATTTGGAATCCTAAGAGGGTAGCAGATTCTGTCATCCCTCTAAGATTATTTTAACTTCGCCAATTCTCCTAAAAAAACATCATTTTGCACTTTCCTTTCACTTTTCTTATCAATTTGCACTTGGAACTCGCTTTTAATAGCGGCGTAATTTTGGGGGTTGCTAGGATTATGAATCCTAGGACATGGTCGGATTCCGACCTAGTACCAGGAATTTTTCATTTGCAAGTTAATTCCCTAAATTCATCAAGTCAGTTTCTTCAACTCAGAGGGCGAGAGGATTTATATAAAATATAACATTTAAGTATAAGTTACTTTTAATTTATATTTTATATAGTTATTGTCAGGATGTTTGAGATAGGTTTCAGCTCCATAGGAGTTATAATAAATATTTTAGATTTTGTCTTTCCAAAAAATTCCAGACTTGCCAAATTTCAGGATTTAGCACGCCTTTCAGGATTTAGCACGCCTTCGGCAGTGTTACCTCCCACAACCTTTCCTGACTTTCTAAGATTGAATTGACATTGGAACAAGGATTTTCAAAAGATTATAACTTTTTTGAACACAAATCCTTTGATTTCAACTCCATATCCTTGACAAAGCTTAGCTCAACTCTCGCTCATATCGCTGATAGACTTGATTGCCTACCAGGCCAAAGTTGCCCAAACTCATCTCTTGGACTTGGAGACTTAAAAATTGCTACCAACTAAGACCACCTAAGACCACTACTCCTACTGCCAAAGCCCAAAAGAGGGGGTCCCCATTTGCAATGGGGCGATGGTGTGAAAACCTCACAACATCTAGCACCCACTTGAAGAAATGTTCCTGAACATTTCAAGGATAGAACTTGCTTGGAACCAGGAACCTTTGATCAACTCCATTCTCACCTATCAAATGACTAGGAAATGCACTCAAACTGGAAGAAACCACAAATTGAGCTAAGAGCCTTCATCCTCGATTACTCACGTGTGTGCAAGTGTATTCATTCCCCGGTTGACAAGAACATGGAAATATTCTTAGATCTATTGAACTTAGCTATTTTATATCCATGCTCCAAAAGCATCCTAGATAGAGCCTTGCTGCCAGTCAGGCATCCATAGCCTCGGCAAGGTTATCGCTGTGGTTTCACCACGAACATTGCTCTACGTTTAGTTAAATTATATTGAATAGCACCAGTAGAGATATTTGCACACCCAAAACCAAACTGCCTTATACTTTATTTCCTTTTCTCATTTTTTCTTTGATTCAGGTTGAAGAGCAAAAATCCAGGATCAATGGGGAGCATACCCATTGCCCAAACCAACTCTCTTCCCCTATCAGTAACATTTTTCTTTCTTTTCTTTTCAAATTCCATTTTGTTTTGGCTTACAAGTAGTGAAGCTTGTAAAAGGTTTGGAAAAACCATAGTGTTACTGAAGTAGGCATATAATTTTCACTAACTCCAACTTCACCTTGAGAACTCCCAAAGAACTCAGAGTAATTAAGTGTGAGTAAAATGTTGTAATCGAAAGACTCAGGTACTAAAAAACACAACTTATGACTCCATCCATATTTAGGACATCCTTTTTGAAGATAAGGTTATTAGGAGAAATCTCCAATTCAAAGGCACCTCACAAAGAGATATTTAGGAAGTAAACCAAACAAATCCACTGGGAAAATACCAGAGTGTGTTGTATGATGCATCGCCTTTCTCATAAATTGGGATCCCTCAAACTGAACTAACCAAAGAAGACACCTAAACTAAAGCAAACTAAACTACTGAACCACTAAACTGAAGCAACTAACTGAGCCCTCTAAACAAATCTCAAGTCAATTGACTCAAGGAAAATTAACGTGGCTCCAAGACAACTAAGATAACCGATGGAAAGGAAACCTACTCTAACCTTCTTGAACCAAATGGTTCAAGACAAACCTACTCTAACTTTGTACAAGACTTCTAAAGGGATGACACTTGAAAGACCGATATATACACATGATCTAACATGGTTTCTTAGAATGTTCAAGAGCAACAAGGCTTGGGTGATAGTTCTCAATCTCACAAATTGATCCTTGTTCTCCGAAAAGAATTTTGTCACCTCACATTCGAATTCGTGAAATTTATCATGTAAGATCAACTGTTGAGGCAATTCATGAGGGCCATGATCAATCTATAAACAAGTTGTCTTTCCTAGATCACCATAATCAAAATAATAACTTTCAAAACTTTCAAGAGTAAAGGCAGGAAAGGAAACAACCTAGTGTGCTTCGTTGTCAAATGGACATTTTTGTTCAATTCTTTTTTGATCATCCACAGATTCAAGAGGCTGAAGTTGGTGGTGTATCCTCCCACTGGCACTAGCATGTAACTCATGAGTGGTCAAAGAAGGATCAATCTTGAAATCAAGCCCACAAAATATCGCTTTTGGAGGCTTGTCGTTGTATAACATGAACCATGTATCCTTGTGAGTCTCCTCGACCGCATCGTCAAAAATCAAGGATTCTTTGATGATTTCTCCCTCAAATATCTCCTCAAGTTGTTCAAATGCAATATAAAATTGTAGCACCAACCCAAACTTCTCTTCATTTTCTTCTTCCATATCTTGCACATTCTCACCAAATACATTTGAAGCATCATCATCTGACATGAGATTTCTAATTGATTTCTCTTTAGGAACATAGTGCAATTCTTCATGTGGGATTTCATCAAGCATGGTGTCCTCAAAACTTATAGGAGGATCATCAAACATCTTCATGAATTGTTCCTCGAATGACATTTCAGGTGGCAACGTCTTTGGAGGTCGAAGTTGATGGTGAATCATGCCACTTGCAACTAGTCTGCCTCGAAATGTAGTTGGCAATGATTCCTTTTGTACTTCTTTCATGACATCTTTTAGCACCCCCCCAAAGAATATGGTGGTGATGATATCTTGTGTCACATTGTCAAATTGCTCTTCATATTTGGATTCACTTAGGATATCTTGAACTTCTTTATTCAATCCGCCTACCAAATTATCTTCTTCTCCAAGGGTGCCTGAAACTTTTTGCAATTCACTTTCAAGAATCTCCATCTTTATTATGCATGAAAGTTCACCAAGGATTTCCTTTTCTTCAAGCTTGTGATGATCTTCTTGTAGTTCTTCATGTGCTTCCAAATGTTAATCTTTTCCTGTTATCCTTTCTCTTTCTTGGATGAAACCAATTGCCTCCTTGATTTTCTTCTCAACATCTTCCTCTTGTGATGTGATGCATGAAAGTTCATCTTCCTCTTGAACTTCATTGTCGTTATGCTCAACCATGCTATCTTGTTGAAGAGAGAGAAATCATGGTTTATCAAAATTTATTACTCTCCTTGGAAAAATGACTAAATATAGTAATTTAGTGTTTTGAGAAGATTGTTACAAAATAGATCATGGATGGAAAAGGGACTTCAGATGAAAAAACTTGTGAACATTTAATGTTTTAAATACGAAGGATGAACTTGAATTAATTACAATTATTTTTTTATATATGATATTAAAACAGTACCTATTGCATTGTGTAGAGCTCGGAATCACCTTTCCAATACCTATAAAAAATCAAAATTTTGATAAAAAATGCAAAAGTTATGGCCATTTTACTAAAATGTGTTTTTATTTTTATTTTTTCATATCCAATTATTGATTTGGATCTGATATCCGATAAGGACCAGATATCCGATTTCTCTGACATAATTTGCCTCCCCGCTTTTTGCCTTGGGATTGCCATGGGTATGGCTTGGGAATGCCAAACCTGGAAAGTCAACCTAAAAAATGTGTTTTTGAAATCTCCTTGTGTTTCTAAACTTCGACCGTGTAGCTGATGACTTTCTTTTTATCCGAAATTGATGAAACAAAAAGGGCTGCTTAAGGAGATTCTCAATTTTCTGCCAATATAAATTCTGTCAAGTTTTAAGTTTAATAAATACTTATTATTTATTTTCTCATTGGATTACGTCTAAAGTCTTGATCGATAGGCTGATTGGAAAACGTCTATAACTTTAAAACGGTAACATTCTTCAAATTTGAAAAATGCGTCACATTCTACACTTCACATACTATAAGAAAAAAATTAAAATTTATTAAGTTTTGACCAAGTTAAGTGGTCAAACGCACGAGTTTTTATATTCTGAAAAAAGTTGTAAAAAATCATAATTAATTATTTATTTGGAAAACAATTACACAAAAAATATGCGTCACATCCGGACATGAGTCTTCTACTTAAATATAGAATCTTATAAAAAATAATTATTATTTGATTGTGGTTAGGGTGGTCAGACATACACCTACTTATCTTTTTCCTGAAATTTACGTACTACTACATTGAAATTTCAAATTTTTATCAAATAGATTATATTTTTTCCAAAAAACAACTAGTAGCTTAGAAACTACATTCAATTTCCTATAGATTCTCTTCTGACATATATTTTGATATAAGGTTGATAACTTGTTCAAATTTTTATGTCAAGTTGCCTTACCCTATTTTTCTAAAATTTCATTACCACTTAAGGACCTAGTTTGGCATACCATGATCCTACACATACCCTTACAATAGAACAATTTTTATTGAAAATTTGTGAACATTCCTAAAAATCAACAAAGATATTAGGGAAATGGTATTTTCTTTTTTTTTCTTGATTTTTCTTGTGGAGAAAGTACTTTCATTATCTAGGTTTAAGTTTGAATCCTTAAGTAAATTTTCTATTTTCTAAAGCATTAGTAGAGAATCATACGCAACATGTTTTAGAATTCCCATGTCAGAATATGGAGCAGAGTTTACTTCCAAACAATTTAAAAAATATTGTGGCAAGCGATATGGATAGTTTTGAATTCATTATGTTAAACCCCTAGCCAAAAGTCACATCCTAAACTTGCCATTCATAGGGCATGTTGACTTTGTCTTAATTGAGGGGATATATGTAGATTTATTATGTACATATAAGCTAATCTGAATATCTAAATGAATAAATCATTCAAGAAGTTTTATGTTATGACTTTTGATTAAGCTAGGGGGTGGAATAATATTTAGTACACATGGTGGTCCAACAGGTTGGAATCCAACTATTGCAACCATTCCTCCTAGACTTTATATATTTACGCCATCCTGAGAGAATATGCATCATTTTCTATTTTTTAATCATCTTATATATACTTGGACCAAAGTAAGAATATATCATTGATCCAGCATTAATATGCACTGTAACTATGTGTTTTGTGCTTAATGCTTAAGTAGGTTGTTTTTTTTTGTATGCGTGAAGTTTCCTTCCTACATTGATTAAAGTAGGTTAATTGGATTCAAAGGTACATCTTAAAAAAAATAGGAGACAAAAATAGCTCCAATGTCTAAAAAGAGCACATTAGTAAAACCTAAACACCAGAAGCTGCATGAAAATATCTAGCCAACTATAAGGTAAACAAAAAAAAACAAAGGTTCTCTAAGACATGCCAAACCTCCTAGAAGTAATATCATGAAATTTTTTGGCCAACTCGATAAAAATCCTAATATTATTCTTAGTAAAGTAGACAAAGGCAAAGCTATGGTGGTCATGGATAAAGATGAATATTGGGTAGAAACATAAATATTAATATTCTATAGAGCAAGTTCGTACCACATCATATTTCAAAATTAATATCTTTTATGCATATTTCTTTTTATCTATGGTGAATTCTTGTGTTTTGTGTTTTTTATTGATTCTGATCACAAAAAATCAGAAAGACTTTACATTGATGTCTTGCAATCAACACTTTATTGTTTCTAATATTTGAATGAAAACAGGATCCAGTCATAGGAGGTTGCTTGCTTCTTACGTACACAACAGGTTATGTTGCTCCACTTCTAGTTGCAGCTTCCTTTGCTGGTGCTATGCAGGCATGAACTAATCATTTCCTTTTATGCTGTCATTGAACTGTTCAGAAATTTTTCTTTTGGAATTGTTTATTGACATCAAAATTTTAAACATTGATATTAATTAAGATCTTAGAAGAAAACATGTTTGTAAGGCATTCGGAGGACTAAGGGATTGCACAACTAAAGTAGAGAAAATATACAATGAGAAATAATAGAAAGAGTAGGAATGAGAACTTGGTACTTAATTTATATATCAAAAATATTGCCTGCACAAAAGATTAACTGGAGTCTAAAATAGGACAACAGTGATAGTCAGGTAGAGTAACAAGAGAGCTTCTTGATCTTGTATTTGATCAACATATGCAAAGTTGGCCGAGAGGGGATGTTGATTGGAATAGTCATAATGTTAAATAGAAGTACAAATACAAGGTCTGAGTACAAAATTATAATTTATTACCTTTAAGCATATCAAACATGAGCATCTTGATGATGATGGATCATGGAGTGTGATCCGAAACGTTGATGAAAAAACTATTTTACGCAATCTAATCTAGAAGCTATTGCATCCTATTATAATAGATTATGTAAATCTCGTCTTTAATTGAATTTATTTAACAACAAACTAAACCAAAGACAAAAAATTGATAACAATTTGGATACGTGGGCACATCTACACATTTATTTTGGAGCATTTATTCCAACACCCCCTCTTAGTGTTACTATAATAAAGTGACATACAACTTTAAATAATAGGAAATGCATTATGTAAAAGTTGTTCTTTGAAAACAATTCTCAGGTCATTAAGAATTCTTCAAGCTACTCATCAACTATTGTCACCTAGCTATCATCCAAGTCCCCTACGTCATTGGATACCATTTGCACATGAAGTGTCACATCACCCTTGTAAAGTTATAATGCTGAATTTCCAAATTTTGGATCCCCCTCTGAACTATTGGTCATTAGGTCAAATAAAAGGGTACATTACAATTCTCTAAAAATTTTAAAAAAAAAGAGCAAATAGAATAACAAATTATTTGCATTGATTTATTTATCAATAGATTACAATTTTAAAGTTGTTGAAGACTCAAAGACCCCCCTCTGAACTATTGGTCATTAGGTCAAATAAAAGGGTACATTACAATTCTCTAAAAATTAAAAACAAAGAACAAATAGAACAACAAATTATTTGCATTGATTTATTTATCAATAGATTACAATTTTATAGTTGTTGAAGACTCAAAGATCCTTGTATCAAACAAGTAATTCATCTATTAACACACTAAGACAACTGTTGGCAAACTGGAAACTAGTGACAACTAAGAGATATTGATGGCTAATTGGAGTTGTTCAACAACAAACTAGACCAAAGACAACAAATTGATAACATGTTGGATACGTGGACACATCTACACATTTGTTTTGGAGCATTTATTCCAACACCCCCTCTTAATGCTACAATAATAAATTGACTTAAAACATTAAATAATTGTAAATACATTATGTAAAAGTTGTTCTTTGAAAATAGTTCTCATATCATTAAGAATTCTTCAAGCTGCTCACCAACTATAGTCACCTAGCTATCATCCAAGTTCCCTATGTCATTGGACATCATTTGCACTTGAAGTGTCTCATAACCCTTGTAAAGGCACAATATTTAATTTTCGGATTTTGGACCCCCCTCTAAACTATTGGACACAAATCCTCACATGTATATCTTGTAACCCCAATGAGGTATAGTTTCTTCAATCCACAAACACCTGCAACTATTAATCATTTAACAATTCTCTACTACATCCTTCCTTGTCTTAAAAGTGTCGACCTCTTCAAATTAGAACACGTTCTTCATCTTCAACTGTGCCACCATCACTAATGTTGTCTGGTGGTTCTTCAGCAACAACTATATTTATTGATTCTTTAACTTTATCTTCGAGAAGGTCACTTGCACAAATTTTACAATCAATTGTAATATGACCTAATTTCTTGTAGTTGTAACATTAAATCTCATTCTTACTTGACATTCTCTTTTGCGTCCTTTACTTTGAGTATAATGCAAGCTCGATTTAGTATCTTCCTTGAGTATACTATAATTGCTTTCTCTTCTTCAACTAAGAGCACTATAATCACATCTTCTAAAGTTTGCGAAGACATCTAGCCGAGAGTAAATATAACATTGTTCTATTTTTAAGGCAAATTTTTCAACAAGATAGCTTTAGCATCCTCTTTGTGAACCACAACACCAACTTCTTACTAGTTGTTTGATGAGAGACCTCATATTACTTATGTGGTTAGACATAGTAATTTCATTTGACTTCTTGAATCTAAATAATTGGAGCTCAGATAGAAATTTGCATTTGTTGCTTTTTCTCCAAACAACTTATTTAGTTCATCCCAACTTTTTTTAAGTGATTTTTCTAGATAACATGATGTCGTCGTAAATCTAAAAGAGCAAGGCTTATAATGGATTGAGCTTTTTCATCTCTAGTTTCTCAATCAACTGTCCTTTTAGCATCTTTAGGTACTACTTCAATGCCATTCACAATACCCCATAAAAAATTGTTCATTAGTTGCATTTGTATTTTCACCTTCTGTGTGAAAATTCCAACCATTAATTTTTTTAGAGGTACATCTATTTTTAGGTACTTCTATGATAAAACATAACAAAATATACCTTTGTGAATATTGCACAACAACAACAATAACCTTCTTGCATTGTGCTAATTCTTTCTCTAAATCTTTATTCTTCTTCTTGTAGCCAAGTCTCCTATTTCTTCGCAAGACAATGTTCCCGAGCTCCAAAGGAGCATGATTTTCTCTGATACCAGAATTGAAAACAAAGAACAAGCCAAATAAAAATCATTTTAATTGATTTATTCATCAATAGAATACAAATTTATGGTTGTTGAAGACTCAAGATCTTGTAAAACAACTAATTCTTTTGACAACTAACTAGAGCTTTTCAACAACAAACTAGACCAAAGACAACAAATTGATAACAACTTGGATACGTGGATACATCTACACAATTATTTTGGAGCATTTATTCCAATAGCCCCCTCTTAATGCTACAATCATAAATTGACTTACAACATTAAATCATTGGAAATACATCTTTTCCTTTGAAACGATTCTCAGATTATTAAGAATTCTTCAAGTTGCTCCCCAACTATAGTCACCTAGCTATCATCCAAGTTCCTAGTTATCATTGGACACCATTTGCACATTAAGTGTTTCATCATCCTCGTAAAGGTATAATGTTGATCTTCTAGATTTTGGATCCCCTTCAAAACTATTGAACACCAATCCTCACATGTATGTCTCATAAACCCAATAAGATATAGTTTCTCTAATTCAAAAGCGCCTCACACTATCGAGCATCTAACCATTCCCTACAACATCCTTGTCTTAAAAGTGTTGGCCTCTTCAAAATAGAACAAGTTCTTTATCTTCAATGATGTCATCTTCACTAACAACATCTAGTGGTTCCTCAACAACTACTATATATATTGATTCTTTAACTTTACCTTTGAGGAGGTCACTTGCATGAATTTTACAATTATTTGCAGTATGACCAAATTTCCTGTAGTAGTAGCATTCAATCTCATTTTTATTTGACATAATGTAAGCTCAAGCTGAGTATCTTATCTAGAATCTACTGTAATTGCTCTCTTCTTTAACTAAGATCCTGAAACCACACCTTCTAAAGTCTGCAAAGACATTTGACTTAGAGTAAATATGACATTGCTATATTTTGAAGACAAACTATTCAACAAGATAGCTTTAGCATCCCCTAATTAACAACAACACCAACTTCAACTGCTTGTTTAATGAGAGATCTTATATTACTTATGTGGTTAGTAATAGTAATCTAAATAGTTGTAGCTTCAAAGAAATCTTGCATTTGTTGTTTTTTCTCCAAACAACTTATTTAGTTCATCCCAAATTTCTTTAGATGTTTTTCTAAATCAACATGATGTAGTTCTGAATTTGAAAGAGCAAGACCTATAATGGACTTGGCTATTTTATATCTAGTTTCCCAATCAATCTTTCTTTTAGCATTTGCAAGTACTACTTCAGTGCCATTCATTATGCCCTATAAATGTTTGTTCATCAATTGCATTTGTATTTTAACCTTCCATATGTGAAAATTATAACCATGAAAACTAACAAAATAGCTTGTGGATGTTGCACAATAGCAACAACCACATGCTTGCACTCTGCTAATTCTTCCTCTAAATCTTAGTTGTTCTTCTTGCAACCATAACTCCTCTTTCTTTGCAAGCCATTCCTTTTTAACCTAGGAAGTCCAGTTCGTCCCTGGACCCCCCCCGAATCAAGCCAAGTTCGAACTGGTTTGTGGTTTGGGTCCAGTTCGCCTTTGGGTTCGGGTAGGGTCCGGTCCACAGGACCAAGTTCGAACCAGCCTTTGCCAAGTTCGGACCCGGGCGAACTTCGCGCAAAACGACGAACTTGGTGCGAACTCCAATGAATTTTCGCCTACGGACGGAATTAAAATGAGTTTTTTTTGCATATTTTATAAAGTTTTGACGTCCACAACCCTAAAAAGTGGATTTGAAAGGCTTATGTTGACTTCTCATTCTCATTTTTGATGTGCAAATAGGTTATTTTGTCTTGAGTAAGAGGAAATAAGTGGTTGAGCAAGAGTTTGGTTCGGCAAGGAGGAGTTGGAAGATTAATTTGTGGACCTTCTTCAAGTGTTTGTGCCTTGTTTCTACACCTTTGCAAGCTTACAATGAGTGGAAGAGGTACGTTCTTGTTCCATTTGCTTCAACTTCAAGTTTTTGTTTAAGCATTTTATTTTCATTTCATTTCTCTTTCATTGTCCATTATTTTCCAGAATTTTTCATTCTCTTGTTTTTATATTGAATATGTATACAAATTTCTTGCCATAGGAAAAGGAACTACAATGGCATCTACCTCTTCCTCAGTAGGCAATATTGAACAAAGAGTAGAACCCCCTTCTAATTCTCCTTTATGGAAGTATGTTGATATTGTAAGAGGTCTTCCAGGAGGTGGTGCATTCCGTTGGAAATGTCGGGGTTGTGATGTAGAAAGGAACAATTCATATTATCGTGTGGTAGATCATTTGTGTGGATTCCCTGGAAGAGGAGTCAAGAAATGCCCTAGAAAAAAAGGTGCACTTATACCAACTGCAATAGTATTACAATATATTGCAGAGCATGATGCAACAGGGGAGAGAGAAGAATGTAGTAGACAAATTACAACCACTGGTAGTAAAAGAAAAAAAAGAGCGAAGGGAATGCAACCCCCCTCTATAGATGTTGTGATAGAAGATCACCCCTTTTATACTACCTCTGCTGGCCTTGATACTAAAAGTGAAGCACCCCTTACACACAAAAGAAAGGGACCACTAGAAACTGCATTTCAAAATTAGAGTCGAGAAATCGTCGACATTGATGTGGCAAGATGCTTGTATGCAGATGGGTTGCCTTTTAGTGTTGTTCACTCTCCATATTGGAAAAAGATGTTGAAAAGTGCCAATGAAGCTCCAAGAGGGTATAAGGGCCCGGTTATGAGAGAGTACAAACCACCTTGTTGGATCAAGAGATCAAGGGGATTGATGACCAATTAAAGCCCATAAGGGATTCATGGATTGAGACAGGGGTATCAATTGTTACAGATGGGTGGAAAGATGCTAGAAATCGTCCCTTGATCAATGTCTTGGCGGTGTCCCCTAAAGGGGCAATGTTTTTGAAATGTGTGGATTGTGAGGGGCAAGTAAAAGATGGGTCACTTATTGCTAATATTCTCATCTCCACCATTGAACAAGTGGGTCCTAGAAACATTGTCCAAGTCATAATAGACAACGCAAAGAATTGTAGAGCTACTGGTTTGTTGGTTGAAGAGCAACATCAACACATCTTTTGGACACCTTGTGCAATCCATTCACTCAATCTTATGCTAAAAAAGATTGGGAACAAAATTGGGTGGATCAAAGAGGTGTACATAGAGGCTGAGGACATCCAGATGTTCGTCACAAACCACCACATGACTCGGGGAATATTCAGAATGTTCTCACGTTTGGAGCTACTCAAGGTAAGTGACTTAAACTCAAGTTAGTAATATAAGTTTTAATATGTTGATTGTGTATTTTGTATTTTCATTTTGTTTTAAACTTTAAAGTATGTCCTAGATGTATGATGTATCTAATTTAGTTGTATTTTTTGGTTCTACTAATTTATGTTCCAGGTTGCTGAGACTCATTTCACATCAAATTTAATCGTCTTGAGACGACTTGTGCAAGTGAAAGAGGCACTTTGCAATATGGTAATCAGCAACAATTGGGCTATATGGAGGCAAAGCAACAGTGAGAGGGCAACCAAAATAAAGCAAAGGATATTGGATGACTCATGGTGGGAACATGTGGAATATCTCATTAAATTCACCAAGCCCATTATGAGCATGCTTAGGTAAATTGACATGGATAGGCCTTGCCTTGGAGAGATCTATGATGGCATAGACTCAATGCTTGAGAAGATCAAGCAAATTGTAAATGAAAAAAAGAACAAGATCCTCAAAAGACCTTCAAACAATTGCAAGCAATTGTTGTAGAACGATGGAACAAAATGACCACTCCTCTACATTTGCTTGCCTATGCATTGATGCCCAAATACTATAGCATCCACTATAGTGATCAACCAGGAAGGCAACCACCCTATAGAGATGTAGAAGTGTCTGATGGGTACAAGGAAGCATTTCAAAGACTCTTTCCTGATGATGATATGCGAGATATGATTACGGATAAGTTCATAGAGTTTGTGAATGCAAGAGGTCTAAGTAATGATGCTCTTCGTCATCGGTTTCAGAAGGATGCTCATAGTTGGTGGTACCTCCATGGCCAAAGATTCCAAATGTTGCAGTCCCTTGCAATTAAAGTTATATCACAAGTAAGGTTTTTTTTTAATTTTGTTTGAAGTTTACTTTATCTTCATGACTAGCAAGTAATTTTTATTTTATAAGATTAAGTTTTAAATTTATTTTAATTGTTTATTCAATTGTCTTGTCTTCATAGGTTGCTAGTTCATTTGCAGCAAAAAGAAATTGGAGCACATATTCATTAATCCACTCAGTGAAGCACAATAGGTTGCAATAAAAAAGAGTGAAGAACTTGGTATTTGTGCATTACCATTTTCGTCTTGTCTCACACAAGAGTAAATAATACAATGATGGGGAGACGAAGAGGTGGGATATAAATGCAGAGCTTGCGAACTTGGATGCTTGGACACTTCTCGGCTTGCACTTGATGAATGTGAAGATTTTGACACCAATACTATTATTGGTGCAGCCGACCCCATTGGCCTTAGCTCTATTTGTGACTCAACTAATGCCAATGAAGAAGAAGAAGATGAAGAATAGAATATCAATAAATTATTAATCCATTAGTTGAACTTCAAACAATGATACTTGAACTGATGTTATGATTTAATTTTAATGTTTTGAATTTGAATCTTTGATGTTGAACTTGAACTTTAAGTATATGATCCAGTATGATCATGATTCATGATGCTATGATTACAAGTGTTTTTGTTGTTTAAATGTTTTTATGATACTATGTGACATTCTAATCTTAACTCATGCTTGTAGGCTGCATATATATATATATATATATATATATATAAAATTTACATGTTTTTGTCAAAATGAATCCAAACCCAAACCCCTTTTCAAAATTTTGCCGTACCGGCGAACCGGTCCTTTGAACTCGAACTCGCACCCGAACCCGAACCGGCATCCTAGTTTTTAATTCATGTTCAGATTCCCTCTCCAAATGAGCTTGACATTCTTTGCTACTAAATTGAAAACAAAGAACAATTAAAATAACAAATTAGTTTTATTGATTTATTTATCAATAGATTACAAATTTATAGTTGCTGAAGATTCAACGATATTCCTATAGTATAATTAATTCATTTGACAAAACTCTAAAACAATTGACAACAAACTAGAAACTACTTACAACTAACAAAGAGATATTGACCGCTAACTAGAACTGTTCAACAACAAACTAGGCCAAAGACAACAAATTGTTAGCAACATCGATACATAGATACATCTTCACATTTATTTTTGAACATCCATTCCAACATTAAAGGTGTAAATGACTCATCTCAAACTTATATTAATTGTCGTAAGTATATTCTTTGAATTAGTACAATCCATCAAAATATATATATATATATATATAGAACACCCTTACATCATGCCTTCGTATCATTAAGACTACCATGGATATAACACGACTCATTTCATCACGAATATTTCCTAGCGAAAACAATGAAAGTACGATATCAATGGAGTGCAAAATGAGGACTAACATTCCCTTCCTTAGACCCACACGTTTTGGAAATGTTTGAGCCTTGAAAGCTCTATTAAAAAAAAATTTCCTTTGTTGTTGCCTAAACAAAATCGTTCAGATCTAAACAAGATACAAAGTTTCTTTCGTTTTTCCTAACTTTGTTTTGAAGTACAATCGAATATATTGATATGTTTGTAAGGTGTGGATTTCATTGTGAAACTAGTTTAAAATGACATAGCTACACATATACATAAATACATAAACATGCACATATACATACACTACTTTTTTTTAATGATTTTTGCATAACATTTTTATTTCTTATTTTTCCAATTAATAGATAGTAAATTTTTAACATTGATGTATATTCCTAATAATCATAGGAGAAATATTATCTATAGATTATCACTTGGTAGCGATACTTGTACATAATTATTATGAATACCGTTTTGGTTTGTAATGTTTTATATACCTTTGTCATGCATCATTGACTACCTTATCGAATAAGAAACATTATATAATCTTTCATTATCCATGTCTCTTAAATTAGCAAGATATTTTTATCGTACATAATTATTATGAATGCTGTTTTGGTTTGTAATTTTTTATATACTTTTTTCATGCATCACTAACTACCTTATTAAATAAGAAACATTATATAATCTTTCATTATGCATGTCTCTTAAATTAGCAAAATAGTTTTATCTTAACATAATCTTTGTTTATTTAGGTAATAACTTTTTGCTAAGCTATGTCTAATATAAAAACGTTTTATGTGCAGAGCTTACTCTCTTTAAGAAAGTACTCAACATGGGTCAACTCAATGAGGTTCTATCTTAATGCCATCTATCCCCATTTTAGGAAAATAAATTAAATATTTTCTACATGGAAAATGTATAATTGAAAAAATAGTTTTGATTTGTTTTCTTATATGAGAATAATAATTGTTATTTCTAAAGCTTCCTTTTAAGATTAACATAACATTCATTTTTCAATTAGAAAACAACAATTATTAAAAATGCACAGTGCAAACTAATAGATTAATCAAGAAAATAATAGAAATCTAAAAATGTAGAAAAATAATAAAAATAGAATTTTTTTTGAGTTGTTAAACTTTTATGTCAAATTGTAATTAATCATATACCTTATAATTGTAGATGTATTATATTAAAATTAAACTTTTATTTGTTATATCTTAACATATTGTTAGAGTAGTGTTGGGCATACAAGTTGCAAGATTGTGTGGTAAGGTAGCCAGCGTGGTCTACGAAAGGTCTATAAATTCATCAAGATGTATATGGCCACAACTTTTCAAAGCGGTGACTTTTCAAAACTATACAATACAATATAGGTTGTCTAATAATATGGTGATAAAAATACTTTGTAAAGATAGGATTGCATAAATAAATGGTAATTAACTAAATAATACGTACAAAAGAGCTAAGAAATACAACATGCAATCTTATGTGTCACAGCCCCCATAGCTTAGATGCGAAATTAATACAAATACGGAGATGTAATGTCCCCTATTTTGGGTTCTCTTATTGCAGTTGGCACTAACCTTTTGAGTGTGTATCAACTTAATCAGAGGGGTTATTTAATGTTTGCAGTGAGCTCAGATGCTCGAGAGGACTCATATGACTCATATGACGCTTTCCAATGTTATTTCATAATTCTGTGTGTTTTCCAAGATTTTTGGAGAGCATCATATCTGATTTGGCTATTCATCGTCAAGATCACTCCAGTGCAATCAGTTTTCAGTTCCAATATTTTTGATTGTTAGTCTAGTGTAATATTGAGTTATATTTTAATTAATTTTATAAAAGTTGTTATTTTAATTAAAATATTTTAATGGACATCTTAGTGTTATATCTTGTTCAAAATAAGATGGAAAGTTTTAAATATGGGGACACTAAAGTGAATTTATGTGTTAGGAACATTTTAAAAATGAATTTTTTTTTTTTTTTTTAATGAATATTTGATTTAATTAATTAATAAATTTTTTTTATATAAAATTTGGAGATCAGTTTTGGTTGTGAAAGGGTCCTTCCTGTCTAATTGTAGGAATCACATTCAATGATTGGAGTCTCAAATTTGTGTAGTCTTTGTAAAGTCAAATTTCAAGAGCTTTGAAGATATTTTTCTATGGATGAAGTTTTGGTGAATATTTTTATTGAGTGGTGGTCATTATTCTTATTGGTGGATGAAATAAGATTGCTAGGTACGAAAGAGTTTTTCTTGCATTTTTTTTTCAATGGAGAATTTTTCATCTACAAAGTCAATTTGTAACTATTTGATATGGGAGCACAAGCTTTAGGCTGAACCTCTTCGGCTAAGAGACAAGGACTGAGGGGTATCCATTCCACCAAATTTGCCCCGTGCATCCCTGCCTCATCTCTTGCCTCATCTCTTATGATGTCGGAGCCTTACACTCGACAAAACTTGATCCTTGGTAGGTTCATTAAGAATCTTGCAACATTTACCAGCAAACATACCATCGTTAAAATTAGGCAACATACCATCGTTAAAATTAGGCGCCAAAGTTTATAACTGAAGTGATTCATTTATGCATTCTCAATTTGCTGCAATCATTTGTCTCAATGTGCCATATCATGGATATTGTCCGATCTCCAATTCCTTTGTGTTATTAGGAATTGACTTAAATCATTCTTAATCAGGCAATTCTGCTACCTTCTCTGACTTGCCAAACATAGGTAGTACTTATTTCCTCGTGTTTCAATCTTTATTACAATATGAACTCATTTTCTGTAAAAGCTGTATATTTAATATCCTTCAATTTTTTTGAAGTCTGCATTCCAGGTATTACTGTTTCAATTCTCTGTGTTGGTTGCAGTTGTAGGTGCAGGAAAGGCTTTCCTGCACATATTCAATTGCATGAGATCCAAAAATAGTATCTATCATGAATGTTTTCCTTCCAAACAAAATCGCTCAACTGCCCATAAATGCATTCTAAGCCACTTTTCTCATATTTTCATTCAAGTGCAACAGAAAATATAACATGGAAAAATTAACATGTCAAGTGAAATTGCGAAAGTAATTCATCTCATACGATATGTGTAAGTGCTGCAAAACGTATACATAAAAATATGAAATATAAATGTCTCAAATTAGGCTAGAAAACATGCTAAAACATCCTCAAGACGAGACAGTCATCTCTCCAAATTGAATGTCTGAGATTGATTTTACTAATATGAATATATGTGATATGGTCAAGTGTATGATGATTGTAAACTACAAGAGTCGTGACATTCAAATTTGTAGCCAATATATCTTTATAAATTAAATTATAAACAATCCATTTACGTAACATATGTATGAGAAACCCTAAGTCTCGTACGTCTGTTGGGCTCTCTGCTGTCCATATTGATTAGGCGTCTGAGTGTTCAAATGAAATCACCCCTAGACAGTCCATTCAGGGGAATGTTGAGACATTTGGTGGAAAAAGTCAATACCCTCTATAAGGCTATGCATTTTTAGAATGAGATCCTTAGCTCAATTGCATACAGCTAAGATAAATTCAGCATTTGAAACTTGTTGTCCATCATGAGTCCTCTGTCAGACAGAGATAAGGTTGAAGATTTCATTTGGGATGAAGATAAAAACTTTACAAACAGATTTGATAAATGGGAATATTTGGAGCAGTAACTTGAAACTATCAAGAACAACCAGGAAACCATCATGAAAAGCGTGGAGGAAATTATAGCCTTTAGCAAAGAAACACTGATCCCACCACTCTTTACATGTTTCAATATAATTGGAAAAGAGGAGAAAAATAACACGTGAACACGATCAAATCATGGTTTATTTTTCGGATTGGAAGAGAGTACTTGGTAAGTCTAAAATTTGTGACGGAGAAAAATTTAGTAAATATTCGACAAATGCTCACGAAAACACAGTAATTTAGAGGGGATTAAAAACTAAAATTTCTTAACTATATATATATTGCTAAATTCAATTACAAAATGTATTAAATTAAAATTATTGCTAAATTCAATTACAAAATGTATTAAATTGAAATTTAACATCTCAAAGGAAAAAATGCATGGTTTTATAATAAAAAAATATGTGAAAAATATGTTTTATTCAGCATTGTATTCATTTTGGAATTTTTCCCATGTCTATGAAAACTTGCGAGTAAACAGAGTACTCAGCAACTCGTAGAGTACTGGCAAGTTTGAAAACTATGAGCAATGCTCCTTTGATTGGTCTAGTGAATAGATATCATGCTAAATCTCAAGATGCCAAAGATAAAGTTGCTGTTCAAAACATAGTTCTCAGACTTGAACTCGAAGGATACTTGATAAGTCCAAAATTTTTAACTCAGCAAAAACTCCACAATACAAATACCCGACAATTTAGAGGATACTAAAAATTAAAATAGCTTAAAAACATATTTTTTTTCCAAATTCAATTAAAAAATATATTAAATTAAGAATTAATAGTTCAAAAGAGAATATACATGGCTTTATAATTAAAAACTATGTAATAACCATGTTTTAACTAGTATTTTACTCATTTTTGAAAAGGGAAAATACATGGTTTTATAATTAAAAAATATGTAAAAAACATGTTTTAACTATATTTTACTCATTTTTGATATGAAGTAATAGTTCAAAAGGGAATATACATGGTTTTATAGTTAAAAAATATGTAAAAGACATGTCTTAACTAGCATTTTACGCATGTTTGCATTTTTCCCGTATCTGTAAAAATTCCTGAGTTAAATTTGACAAAATTCACAGAATAAAAAACAGAGAATACTCAGACAACTTGTACAGTAATCACAGAATTTAAAGACTGCGATTAATGATACTCAGATTGGCCCAGCGAATAAACATCGTTCTAAAACTCAGGATGGCAAAGATAAAATTGTTGCTCAAACCAACTCCTCTATAGGAAAAGCTACTTTGAAGGGTAAATTTGAATTTCTGAACCGTGAGTGGTAAGCCTTAAGCATCTCGCAGATCTAACGTTTTATTCTGGTTCTGATTTCAATCTCACTGTTTGTGAGATTCGTCCTTTTTGCTTTAATGACCTTTTTGAACCAGTCTGGACGGTTCTCGTATTTGTCTTAATTAAGAAAAGTGTGAAACTAGTCTTCTTTGCCTCAATGACTTTTTTGTATGAGTCTGGACCCTTCTTATATTTAACTTAATAAAAATATATGTATGGAAAACAATTAACCCTTCAGTTTTGTACTGAGTGCTTTACAATACATACACCTTCATGTTTTTCTAATTCGTATTTGTCATGCAAGAGATCTGGCCGCCTTTTCTTAACACAGCCATTTTTTCAATTTACCATTTTACATACTACACACCACCTACTTAGATTGTTGAAGGATGCTTGTTGTTAATGGGGATTTTTCTTCAGGCATTTGTATGTTCTTGTCATTGCACATTCATAGATCCTCAACAATTTTATCTTGTCTACAATTAAGTGATTTGCCACTCTTATACTTGATATGATGGCTAAGACCATGTTAATATATTATTTCATTTTACTGATTTTCTTTATTACATAGGTCATTCTATATGCTTACTTCTATTGAAATCTCTCAATCTCTCTTTATATAAATAAGTTATAGCCTTCCATATTTTCTTTAGTCCTAGCATTTTTCAGACCTTTTATGTTCAAATATGAAACATTCATTTTGGCTAGTGTGGTTTCTATTAAGTGATATCTGACATTCCTATGAAGTTGAGAAGTAAAAGAGGAGAGAAAAACCATTTATGAATATGCAATAACTTTTTATGTTTCAAAATGATAGCATGTCCTTAAGTAAAATTTTTGGATTCAAAATTCATAAGAATTTCCATGTTTTCTTATTGCAGCGGAGCATTTCTCCTCGGGGGAGGCTTATATACTTTTTTGGATAGAGTCTTTCCTGCTACAACTGTTATGTAATCCTTAAAGTTCTAATTGTTTTTCTGTTGATGTGTTACTGTTTATGGTCCTTGTGATTTCGGTTATGAAAGGCTAAATTAATGGCAGATGTAAACATCGACTTATTCTTCCCTGCATGAATATGTTAAATAGCATAATCGTTCCCTAAAGTTTCCTCTTGTATTATTACACCTCGTGAGTAACAACCCTTTTATAAATACGGTGCAACGTTTAGTGTTATTTCACATTCTACACATGACATGATATAAAAGAAGTTGTAGACAAAGTATATATAAATATATTATGGTATTGTATCTTATATTTTATGTAAGTTTGGAAATCAATGTTTTCTTTGTGTTTTTTTTTTCAAATCTTTTTATTTTGAAATTGGTTTATAGGTTGAAATGTATAATTTTTAAATTATATTAAGGGTGGTTTAATTATTTCAAGTGTTCTTAGTTATTTCAGATTTAGAATAGTTAAGAATGATTAAAAAAATGAAGATATATGATCAATTGATTTTGCATTCACTCACACATCACTAACAGTTAAGATCAAATCATTACTTATCATGTATCGTAAGTTTTATAATTTATGAAACGTCTCCTAAATACTATATAAGTGTCATTGAATTGTTTGCATGAGGTTCTCTTTCATCACTTTTAGTATAAAATATATTTTATAAGTTAAAAGTTATGATATCAATATTTTAGGGAACGTGTAATGAAATATTTGCAATATTTTCATTGATCCCTCTAATTTAAATCTGGAAAGACTTTTAATTGTGATACTATTTATTATTTTTTCTTTTTCTTTTTTAATTTTAAACAACTTTGGATGTGAATTTTATATGCATCTTATTTTATATAATTTACACTTTGATACATTTTCCTCAAGACCTTAAGAGATAGAATTTTGTAGTGCTAATTAAGAAAAATTGCTATGAAAATAGTTAACATTTTGGCTTTGTAATAGTGATACTAAATTGAATGTTTTGTTTTTGATTTGTAAGGGGCCGTAGCCGAGTATATGTATTAATATTTATAAAGCATGAAAGTAGAAAACATAAAACAGAATCGATAATAGTATCCTGGTTCATAACCCAATCCTACCATGAGGATTGTGAACCCCCCCAAAAAAAAACCAGAGCATCAAGGCCCATTCCAAGTTAATCTTAAGCATATCGAAAGTTGATAATAAACAACAAAAATTCTGGATATTATCTAGCCCAAAATTAACTTATCTCTGAAAATCCATCAGAGGGAGAGGTGGTGTCATTCTCAGTACTGGGAGCTAAGTTCGATTTGGAACTCACGGGCAAATGTGAGTCCCCGATGCCATTCGTCGAGACATCCTTCAGGGAAGCCTCCTCTAGCTCAGAATCGTCCACTGTAGCCGCATTCATGCCCTTAGTCTCCTCAAGGTCATCAGTGGCCTCTTTCTCTGTATCCTCTTCTTCATCTGAATCTTCCTCCATGTCTTCACCGCCGGTATCTGTGTCAGAAGATATTGGGCTTCCCAGTCCATCCAATTTCTCATCGTATTTGAATTGATAAACCAAGGAGAGATTTTCATCTAGGTCATCCATATTCTCATCGTATTTGATATGATAACCCATATATGATAACCCAAGACTTTAAATAAAGATATATTCCAATGAGATGTCTTGAAAGATATGTTTGTTCCTCTCTTTCCAAAGCTCCCAAATTAGGATGGATGGGGATATAATCCATAAGTTACCACATAAGCTTTCCTTGTAGAGCTGAGGCCATGAGATAAAAAGAGATAAAATATCATTAGGGAGAGCAGCAGACCATCCTAGTTTAGCACAAAGCCATTTCCAACATTGCAGGGCAAAGGGACATGTTAACAAAAGATGATTTGTATCCTTTTCATCATTGTAGCATAACACACATCTGGAAGGACCAAAAAATCCCTTTTTTTTAAAACCAATTAGCTATCAATATTCTTCCTTGGATTGCTGCCCAAGAAAAAATCCCTTCTTTAGGAAGACAAATTTTGTTCCAGCACAATTGTTTATAGATTTGAGGTTGTTGTTGAGAGGAGGTGGCAGAGAGGATCTTATATCCTTCCTTCACCGAATAAACCCCTGATTTTGATCCATTCCAAACTAATTCATCTTTCCCCTTTTGGATTAGGAAGGATCTATCTTTAATAATCTGCATCAAAGCTTTAAGTTCCTGAGGGTCAACATTAGGGAGATCAAATTTCTTCCATAGCCAAGAGCCATTCTCCAAGTTCTGGGAGTCCAGATCAATATAGTCTTTCACCAACGGCCCCCATTCCTCTGAATAAATACTGCTAATGTTATTCTGACCAAGTCTGTGGATAATACAGGGATCACCACCCCAAGAGTCATCCCAAAATCTGGCTAAAGACCCATCTTTGATGTTCCAAGAGATCTTTCCTTCTATAATTCCTCTTGATTTATAGATGAAGTTCCAAATTCTGGAGCCCCTAGGAATGTTGGAAGCTCTGATCACTTTTGCATCATCTAGATGATGAAAGCATTTGCCCCTGAGAATTCTGACCCATTTAAGATTCCTTTCTTTAAGAATTTTTCAGTATAATTTTGCTCCAAGGGCCTAATTCTGCCACTGCAGGTTTTTAATCCCCGCCCCACCATCTTCTATTGGTTTGCAAATCTTATCCCAAGAAATTAAAGAGAATTTCCTCTTAGAATATGTGCCTTGCCAAAAGAATTTTCTCAAATTTTTAACAATATTCATGTAACACCCCACCGGTAGTGAAAGGCAAGAAAGAAGATAAATATGAATAACTGCTAAGGTGGCTTTTATTAATACCACTCTCCCAACCCATGATAGTCATCTGGATTTCCAAGCATCCATCTTCCTATCCATTCTTTCTCCTATCGGTTTCCAAGTAGAGTCAGTCCTTAATGTTGTGTCTATTGGTATACCAAGATATTGACAAGGGAAGGATCCCATTGAAAATTGTAAGACCTTTTGAATATCCTGCTGAACTTTTTTCATTGTGTTAAGGGAATAAATTTTTGACTTCTCTTTATTAGCCTCTTGGCCTGACGCTAGTGAGTATTTATCCAAGATATCTTTCATATGATGTGCCTCTGTTTTGTTACTTTTACCAAATAAAAGTAGATCATCAGCAAATTGTTGATGAGTGACCGCTTTGACCAATGAAGTGATTTCCACCCCTTGAATTAAGCCCTTCTCTTGATGATTAATAAATCTGCGCCCTAATGCTTCTGCCATAATAATGAAAAGAAAAGGAGATAGAGGGTCACCCTGTCGTATGCCAATAGATCCTTCAAAAAATCCCTCAGGGGACCCATTAATCAAGATGGAGAATCTTGGAGTCGATATACAATAGTATATAAGGTTTATCCAAGCTCTGGAGAAGCCAAATTTTTCCATACATTTTGTTAAAAACCTCCAGTCAACTTTATCATATGCCTTCTTAATGTCCAACTTTACTATCATACTAGAATGTTTATTGCATTGTATGGAATGGATGGCCTCTTGGGAAATAATTATACCATCTAGTATTGACCTTCCCGGTACAAATCCTATTTGCTCTTACCCCAATGATCTTTCTTAATACAAGTTTTAATCTACAAGCCAAAGCCTTAGATAGAATTTTGTAAACAGTGTTACATAAAGCAATTGGCCTAAATTCATCCATACAAGACACATTTTCTTTCTTTGGAATAAGAGATATGAATGTGTTATTAATTTTAGTTAGAAATCTACCTAAAGATCTTCCAGCCTCTAGAGCCTCCGTGAGTTCCTTCCCTAATATGGATCAACAGTGTAGGAAGAAGCTCGGAGGAAAGCCATCCGGACCAACAGCTTTATCAGGAGCCATTTGAGTCAGCGTTTCCTTGATTTCCATCTCAGTAAATTTGGCCAAAAGTATATGATTATCAGAATCAGAAATGAGCTTTGTAATATCCTTTAGGAGCTCCTCCTAAGCTGTCAAGTGAGACACTTCAGAATGATTTAGTAGTTTTTTGTAGAAGCTAACTATTTCTGTTTGAATTTCTTTTTGGTCCAGAGTAAGAGAACTATCCTCCTTAGTGATTTGATGAATTCTATTGGCGATTCGGCGATGTTTTGTGCTGTTGTGAAAGAATTTTGTATTTTTATCCCCTGCTTCTAGCTAGCTCTCTCTGGATTTCTGCTTCCAAAAAATCTCTTCCTTTGCAAGAATATCTTCCAGCTCTCTTCGAAGGTCTCTTTCCTTGTCAAATCTCTCCTTGTCCATACCTGACCGAATAATGATCTCATTCAAATCTTTAAGTTTCTGTTCTATCTCCATTTTGGAGGAGAATATGTTATTGAATTGTTCTCTCTTCCATATGAGCAGGTTCTGCTTTACAAATTTTAGTTTAGATGTAAAACAGAACAGTTTTGAACCTTTTGGACTGCATTCTCGTCACCATTCTGAGATTAACTTAGAAATCTAATATCTTTCAGCCACATGTTCTCAAATTTGAAAGGGCAATGCAATGATTTATATTCCCCTAGAATTTCCATCTGAATGGGGAAGTGATTTGAACCAGAGGTTGGAGATATGGATGCTTTGAGATCGAAGGGGAAAAGGGAGAAGTCCCCTTTAAAGAAGAACCTGTCAAGCTTTTCTGCTATGTTGCTAGAACCCATTCTTTTGTTGTTCCATGTAAAATTCCCATTTTCCAGTTCAATTTCCATTAGGGTTTCCACTCGGAGCCATTCTTTAAAGTCAAGTTGGGATTGAGATTCCCTTTGCGAGCCTCCCATTTTTTCTGAAGGGTGAGCAATTGCATTGAAGTCTCCCCCCAAGAAAGTGTTCTCATATTGTAATTCATTGAACAACTTGCTTAAATCTTCCCAAACATTCTGTTTGCCCTTTCTTAAGTTGGGACCATACACATTTATTATATTAAACTCAAGATTTGATTGTAGGCATCTGACCTCGACACTCATCCAGTTAGCTTTCTTCCTTGAGATACTTCCCTTAACAAGTACTCTTGGGTTCCACATGATGGCAGTGCCCCCAGACGAGCCAATTGCATCAAAACCCTCCACATACCAATCTCCAAGGGATTTGGAGAAGAAAGATAATGATTCTATACTCGATTTTGTTTCTTGCATGAGTACTATAGATGGTTTAGCCATCAGAATGCAGCGTTTGACTATGCGTTGCTTGTTAGGGGCATTAAGGCCCCTAACATTCCAGGAGAGAACCTTCATTGGGACTTGGGAAGGATCTGCCCCTTCCCAACTTTAAGATATTCAGTGATTTTTGCTTGATCCAATTCCTCACCAACCTCTGTCCTTAATGTGGCGAAGGATTTCCTCCCTTTACTTTTTATTTTTAACTAGTCCACAGTCTGCCCTTGATCTGTTGATGTCGGACGTTTGGAGTCCTAGGTGAGGAGGGCCCTTCAGAGTAGTCTTTCCTACCAAATCTACATCCCCTAAGGTTGCTTCTTGAGCTATGACTGGAGATTGGCAATTAGAAAATCCCATTCCTTCAATGGAATCCCACCTGTCTTCTTCTTCCTCATAATCCTCTTCTAAGAGTCTTTCATTAAATGATTATGGGATATTGCTCTCTTTTATGTATCTTTGATCTGATCCTCCGAAGAGTTCGTAGATGGCCTGTAATCGAGGAGAAATAGGAGAGGCGTTATTTAGATCATCCCCCCCAGAGTTTTCCAAACTTGCCAATTTTGACAATGCTGTCTCCAAGTTCTCCCCAGCTTTCTTTTTTCCCATTGATTTCAAGGGGATGATCCCTCCTTTAATCCTACTTTTAGTTTTAGGGTTTTTCAACTTTTCTCCCTTGCCATAACTAGTCATTCTTAGCTCTTTCTCCCTGATTCTTGAGGATTTCCTAGTCCCGGAGCTATTGTTTGAAGTGTCAAAGTCACTGTTTTCTTCCATCCTTCTTGTGGGGGAGATGTAAGTCCTTCAATTTTGGTTTACCTTCTTTCCCGAAGAGGATCCAGTGTTTGACCCTGTCTTTGCAATCACGACCCATAAATCACATATCTTGGTTTGAAGAATGTGATCATCATGCTGATCCTTTGAGACTGGCTGAATAACTATAGGGGTGAGATGTTCCTTTGCTACAGAGTCAGGCTGAGTCAATATCTGTTGAGAAGGACAAGAATCTTCTTCCATGACTTGGTCAACCAACTTTGAGATCATATATGCTTGGACTTCTCTAAACCACTGTGCTAATAATTGTTCTGCCACCTTAGGATTGAATCGAGAGATGTGAGAGGAAATGTCTTCCAGTCTGAATGCACTTCTGGGTATCTGAATGGTGAGGATACTTCGATTAATCCTGTCTCTTTCCCAGATTCCCGGGCAAAGTGTGCTATCAAGAATTTGAGTATCCAGACTGTTCTGGATGTAGTTGCAGTGTGCTATTTGGGTTCAAAAAGAAGGGCTTTTGGATTTGTCTTAATAATGCCCTTAATTCTCCAATATAAAAACCAAAGAAAGACTTGCATGATTTCTTTGAAGTTTTCCAAAATGCCCTTTCTACAAACCTAAAGAGTTTTGTTGAGAGATCCTACCTCCAGGAAAAGAGCCGATGAGGAGTACCTATGATTGTTGATGTCTCTGTTACTCTGGTCCCAACTTTGGTGTGATGAAAATGCGTGAGGGTCTGTGTCTATCAATGCTTTATTAGCCATTATTGAGTTCTGAAGATCCCCTTCCTTACTCAGCATATTTGTTGACTCCATCTGCAATTTTTGGTTTTGCCCTTCATTCGAGGGTATCCCTTGGTTTTCATAGGATATGAATTGCTCCCATGTCCCAAATTTGGACTTGATCTTCAGAGATCTTGGTGGATCCTTAGTGATATCCAAAAGCAGACAAATCCATGTTGTAGCCAAGATTTGACAGTGATGGTGTCTGAGATAAATTCCCATATTGTTTGCTATGATTTGGATGGATTCTAAGTCTTTGTATTTGACAAGAAGATTGTTAAAGCATATCCATCTTGGTATGAACTTGATCACATTTATAGAGATCGCAAAGTTTCGTGTCCATTGTTGCATATGTAGCCCTGAGTTATTGTAGAACCGGGCCTTTGTCTTAAATATGTTATCTCTGTTGATCTTGTCCTCAAAGATGACAAGATAATAACCAAGCTCCAGATCTATGGATTCAATTCTAGCAATATTTGACCATTTAGAGAATGCCTAAGAAGAGAACTGAGGATAAGTTAATTTTGCCTACCAAAATTTGCATATGATTGACTGTTGGATCAAGAAATGGCTTCTTTGGGCCAAATATTGCATCGAGAAAGTAATGGGGACTTCCTCTTGACTTTTGTATGGAGGACCGGTCTTTGGAGTCCTTTTATTTGACTCTATCTGGGTGTCGTGCTGACTAGTGTCTTTAGTCTGAACAAATGTTGCAGCCCCCTTTCTGCTTGTTTGAAAGAACCTCGAACTCTCGTGAGAAGTGTGGATGGGCCTCCATTTATGAGTGGATATGGTGGTTTTGTGAGAGCTTCCCTTGTACTTTGAAGAGATGTCCCTTTCTCCGATGTTTCTGAAAAGCTGAGCTCTTTGTTTATGAATCTTCCAGTGGATATTAAACCAAGCTTTTTTCGGTAAAGGAGGATTGATTGGCCTCCCAGCTTTGGTTGGGGGAAATATAGGAATGAGATTAGGATTGAACGATAAAGACAAGATATCTTTATGTTTACTGGAAGGGCTTCTGAAGCCTTTTTGATCTTCCCCAAAAGAAGGTCTGCTTCTATCTTGATTCCGTGCTCTTTTAGTTCCAAAATATGACCGTTTGAAACTTCCTGAATTCATCCCAGAGTTTGTGATTCTAACAGACCTCTTTTGCCCGTCGTTTCCCAGAGTCCCTCTAGAAAACACAGCTTTGTCCACCCATATCCCATTCTGAAACACCCATTGTGGGATATGTCTTGAAGCCTGCTGGCCTCAAAAATTTTCTTGTCCTACAGCAGCTGAAAATCTTCCTTTCCTCATTTTTTCACCACTAGCTTTCTCCTCCTTCTGTCACTGTTACTTACTAAATTGAATGTTCATTTGTTAATGTTGAACAATTAATTTTTAACATGATTGATGAACTTAGATTTCCTAACAATTCTACTAAAGTAAACAAAAGCCATTATAATTAATGACAAGTTTGTAACACATCACATGCGAGTTTGATTAGTTCACACTCATATCCAAAATTCTTTTATTGCAAGGTATGGCTTCATTATAATTTAAAAAAAAACTTTAGACTTGCCTCACCTAAACCAACTACTCTTATTATTATTATGTTGTTTGAATGCTTTTATTGTGTACATGTTGCTATGCTAGTGTAATTGATAGCTTCCTTAGCCCCTTTGAGTTCTTTGTATTGGCCCACTCTCATTTATGTCCGCATTTGATATGCATATTTTCTTATGCTTTTTTTTAATATGAAATCAAACAATGTAACAATAAAAGGTATGGACCATGGTATGTAATAGTGGAATTTCGCAACAAATAAGTTGTAACTTTGATTAGGATATCTAAACAAAAAATATATTGTACAGAATAAAAACTAAAATAAACACTACTACATTTGGGGCCAAATTTCGACAGAAGTTTCCGACGGGTAACTTTTTCTTACGAATTTGGTGTTTTTTTTTTGTAATAGGCCCCAATGATGTCGGTATTCTGATGGGTGTTTAATTGACCATCGGAATTCCGACAGATTCAGGGTATACATTAAAAAAAAAGTGAAACAGCCTCATCATTTTTATTTCGATTGGAGAGCGGGAGAAAAGGAGCGACAACTGAGCGCGGGAGAAGGTATGTGATTTCTTCATCTTTCGAGCCTCTGGCATCATATTCGAATGCATTTCATTTTATTGTTGAGGGAGTTGCTCTCTGAAATGACCGCATTCTACTAGTGTCGTGCCCTAGCCAGTGCTTTATCTCTATTATTTGATGTTATTGGTGCTTGTGCTCAAGGATATCGGTTCACTGTATTCAAATGTTTGGATTCACATTTGTTGATATTACTAGCATATGTGTTTAATGACGCCATTGTATATTGTTGTCACTGAAATGATCACATTCTACTAGTGTCGTGCCCTAGCCCGTGCTTTAACTCCATTATTTGATGTTATTGGTGCTTGTGCTCAAGGATATCCATTTTTTTGAAATGTTGACTGTGGTTATCAAATGGACAGCCCATGAGCTTCTAGCTAG
>MU223917.1:1048631-1100642 GCA_018584345.1 Thuja plicata | reverse complement strand
TTCTTTCAAATCCCCAGATTTGATGAGCTAATGAAAGGTAAAACATTCTGTCAATAATATAGACCGAAGAAAGAGAGAACCTATGATGGTCTCTTGAGCTGTTTTATCTTTAATGTGCATATCTGTCAGTTTTTTTACATTTCATAATTAATTTCCGATAGCAGTGCTATACCTTCGACATATAAAATGTCAGAGAATCATAATTTATGAAAATTCTTCCGACAGTAATGCTATACGTTCAAGAGGGCAACTTGTCGAAGAAATGCTGCACAACTATCGCTATTCCAAAAGTTACAGTGTCGCAAATAGAAATTTTTCGATAGAATCTTTGACAGTATTGCTATATATCTGATAGGTATATCTGTCAGAATTAGGTGGAAACTATCGGTATTCCAACAGTTATAATGTCAAAAAGGATATGTTTTCGACAGTTATTTTCGACAGAGATTGTATATTTCCAATAGGTTGTGGTGTCGGAATGTCGATGGATGAACCGCAGGAAATGCCATAATGAAGCTGTTGTCATGTGCAATTTTCCAATGTGATGCGGTGTCGGTAAACTGATGGATGTGTCTTCTGTCGCAATTTCCTATGCAAAAATGGTGACGGACTCATGTGTCAAAATATCGACAAATGAGCATTGGAAATTTGACAAATGGCCGTCGAAATTTGACCTCAAATGTACTAGTGAAATAAGGTTGTGCACAAAAATGAAGTCAAACCATGGTTGGTTCCAATTACTTCTAAATTTGATAAATAGTTCACTTTTGGTTATAATTTTGTACAAATACAATTTTATAAATACAAAACTAAAAAAAAAACCATCTATGTAAGTGTTGAGATTTTAGAAGATGTTTTAAACCACGAGACTATAATTAATTAAGTGTGATGAAATATGCACAAATTTCAAACTAAGAGATTACAACTAACTAGGTGAGGTGTATGTAGTATTTTAATTTTGTTTGTAATTATTTGAGTGGAAATAGAGACTAGAGGAAGTGTAATTATACTATTTGTTATGGTGTGATGTTGAAATGCCTTTCAAGCATCCTTATCATTCCTCCCAACAATATAAGCATTAATCTTCAATGCTTTTAAGAGGGTATAAATTTTTTGAGACATATGTTAGTGAGAAGTCCATCTAGCTTGATGCAAAAATTTTCCTTGTTTAATAATAGGTAAGAATTGGTAGAACCATGGAAATTTTATTGAATTTTAGTGCCAAATATTTATTTAATAGTTGATAGTGTTAGATTAGGTAGAAATCCTAATCTCCCAAGAACACCTGCATGCATAACCCTGTTACATGAAAGAAGCAAAAGAACAAAAAAAAAGAAAACTATGGAGGCCAAAAAGCCAGAGGCATCATGTTCATATGCAAAAGAATGATATTCTATTATGAAAAATATCTCTATTATACAATACAAAGAGGTGATTCCTTAAAAAGGAATCATGAAACCCTAAAAGGGAAACCCTAAGGTTGGCTTAAGCAACTAGAGTGAATAGGTGAGTTAGTAATTAGATCAAAATGATTTAATTAATAACCCAAAAGGACTATTACTCTAACACCCCCCCTTAAGATAAGCTTAGGGAAAACCAAAACCTAGGAGACTACTGCAGAAAGCAGGAAAGATGGGTCCTAGCAACAAAGGCTTGATCAGGTACCCAAGAACAAGAAATCTCTGTAAAGCGGGGAAATAGAGAAAACCTAGTGGGAAAAATGCTACCCCAAAAAGAGATGAGCTAGATGAAGGAAACAAAACCTCCAATCTAGGAAAAAAGTCCCAAAGAAAGGAACAAGAAAGAGCATGTATAGCATCTCCGAGGCATGAAACTGCAAACACTGTCAGAAGTAACTGCTGGAACCCCACTAAAATAGTGCATGACCAGGTAGAGAAGACAAAGTATGAAGAGCTGATCAATCAAAGAGGTGACCTCCAAAAGTAGGAATGAACGAGTGTCTATATAGTAGATGATCCATCTCACCAAAATGTATAGGTGCCTAGCCACTGCATCTGCCTAGTACATAGGAACAAAAACTAAATACGTAGATCACTCAACCGAACCAAGGAAGAAATAGAACCAAAAGGTGAACTCCCCCCATAATGATGAACAGGGAGAGGTGTGACAGGAACACTGAAATGCAATGCCAAAAATAAATGCAAGAAGAAGAATCAGGAACACCCAGTGCAGAAGAAGGTACAAGCACAAGATAGAGGGCAGTGTCGAAGCAGAAGAAATGATCTTCTAGACACACAACATAGGGAAAATGTCATGGAAGGTACACTCACTTGACAAATGTGGATGAGCACATAAGGAAAAACCATCATAACCCCCCCATGGCACTTTATAACTGAGTGCGAGTACAAACAAACACAAGGTGCTCAAAATCCTAGATATGCAAAAGCTGACACTTTATCTTAGTGCGTTTACACCTGCATGCATAACCTTGTCACATGGAAGAAACAAAATAACATAAAGGAAGAAAACTATGGAGGCCAAAAAGCTAGAGGCATCATGTTCATATGCAAAATAATGATATTCTATTATGAACAATATCTCCGTTGTACAATACAAAAAGGTGATTCCCTAAAAAGGAATCATGAAACCCTAAAAGGGAAACCCTAAGGTTGGCTTAAGAAATTAGAGTGAATAGGTGAGTTAGTAATTAGATCAAAATGATTTAATTAATAACCCAAAAGGACTATTACTCTAACACCCCCCCCCTTAAGATAAGCTTAGGGAGAACCAAAAACTAGGAGACTACTGCAGAAAGCAAGAAAGATGGGTCCCGGCAACAAAGGCCTGATTAGGTACCCAAGAACAAGAAATCTCTGTAAAGCGGGGAATTAGAGAAAACCCAGTGGAAAAAATGCTACCCCAAAAAGAGATGAGCTAGATGAAGGAAACAAAACCTCCAATATAGGAAAAAAGTGCCAAAGAAAGGAACAAGAAAGAGCATGTATAGTATCTCTGAGGCATGAAACTGCAAACACTGTCTGAAGTAACTGCTGGAACCCCCACTAAAATAGTGCATGACTAGGTAGAGAAGACAAATTTTAAAGAGCTGATCAATCAAAGAGGTGACCTCAAAAATTAGGAATGAATGAGTGTCTATATAGTAGATGATCCATCTCACTGAAATGCATAGGTGCCTAGCCACTACATTCGCCTAGTACATAGGAACAAAAATTGAATACGTAGATCACTCAACCAAACCAAGGAAGCAATAGAACCAATAGGGGAACCCCCCCATAATGCTAAATAGGGAGAGGTGTGACAGGAACACTGAAAGGAAAAGCCAGAAACAACTGCAAGAAGGAGAAGAATCAGGGACACCCAGTGTAGGAGAAGGGATAAGCATAGGATAAAGGGTGGTGCTGAAGCAGAAGAAATGATCTTCTAGACACACAGCATGGGGAAAATGTTGTGGAAGGTACACTCACTTGACAAAGGTGGATGAGCACATAAGGCAAAACATCATAACCCCCCCATGGCACTTTATAACTAAGTGCAAGTACAAACAAACACAAGGTGTACAAGATCCCAGATATGCAACAACTGATACTTTATCTTAGTGCGTCTACAGAAAAAGGAATGCTACAGAAGAGAAGTATACAATGCTCAGAAAGTCAGAAAGAAGAGTGAGCCAGAAGAATAGAAGAAGAGATCCCATGACCTTTAGAACCCAAGTAATATGCCAGAGTGCGAAAGTGAAAAACTCAGAGGAGAAAGAACCTAGAGAAAAATCTAGAGAAAAGATCCCTGCCACTAAAAAAATCACTAAACCAGCTTTCCGACGATATCTGGTTTGCCAAAAAAGGAGTTCAGATGAGCAAGATAGGGCTCCTAGAAGGAAAAACCAAACATCAAACTTTGACAATAAAAAACACTATCAAAATGGCATAACCCAAAACCCCAACCTCCATCATCAGAAAGAGCTCAGAAAGAGATTTCTGATGATATAAAGAAGTCAGAAAAAGGCCTCAGTTTTCTCCAGATAGAGCGAAAACACCAACAGAGGAAAAAAAGGGCTCCAAACACATTTTTAAAAGCCCTTGGGGCTTAAAAAAACTTAGCCCCTGGGCGTATGGTGCGCGCAGGGTGATGAAGAGTGGAGCCCTTGGTCACTGATGTGACCACCGCTAGGTGAAGAGGGGCCCGCAGGGCTAAAATCCTGCTGGGCGGTGCGTAGGCGACAGAGCCGGGCGGCGGTGCCGGGCCGGCAGTCCTGGGCTGGCAAGGGCCGGGTGGCGGTGGGCTGACGGAGTGAAGGAGGCCGCGGAGGGGTCGGGCGGGGTAAGCCACGGTGGAGCGGCGATGATGCCTTTCCAAATGCACTGGCTACATTTTTTAACGCAACAAAAAACCATAAAAAAATAAATTTTTTTAATTTTTTCTTAGTTTCTGTGCCCGTATGGCACTGGAAACCAAATTTTTTTTCCTCAGAGCCACGTTGTTGAAAATGGATAGGTTTTATATAGATTCTGGGGTTTTTGGGTGCTCTGAGCTTAATGGAGATGTCCGTTTGAGCCCAAAGTGACCAGAAACAAAGCCCACCTCTAAATCCACATAAAAACTCTAAAAAACCATAAAGCCTCCTGCTTCTAAAACACTTCAACAAAACACAAATAGAGAGTCGTAGGATGGATCTAATACCATGTTAGATTATGTATAAATCCTAATCTCCCAAGAACACCTACATGCATAACCCTGTTACATGGAAGAAGCAAAAGAAAAGAAAGGAAGAAAACTATGGAGGCCAAAAAGCCAGAGGCATCATGTTCATATGCAAAAGAATGATATTCTATTATGAACAATATCTCCGTTATACAATACAAAGAGGTGATTCCTTAAAAAAGAATCACGAAACCCTAAGGTTGGCTTAAGAAACTAGAGTGAATAGGTGAGTTAGTAATTAGATCAAAATGATTTAATTAATAACCCAAAAGGAATATTACTCTAATAGATAGAGGCTAAAAATTAGGGAAAATATTTACAAGGCAACTAGTATAATAGTTTGAGTCTAATGTGGATTAATAATAGTGCTTGACGATATCAACACTAACAATATCATGAATGCCTGTTTATGTTAGAATATGAAGGCCAAAGTATTCTCAAATATCTTCTACACAATAGTATATGACTCATACCAAAGAGGTTTAACCTTGTTATGTTTCTTCTTTTGGAAATAGAGTTTATCTAGTAGCCAATTTTATCACCAACCTAAAAAATTTCTATAATAAAATGACCCATGAGTTTTTTTTCTACATTTCTTGTCTTTTGAAGAATTTGAACCACCTTTGACTGAAAAGACTATTGCTGTTAAAGGTAGCATATATACTATTTTCTCTTTTGGATATGTCGTGGCTATAACATTTTCACTCTTTAGATATGTTGAGTGACTTAACTCAAATGTACTCAAGGGAAGAAAATCAAGGTAGACCTCAAAAGGTGAAATATCCTACATTTGACTACAAAGATTGCTATTTTTAAAGGTAGGAACATGTTTAATCTTTATTCCTTTTGGATAGGTCATGTGGTAGGAAGGCAAAAATAAAGCTAAGGGATGAAAATCAAGGTAAATTTGAGAAGGAGAAATAATAGTAGAATGTGTACTATTTACTTATATTAATGTTCAATTTGGTTAAGGCTAAAACCTCACTTAGAGATAAATAATAATTTTTTTGGAATTAGAATACAATTGTGTAGTTGACCACTTTAACTGGCCATTGATTTAGGTTGAAAGGTAATGAAAATGTTAAAAGAAATCCTTAATATATTCCACAAATAATCTCAATATTGGTCCACAAAATGTAATTCTCAGCTAAAAACATTATGTATACCAAAATAATGTAGTGTAAAGTGAAAGAAAAGTCTAAGCTAATTCATGAGCAAAACTAGCCGTATTTCTTGAATGAACTTAGTCATCTCACCAAAAACCATAAAAATATCACATCATCACATTTCTTTGAAAAACCACTCTCTAGATCCATGGAAGATATTTCCTAAGGATGAGAAATAATAAGAAAAAGGAATATCTTTAGCACAATTTCAAGTCAATGAGTTTCGAATGCTAACAAGTGATCGAATGTTTGAAAAGTTAAAGAACATCACATTACATGCAAAGCTAGTAAAATAGGTACAATAGATTATGATAAAATTGTCCTCTTAGAGAATAGAGTGAGCTTCTTTGAGAAGAGAAGTGTGTTGATTATGAGGAACATACAACTTGTCAATATCAATTCTTCATCGATACAAAAATATTTGAAGGATTCTAAATTGGAAAGTCAAGAATAGTTTGGATTGAGTTATGAGAAGAACTAGTCTCACCATTTGAATGAACTTAGTCATCTTTCCAAAAACCATAAACACAATTATTTTGTCGCATTACCATTGGAAAAAAATATCTAGTAATTATTTCCTAAGGATGAAAGGAATAGGAAAAGGAATATGCTACTCCAATTTCATATCAATGGGTATTAAAATATAGAAAATGAATTAACAAGCATCATACTATATGTAAAGATAGAAAAATAACTATTATAGATGATTGAAAGTATTTTTCTTGCCAAAATGGCCTCCATAGGGAGTAGAGTGAGATTCTTTGAGAACAGTAATGTGGTGATTATGAGGAACACATAACTTGTCAAACTTAATTCTTTTTTGAGATGAACATATTAAAAGGTTTGTAAGTTGGAAAGTCAAAGAATAGTTTGGGCTAAGTTTTGAGTCAAAGTTGTCACTTAAATAATTCCCTCACATTATCATTTCTTGGAAGTGCAAGAACCTAAAGACTGACTGTCTATTTGTCAATATCCAAGCACTTACGTAGGGGCCTTTAACTACCTTCTCCTCCATTGTTGTACAAATGTGATAAAGCAAAAAATAATATGATGAAAAAAATATTTTTCTTTTAAAAATTTCTAAATTTTTATTTAATTTTTTTTTACATGGTATTAGAGCACTCTGACCCTCTTGTTCATTATCTACATAAATAAACATCACAACTTGACATGAGTGTGGATAACTATTTATATGGATGATTTTTGTATATGGATGCAATATTTATAATGTTCTGTGCTATGGATGCAATGTTCATACTATATTTATGTTATGGATGTTTACATATGCAAACTCATGATGACCTATGCTTTTATATTTTTATATGCATTTTAATGATGACTGTTATGAGGCACAAATGATATGGTCATGAATATGACCTATGCACTAACATGCACTTTTTTTGGTGTCCCAAAGTACTAAACCACAATGACTGCCTAGGTTGATTGAAGAAATGTTAGTGACATGAGTAGATTTGGGAATAACAAGGTAGACTAGATAGAATGACTAACCAAAGTTGAAGTCTTGAAATGATAAATACCACTTTCTTTTCATCTTGTGCTATCATTGTTATCATTGAGCCACATTTATTTAGAAAACATGTATGTTCACACCAACATATGGAAGGTAAAGGTGCTATCTTTCTCTTTACATTAACAAGCCCTTATAACTGACAAGAAATGTTCACATCCATCTAAGAATGTATGTGTTAAGGGTTGAGGCATGTGCAACAATCACAAGCATTGCGATCCATGACAATATTTTTGTATGGGATACTTTCTTATATAAATGAACGTGCCAACATCGGCACCCAAAACACCTATCCTTGGATTTCATGAAAAATATCCCACAAAAAGCAAACAAAGCAAAACAAAAGCAAGAACTATCCCAACCTCTCTAATCACTCGTGGATATCCAAGAAAAGCATAAGAACGTGATTTAAGATAAATAAAAATAAGATAAGACTCACTTAAGAAATGAGTCAACAACCATACTAATCTTTATCTTGTTAAATGTTTGTGTGATGGTGACATTGACGATGATGATGTGTAGTTTTTAGGAATGAGCTACTTCATTCAAGACTGACCTCTCTAGTTTTGAGTATATACATCCTCTATATTAGACATAATGACCATGTGACAAAAGGATTTATAATGTTTGACTGATTGAATAAGAGAAGGTGCTATGCTTGACTGAGGACTAGTTAATAAGATTGTTTTTAATCCACAATTTGTTAAGCTTAGTGCTTCAAACTTGTTCTATGCTTTGCGCTTATTGAATGCCTATCATTGCAAAAAGATTATTTTATTATGTATGACAAAGAAGAGATTATTTTTGGATTTTTTATGTTTTCTAATTTTTTTTAGGACTTTCTTCAAGATATTTTATGATTTTTGTTTTTTTAGGACTTTTTATGATTTTTAGGTTTTCTTTCATGAATTTTTATGATTTTTAGGATTTTTCCAAGACTATAGGATTTTTATAAATTTTAAGGACTTTTAATGAATTTTAGGATTTTTTTAGGACTTTATATGATATTTTAGGATTTGTCAGGAATTTTGAGAGAATCATGACATAGTTCTTGACCTCGGTCAGAACATAGGACAATTTATTATGGTATTGGATGTGGTGGACTGACTTATGATGACAATGGGTGATAATGCCAGAAAAGACCAATGAATCTCAGGCCAAGAAGGGGATGACAATAGGAATATTGTGAAAGTTTGAAGTGGATGGCGGTGCAACAATGGAAGGGTGAATGATTTAGATAGAGTGAAGGTGGACAATGGAACAATGGTCTCTACACATGGCACTGGGTTGCAAGGTTTTCACCATGATACTTGCCCAAGGCACCACCAAAGTAGTTTTCACATAAGAAGAATTACCTTTCTTATATTTTCTATTTTTTATCGTCACATAAGATGCTTGATTGCCAGGTTTTCATCAAGGTGACTATTTTTTGCTTTTTTTAAATATATTTTCCATTTTTTTGTATTTTTTGACTTTTTTGATTTTTTTGATTTTTTTTTGTAATTTTTGACTTTTTGGGAAAAAAAGATCTTCTAATATATATATATATATATAGTGAAGGTGCATGCTATTTATGAGCTCCAACAATGGTTCACCCTCTAGTGTAGACAATTGATAGGCTCCAAAAGCAAACATTTATGTGACAAAATAAGTGCCTGTGATGGATGTTAATCAAGATGGGTCAAGCTAGGCTTAATGAGTCCCTCTTCCCAAATCACATTAGAATACGAAGTCACCAAGAGAAAAATATGATGGAATAAACCCTTGCTCAAAGGGAGTCAATTCAATATCTATGCTCCTAGGATCTCTATTCTTTTGTTTCTTAGAAATGAGTGATTGAGGATATTAGGATTTTAACTTAATTTATAAAAATAACTAGAACAATAAATTGCAAAACTAAAAAAACATAGAGAGTAATTGAGAATGATCTCATGCACCTATAATTTGAATTTGAACTTAATCTAATTAATAGAGGCAACTAGAGTAAGAAACCCGATATGCTCCTGGATCTTACTTCCAAAATTCTATATCTAACTATGACTGAGTAGATTTTGGAATGTTAAAGCCGACCCGAAGGATTCAAGGTGATCATACTTTTCCTTGGCCCTACAAATTTGATTGTAATTGTATATTTGGGATTGTTTTGTTGTCAAGGAATTTTTTTCGCTGCCAAAATCATGTTTTGACCTGTATCTAAATGTGCAAAAGGGAAAAATGGTGTGAGTGTGGCTATATAGGGGTTTTCCTTAGTCAACCCCCTACTTTGGTGATTTTCACCTCCACAACTAGCCAATATAGAAATAGGAATCATGTGTGTGCTCTTGAATCTTAAGCATGTCTAAGATGGTTATGAGCTTATATACATAAATAAACTAGAGATCTACTCAAGTGTGTTAGAGAAAAACCCTATATGACTGAATCAAATGTGCTTAAGATAATGTGATTTACAATTATTAAATTCAAATTTGAAGATTAAGTGTAGAGATTTGAGAATAACATGAAATTATCCGCAACCCAAGGGGAGGAGTACATGCTAATCATCAGTGGGTAATGTCCTATTATCCTTCAAAATCTCTTGAAAGCTTCCATGTTGATGTTGATGATTGAAAGAAATGAGCTCGAGTCTTGTCACTTATTGATTTTCTTGATTTGGAGATCTTTACTTCATTAGATGTCTTCAAATTGGAGAGCCAAATCCTCAAAGAGGATTTCATTCTACAAATGAAATGAGATGTTTTCTTTTATAGACCTCTCAAGAATTTCTGATGTTCAAAAATTCGTGGAGACCAACAAGGATTTAGGAATCTTGCTAAAAGTATATAACTATTATCTGATTCAAATTCAGGCCCATTACTTGGGGTCAAGGGTGACTCCTAGGTCAAGAATGACCCAAATCACCCCTGACTAACCTAGGTGCACTTGACCAAAAAAAACAAGTTTAAATTCATATCAAGGGTCCAATTTGATATGGGGATGTAGTAAATATGTGTGAAATCAAGTTGTGATATAGAACTCATATAATATAAAAAAGGTAAAACATGATAAAATAGGGCCTATGTAAGCAAGTGGTGATTGAATGGATAAAATAATTAAAGGGGCACACCTATAATTAAGGGCCCATATAGAGTTTTGATGATATTTAATTAAGAGAGGACTCATAATTTAAATTTATTATTAATTCAATTAATAATGAAGTCTTATAATGCTTGCTAGAATGAGACACACACTAAAATGAGTGCTAAGTAAGTATGGAATATGACACCTTATTAAAGTTATACGATTTTCAATGCTACAATAAGCCCTCAATTTAGCAGTAATATGACACTATATGCATACACAAGTTAAAGTACAAGAAAACTAAAGGAAAAAGGGATATTCCAAATTTTTCAAATGAAGCCCCAACATGAAAATACTTGTAATATGTCATTGGGTATCATATTATGAAAAATCACTTTGTTAGTTAAAATCATAAATCACCTAGGTCTTACTAAGAATGATGAATTTTGAGGGTAGCTATATGTCCCCTTATTTCTACAGATGGAGAAACAAGGTATCATATTTACCACATCAAATTATGAAAAAGTATTGGATGAAAAATGCTATCAAAGAGGATCAAACAAAGTTAAAAAAAACTCATTGAGCATTGAGTTCAAATAAAGATCTAAATCATGATCTCAACACAAAAAATTGCATTAAAATAAAAGCTCTCTAGCTCAAGATATAAAATATTTATTAAAAGAAAGTAAAATACTTGGTAAATTAAAAGGAAATGGGTTTTAAGAAAAAAATACCTTTTAAATAGTGACAAAGTAGCTATTGTTCCATCTTTTTAAGTTTTATCTTATGGTACAGAGAGGTCTACTAGGATTTCAAGTAGATGACCAACATAGGCCATAAGTATTAGTATTATAAGGAAAGTTGTCATGGATGGATCATTGTTGGAGGAGGTAGGCATTGCATTGCTACTTTTGAATTTTCATTCTAGTTATTTTGATTGATTTTTCACACACAACCCTAAGCCAAGCATGGGTCTACTTCTTTTAGGCACCAGGGTCCCTAGTAGGCACCCTAATTCATCTAGGGTGTCATTAAACCTGAAAGGATCCATTGACCCTATGGGGTGCTTAGGACCTTCTAGGGCGCGAGAGTCCTTGAAAGGAACCAAAGTCCTTTTAAGGAACCCTAGTCCTAGAAAGAAACCACAAGGCACTTAGAGGTTAAAATGATTAATATGTTGGATATATTACTAAAACTTGATGTGTTTACAAGTACCTCTAGAGATGAAGGAGCATGTGGCTAGGTAGACCATGATATAATTATATGAAGGTATGTGCACAAAGAGGGGGGACAAAGAATATTCCACTTATTTCTTTGGTCCCCCCCAGAAAAAATAGGGCGCACGCCCTATGGATTGGCATGTCCAAGCCTTAGGCTCAAGCATGCCAAGCCATAGGGTGTGCACCCTATGAAAAAGTTATAAAAAGTGGGCCTCACTCATGAGTTACTTTCCCTTTTTACCATTTTTAGTATTTTACATAGGGCGTACACCCTATATGTTGTATGTTGAATGTAAGAGAGAGAGAGAGAGAGAGAGAGAGAGAGAGAGAGAGAGACCCCTTAGGACCCCTTTCCAAATAGTAAGGGATCCTAAGGGGTCCTAGGACACATTATTGTGTCCTATGACCCCTTAGGACCCTTTAGCACCACTTACCATACATATTAGGGGTCGTAAGGGGTTTTAAGGGGTCCTAGGACACATTAATGTTTTCTAGGACCCCTTTATGACCACTTATGACCCCTTATTACCCCTTACCCTACACTAATGTATGGTAAGAGGTCCTAAGGGGTCTTAAGGGGTGCTAGGACACATTAATGTGTCTTAGGACCCCTTATGACCTCTTACACCCCTTACCATACACTAATGTATGGTAAGGGGTCCTCATTGGTCTTAAGGGGTCTTAGGACAAATTAATGTGTCCTAGGAGCCCTTAAGACCCTTTACGGCCCCTTAGGACCTCTTACCATACACCAATGCATGGTAAGAGGTCATAAGGGGTCTTAAGGGATCATAGGTCACTTTAATGTGTCCTAGGACCCCTTAAGACCCCTTAGGAACCCTTATGATACACCAATGTATGGTAAGGGGTCATAAGGGGTCCTAGAACACATTAATGTATCCTATGACCCCTTTTGATCCCTTACAATCAGGCTCACTGCCTAGAGCTCACTGCTCAAGTATAATCCCTTGGGTTACAACCCTAAGGAAGATTCACTGTCTTACAATTCTTTTACAATATTGATCAGTGATTTTTTAAATTCTATAGTGACATTTAACAATATCAGATTATAGTTCCATGCATGTTCATAATATGATCTGATTCACCATATACAATGTTATTGTTCTGCTTTCCTATTCTTCATAAAAAAATATCATATCTTGGTGAACCTCATCAAAAATTGAGTTCCTAGGTGTTGAAATTATTATTTTTCAACCATCAAACAATCTCTATCAAATTCCCCCTCTCTCCAAACCCTATATGATTGATTATGTATATACACACCATAAGATTTGATCAAAACATGTTAGCTTACCAAAAACATTCTAGGAAAATGTAACAGATTTTCTTAGTCGGCTAAATCCTTCATGAAATATTATTTCCCTCCTAAAAAATTCAAATTACTCAACTAACTATGTTGGCTATCAAATTTAAGCATTGAATTTAGTGCCAAATACCATTACCAATGTATGCATAAAGATCTAACAACATGTTTTTCTTTTCCCGTGTTATTTTATGGAACCGCTTCTTAGATCTTTCAAAAACATGTCAAAACTCATCATTGAACCTTGAAAATTGGTATGAAGAATCTATGTACATCCTTTAAAATTATCTTCGATGCACACTAAAAAATATTGCATTTGTAGTTCACACCGTACCTTTCTGCGTAACCTGTCAGTGACTCTCTTCTTCATTATGCACTTGGTTGAATCTTCAACTAACTTGTTGTATGGACTTCAATCCTATCGCACACATGTACAATGTGTCTTTATATTGTGTAGTTACCATCAATGAGAACATACATGCACAATCTTCATTCCATGCAGTCCCTCTTGCCAGCATAAATTACTATTAGTAGTACCTTTACTGAAACCAAGTGTCAGTAAATACTTATCCAATCTCACATACCAAGCTCTAGGTGCTTGTTTCAATCCATAAAGTTATTTCTTATATTTTCAAACCATTTCATCTTCACCGGTCAAGGGAAAACCTAAAATATCTCAATGTAGACTTCCTCTTCCAACTCTCCATTCAAAAAAATAGACTTTACATCCATCTGATATACCTTGAAATATCTGTAAGTAACATATACAAGAAACATTATAATGGATTCAATTCTAGAAACAGGACCAGAGGTCTCCTCAAATTCAATACCTTCCATCTATGAGTATCCCTTGTAAACAAGTTTGGCTTTATTCCTAATGACTTCACCTTCTTCATTCAATTTTTTTTCTGAATACTCATTTAGTACAGATTACATTCTTGTCCTTAGGTCTAGGAACAATAATCCATGTCTTATTATTTTCAATCTATTCCAATTATTTTTCCATCACTTTAACCCAACTATCATCTTTACATACTTCATCAACATCTTTAGGCTCAATCTTAGTAGTCAAACAAGTTTCACTTCTAGCAATTCTTCCTCTAGTTGGAATACCCTAATTTCCTATAACCAATAACTTGATTCTTTGAATGATTTAACTTTACATACCTGGGAGCCTCTGGATTTTCTTCTGTAGAAGACTCTTGTGTTTCCACTTTATCATCATTTGCATCTTCTTCATTATATTCTACAAATCCATTCTAATTATGATTCCGAATCTGTGCTTGCACAATTTGACTCTCTTCTTCAACATCTAAATCATATCTGAAGATCTGACTTGTTTCTAAAAGATTTCATCCACTCTCACATTTTCACTTTCAATTACTTTGTTCAACCTCAGGTTATAAAATTTATATTCTTTTTTTGTAGAATAACGAAGAAATGTTCCCTCATCACTTCTAGGATAAAATTTCCCTAGATATTCATCTCTTTTGATATATCATTTGGTTCCAAAAATTCTCAAATATTTCACTGTAGGAATATGGCCATACCAAAGTTCATAAGGTGTCTTACCAGTTCACTGCTTAATTTTCACTTGGTTCAAATTATATATATTGCCGTGATAACAACTTCTCTCTAATAATCTGTGAAACATTTCCTTCAATCATCACGGTTCTAGTAGTGTCTAGAATATATTTTTTTCTTCTCTTTGCAATTCAATTATATTGTAGGGTCCGTGAAGAAGACATATGTCTAATTAGAATTAAAATCATCACCTCTTTCCAATCTCTAAAATTTCAAATTCTATCTTATTTCTGTCTCAACCATACCTTTGAAAATCTTGAATTTTTCAAAGGATTCAAATTTCTCTTTAAAAAATGTAACCCACATCATTCTAGAATAATCATCAATGAATAGAATGAAACACATGTCCCCATAGTAGCTTCTTGTTCATGTAGGAACACATAGACTAGTATGCACCAAATCAAAAATTTAACTTGTATAATAATTCTTTCTCCTAAAATTAGACTTAGTCAATTTACCCAACTCACATTCCTTACACATTGCATTAACATGCTTTAACAATTTAGTAATATCTCTAACAACTCTTGTAGTACTTATCTTCACACTGTTATCAAAGTTCACATGACAAAATCTCCTATGCCACAGCCAACTAGTATTAATCTTATCAACCAGGCATCTACTTTTAGAATTGTTCATATGAAATACATTACCTTTAGTCTTTCTTCCTGTAGCAATCTCAATTCCATAGATTCCAATAATTTTGCAAATTCCATCCTTGAATTGTATGTTGTATCCTTTATCAACTAACTGTCCAACACTCAAAAGATTATATTTCAAACCTTCAACATATAGAACATCATTAGTATTAGTCTTACCATCAAGATTAATAGAACATTTTTCTTTGATCATGCAAGGAGTATCATTGCCAAATATGACAACGCCACCATCATACCTTTCCAATTTCAAAAATTTATTTTTGTCTCTAGTCATGTGTTGTGAACATCCACTATCAATAATCCATTCATCTTTCTTATCCACATGCAAAACCAAGGCTTTCTCTTCATTCACAATGTTAGGATTTTCATCTTTAATAGCAATAAACACAATCTCATCTTTAGTCTTTTCAGAATCATCATCAAATACACCTTCATTAGTAGCATAATAACACTTTTTATGATATTTAGACTTGAATTTCTTAGGTTTTTACTTATGTTCTCTATCAAGACATCTCAAAGAAATATGACCAATCTTATTATATGCAAAATACTTTAAAGGAAATTTTCATTGATACTTATTGGATCTCTTAGGTAGTCCTTTTACAATTAGGGCTTCAATATCATCAAGCTTTCTTTCTTCATCCTCAATCTCTACCCATTCCTTAGAATATCTAGATTCATACTTAGATGAACTTTTTTCTAGAATCATATCTTTGCTCATCCTTAGAAATAGTACCTTTAAATTTAGTTTCAACTTTAGGAAGACTATCACCAAATTCTCTCATTTTAAAAGAAGACTACTTACTAATCAATGTATCTCTTTTCACTTTTGTCATAGTTCTAGTTGCTTCAATAGAAGAAAATTTGTGATTTTGGATAGGAGCAAAGGATCCCAAGATCTTAGAAACAATTTCATCTTCTTCCAAGGTTCCACCAACGCACTTGGTTACACAAACAAGTTCGGTAATCTTATTCACATAAGTAGTAGTGTTCTCATCTTCCCTCATCCTTAATGACTCATATTTTCCTTTCAGACTTTGTAGCTTGGTTTGCTTCAAAATTCATCTCTTTCATATAATGTCTCTAACTTTGTCCTAACTTCATGTGTAGTTTCTAATCCCAAAATGTTTGTATATTCAACATCTGATAAGGCACTCTTCAAGGATTCTTTTGCTATCATATTACACTTCTTTATTTTTATCAACAATTATAGGAGCAAGATCTACTAGAGGATTCTAATATTTCTTTGTAACAACCCAATGTTCTTCACTAAGACATCTCAAGTGTGTGATCATCCGGTGCTTCCATATAGTGTATTTTGTTCCATCAAATTTAGAAGTTTCCAAGGGAAAGAGTTAAACTACACTATTACGAAAAAAGATATGTTAGTTGTTGTAGACACCCTAAATTATCCTTCTTCATTTCAATATTAATTTAATTAATATTGCCTATAACAATATAGTTAATTTTTAAAAATTAGCTATATATATTTTTATATTCGACTATTTATTTATTTTATTAAATAAATTCATCACCTTGTATTTAATTAATTTAAATACTACCCCTAATATATTAAAATTATATTTTGATATATGTTTCCTCCATATTCCTTATTTAAATAAATTTTATTTATTTAAATCTCTCTATTTTCTCTAAAATTCTTTTAATCCCCACTTAAATTAAATCTAATTTAATTTAAATCTCACTTCTCCTTGCTTTTGGATAAATTCCCTCTAATTACAATTAAAATCTAATTAAAATCCTTTTAGCCTTAATCACTTGCACACACACGTGACTTTTTCAAATTCTTGTTCCTTCCATATTAAAAAGTCAACCACTCTCTTTAACCACTTAATCCTAGCCACTCATCCCTTTTCCCCCTTAATCTCCTTCACTCCCACCAAAACCCTACCTAACCTTTAATCTTAGCCACTCATTTTCCACCTCTTATTCCTAGCCCTTCATTTTCATGACAAGTCCATAAAAGGAGGCCTCACTCCTCATTTGCAACTAGTGAATGCAAGCATTTTGCATACTTGAGCACTTGCACAGTTGCACACTTAAGCATTCTTAGTGATCTCATTTTCATAGTTATTTCATTATCATCATAGTTTATACTTCATTGCTTGCATAGTAATTTTACTTTCATAGTTTATCTTTGAATCTTGCATCCTCTTCTTTAGTTTAGTTTTCATTTGTATCTAGTTGGTAATCTCTTGCATTTGCATTCTTAGAATAGGTTTTTATTTTGAATTCATAATTATGATATTTGGGGCAAGTTACACATACTTGTGCTCAAATATATCACTTCTTCATCATTCTTCATCTTACATAATAGTGGGATTTATTGCATTGTGTTTGGAGAGCACACCCACAAATTCTCTAAGAGAAAATCAAACAAGGTTGATTCGGTGCCCTTGTTTTAGCTCATCGGAGGTTGTAGTAAAAATTTAGTTGCATTTGGAGGTTTATTATCATGATTTGATTACTTTATATTTCTTGTGTCTGCATGCTTTGAATTTTTGTGCAGCTGCAGATATTTTCATGGCATACATTTTAGCACGCTCGATGGGATCCGCGTCCTGGTTTTGTTAATTTTTTTTTCATTTTTTGTAGGTTTTTTAGTTGGACTGACAAATATACGGCTCCACTTCTACAAAGGTGTCTCTAATAGATATACACCTTTTCTTGTACATAGGCATCTCTGACAGACTAGCCTCTCTGCTTACACATAGGTGTCTCCGACACAAAGGGATTTTCCCCTTTTCCTCTAGAACTCTTAATCGTTTAATCTAAATTTTTAGTTATTTTAGGTTTATTCCTTAGTACATTTTGTCATTAGGAGTACTTTCATGCATTTACAAGTCCATTAGATTTCAAGATCTTGCAAACATTAAACATCATTTTCTTTCTGTCGTAGATAGGCGTCTCTATTAGATAGGCATCTCTTCTTGTACACATGCGGCTCTGACAAAGATGTTCCTTAATTGCATATTTAATCATATTTTAGGGTTTTATTTATACACTTAGGAACCTTTTAGGGTTACTTGCATTCTGGTTTTTCATAATAGATAGCATTTTAGAAGCTTGTAGCCCTTTTAGGTTTTAGTTCTTTGCAAAATTTAGTATCTTTTTACATTCTGTTCCATATAGGAACCTCTGCCTACAAACAGGCGTCTCCACTTCCAGATATGTGTCTCCACTTAGTTTAGTTTAAGTTCATTACATTTTGCATTTTAAGCATTACTAATTGGGTTTTCTTACAGGTTGATGGAATTTTATGCCTTCTGACAATGATTTTGCATAATGTTTGACCAAGATCAAAGTGTTTTCAAACTACTAATCCATTTATTTTGTAGGACGCTTGTATAAGGCTTGAGAATTTAAACTACTAATCAATTTGTTTTGTAGGTTGCCTTGGAGATACAAATAAACTTTATGTTTTTGATTTATCTTACATAGTTTAATTAGGGAGCTTGTGTGTTTGTGGAAAATAGTGGAAGAGATATTATCTCACCCTTATTAGGGTGATAAAATACCAAACCCACTGAATTCCCCCTACTTAGGAGAAGCCCAAGGAATTAATCAAGTGTCTTGTATGTTTGTAGGATCACAAGTAGTAGGGATTTTCTCTCACCCTTTTAGGGTGATCAAAATACGAGACCTACTTGTGAGTTATTTTTTTATTTCATTAGGATTTGAAACCCCTTTTAGAGTGGCTACCCCCTGAGAGCTTTAACATATCTAGTGAGAGGATTTTCCCAAGTGGGGAGCAATGAGGGCCTAGCCTCTTCTAACCCACTATAATTAAAAGCTCTTGAGACTAATCTCTCAAGGGACGTAACTATTTTGATATTAATTGTCATGCTTGCTAATTGGAGGGATGCAAGGCCTAAATCCTACATGAGGAACTACATTATCTAAGTAATTATAGGGATATAAGTCTCAATCCTACTTCCAGGACTATGGGAGATAGTTACGAATGGAAGTTTCACTAGACACTTTAAGATAGAGTCCTACCCGGTTCACCTCCAAAACTAGTGGTCATAATATTTGTGCAAGGGGGGGGGGGGAGAATCTCTCCTAAAGAAACTCACCATAAGTATCCCCTTGAGAATTTGAAGATGAAAAATATGGAATTAGAGGTCTCATTTCATAGTCTCCTTTTAACCATATTCTATTTAGCTCTCGTAAAAGGAAAAAACCTAGACACCCTCTAGGGGGTGACAAGATTATGTGAGCCGAAGGGATATCAAGCTGTGGGAAAATATTTTAACCAATAAGCCATTCCTTAGGTATCTTGTGTTTGAACTATCTTCAATTGTTTTGAGACCATTGGAAATATTGGGCTTGACAAGAGCTATCAGATTATACACATTGGTTATAATTTCCCCATCATTCCAGACTTCATAAGTGTTTGTATCCACAAGGTTTCTTTGTCCCTTGTTGGATTGTTTGAAGAAATTATTTGGTCACATCATATTTGAATTTTATTTGTTCTTGAATTGTTCTTTCCCATGGATAATTTGACTGCAACATCCTCCAACATCATTAGGAAAGCCAAGTCGAATAATTTTTTCAAGATTTCAGATTCAAAACATCAACTTTCTATCCAAATTCCTACACAGGCATCTACCTATAGGGGCATCTCTACATATGGGCATCTCTGCTTGAAACCAGTGAGATTTGAGATTTTACAAAGATTCTCCATCTTTAGTCCCCTATAGGATCTCAAATTCATTGACCAATTTCTTGTTCAAACACCATTTTCTTTCATCCTTCTAGTCTCTCATCCTTTCACTTTATTTTTATAATTTTGGTAACTTGGATATTTTGGTACGTGACTCATTTAGGAGTGCATTGGGGTTGTCATTTATGGAAACAAAAATTAAAGTGCGGTCACTTGGAGTGGAACATAGTTTTGGTACCGAGGTTTACAAAATGACTAAGTCTAGAATGTAGTTTACTGGATACAAGAGTACATTTTCAGGTAGCAAGCACTGTGTGTGATGAATGAAGACATGCAAGCTTAGAGGAAGAAATTTTGGGATATGATAGACCTTTGATTAAGGTCACTTTTATTTTAGATTTTAGAGAAAGAAGATACAGATGATTGAAGTCAGTGTATACCTTTAACATGGTTTGGTATTCCTTTAACATGCAAATGTACTAATGTAATATTCAGATCCTAATAGGGCTAGGTCTCCTAATAGGGACACAATAATTTTAGTGCATATTTGTGGGTACCATCCCCACCAGGGTTTTTCCTTGGCCAGGTTTTCCTTGAGAACAAAATCATGGTGTTATGAGTTGTGTACTTTATGCTTATGTTCTTTTCATTTCAGTATTTATTTGGTTAAGTTGGATTCTGATAAGTTTAATTTTAAAGTGATGTAATGTTGATTCATCCCCCCTCTCAGTATTACTTAATCCTAACAATTGGTATCATAACTTTTGATCCTTGGAGAGAAAGTCTAACATCTTATTGGAGATCAAGATGGATTCTAAAAGTTTGGAAGAAAACTTTGAAACAACACTAGAAGACCTTCATAAGGCTAAAGCATGAATTCAAATTGAGAAGAGCAAAAGGTTTCATCAAGAAACTTAAGGAGCAACTTGAACTATCCAGGAGTTAGAGACAAGATCTTATGGAGAAGATAAAAGAAGATTCAGATAAAACAACTTGAACAAGAGAAATATGCTTTAAAGCATGATCAAGAAACTACTTCTATTTAGATGGCTAAAGAAATTCAGAGAAAAAGATAAAAAGAACCAAAGTTGAATAAATCCGAAAGAATGAAAATGTTTAGATGGGAAAAATCTAGATTGAACCTGATGAATACAAAACCAAGTATCATGAAATAGAAAAATATAATAAAATCATAAAAGGAGAACTTTTTGAGGCTAAGAAATACATTGAAAAACTTCATATGAGCTGTGACAAGATTGATGAGAAGAGAGAGAGACATAAACCTAAAGGATACATGACTGGAGTTGTCTTTCGTGAAGCTGAATGTTCTAAGACTCAGGAAGAGAAATATGAAGTGAATATTGATGAAGAAAGACCTAATCATGAAGAACCTATAAGGAAGAAAAAACCTTTCAGATGAAAATGTTTTGGATGAAACAAAGTTGGACACATGAAGAGAGACTGCAGAGGTAAAATTTCTTACAAACCCTTTTCTGGTTATTGTTTCAATTGCTATGAATATGGACTCAAGAAGATAGAATTTAGGAATCCTAATCAATCAAGAACCAAGCAAGATGACATTAGAGAAGAAACAAAAGCTAAGATCACATGTTACAAGTGCAATAATTTTGGGCACATCACAGAATATTGTAAGTTGAAGATTAATTAGAACAAACCACCCCTACATGCTACAAATGTAATAATCTAGGACACATAGCAAAGTTTTGCAGGTATAATGGAACTGTGAATATAATTCGACCTCCACCTATTGTTGTGAAGAAGAACATTGGTGATACTAGTAAGAGTCTCTCAGAGTACATGGATGAATTTAACAGTCATTTCAAAGATGAAGATGTAAACAGTTGTAAGGTATGGAAGGTAAATGAACCAAGCAAAGAAAAGGCTCAGGGAGAGTTAGTAGATGCTACTAAGTCTTCTCCTAATGTTAACATTGCTACATCAACCTAGATGGCCAAGAATGACCTTAAGGGGAGCATTGGAGAGATACATCAAAAACATATCGAGCCCCTATTTATGTGGAATAAGCTCTTACGAGCTTAGGGAGAGTATGTTTTAATGTTATGGAACATATATCTGTGATCTCATAGCTTTATAATCTATATCTTGTGATCACCAGATTGTTAGTTGAATAGATCATTTGTAGAGATGAGTTCATTGGGAACTGTGTCATTTCCTTACGTAGCAAAGTATAAGGATAGATAAAAGAACCTAGCTATTCACGATTCAAAGAGAAGAGTTGAAGCAAAGCAGTTATTTGTGAAAGAAGAATAAATAATATAGGACATTAAATAATTGAACAAGAAGGAATTCATAGAATGAAAAATCAAAAGGTATTTAGACCACTTGTGAACTTGTGAATATGGATACACCTTTGATCTTTGATTTTAATGAACCACCTAAATACAATTTTAAGAGGAAACCTTGCAAATCCACTAAGGATGACCCTGCAGACACATTTTCTAAGATGCCCTATGGAGTTCTACACATAGAGGATATTAGGGTATATATTCACTGCAAGTATGAGTCTCTGGGAGACTTTGAGATCGTCAAGGAAATGAAGGACGTGATCAAAGAGGATGGAAAATGGAAGGATGAGTTCGCTCATCTTGAAAAAAAAATTATAATGAAAATGGTATAATTGCATGAGTTTGATGAATAAGGATTGTTCAAGATCCTATTGAGAAGATTACATGACTAATTCATTTGGATTGGTGAGAAGCATATAAAGATTTGCAGTGAGTTGATCCATGACATTACTGGTTTGGATAACTCTGGAGCCATCCCTGTTGTAGAGAAGAATACCAAGAAACTATTGGAAAACCTAACCCACTCTAAATAGGATAAATAGGCGATGAAAGTGGCTGACATCTTCCAGTAAGATGTGAGACTAATTACAACAATACTAGGGTACAAAATTTATTATAGCAGCCAACCAAATTCAGTATATGCTTGTGTTATAATGATGACATATAAGATTGTAAAGGAGAATATCAAGTATAATCTATGCAAAGTTCTTGCACAACAATTCATGGATAATTTGAAGAAAATAAAGAGAGATAGGTGTTGGTTCTCAAATAAATAGATTGGATTTCCTATGGACTTGCCAATCCAATGCGGGGAAACCCAAGTGATTTGGCCAACTAACAAGTCACAAAAAAAATAATGTTGGAACTTCTGCAGTTCTGGCTCTGCAAGACCAAGGATGGTAGGCCTATACCTTAAGTTTTAAAATTTTTTATAGCAGATCTGATAGCATCTCAAACCTCTCTTTCAAGTGTTGCAAACATATACTTGAAAGAAATCCAATTGTGATCATTCACAACATAAACTACACAACTGAAAAACTTTGTGTAATTGTAAGAATGCTTTGAAAATATATGTATAAATTGAATGAATGCTATTTAGAATATCTCAAAAAATTTAACAATGAATCAAATGACTATAATACAATAATTAATAAGACCAGTTCCTATTTCAACTTGGGAAATAGAATCGATTCATTTTTAATCCTCTATACAACCCTGCATGACAGTATATATTCCAACACCATAAACTATTCAAATGCTTTAGATGTAGATAAATTAAGTCTATTTATATCCTTGTCAGTTCAAATGAATTTAAATCCTATGGTTGGGAGACTAGATGAACAAGAAGCTGAAAATACTAACTTTTCAGAAACTCCTTGATAATCAAACAAGACTATGAGACATGCAAAATATCTACACAAGCATTGCAAGCATAAAAATTGAATCTACCTTCAGTAATTGCAAGGGACTAACTGAAATGAATTGAAATTTCTTACAAAAAGTGAGACAGAAAAAACTTATCCTTTATTGATTTTGAAACATTAGTACATTAGAGTTCATGTTGTAGTTGTGATCAAGTTCTAGAACAATAAATAATAATGAATATAAATGTAATCCCTTCCACATTGTCTAGTATCCCTATTTATATAAAGTCCAAGGGATGCGTACAAGCTTCAAACCAATGTGTTTCTTGATAACTAACCCTAACCCTAAGATCAACAACTGAACAATATGGTTACAATTAATAAATTATGAACATCCTTATTTAAAAATGGTTGTCGACCGTTATGATTCATAGTAATAGGTCGCTAAAAAATCACATGTGATTTTTCTGAGATAGTAATGATGTTTTATATGATAATCATGGTATTTATATCATATGTTGATCCATAAGCATCCACATAAGCTGTGCATGACAATGGATATCTTTATCATTAATAACAGAGTCGTCGACATTGTCGACTATAATCTAGCATCCTCTATCCTCATAAATATCATGTAAGGAATGTCTGCATGTCATCATCCTCCTTAGTCTCTGGAGATCGCACTATTTCATCACTATTCAAATCCATAGCACTTGACACCTTCTAAACCCTGCACGAAGACATTGACATATCAAATAGTAGGCAAAACCCTCATTAGTATAAAATTATAATTAAGAATATATAAAATGACAAAGAAAAGTCCATGTCGACACTTCCACCCAAGCATTATATCCTTTTCACCATCGGGGACATGTTTCATCATTGCGCAATGCCTTAAAGGATAAAAGTCACACATCTTCTCTTTGAGGCATTATGCCTACCATTGATCCTTACCATGCTTTAGTCGCCGATCACGTTATTTAGAAATTATGGGTCTGGGACATGCGTCACTCTGGCGTAATCCCTTGAAGGCTAAACCAAGTGCATCTTTCAATCACTAGATCACACCCACCATCGATCTGTATCATTCTTTAACCATTGATGATCCTTCAACCTCCTTTAAAACTCGATCAATTTTTTTACTCGGTTAAGACATCACCATTGATCTTTCCCATGTGCTAAAAGGAAAAGGCTTTAGTATCTTGCACTTTAACCCATTTTAGAAATGATGTGTATCCTTGTCATCCTAATTGAACAATTAGATAATGCCAGTTGTTATCCATCTATATCATTTTTTGGAATGTCTGTGGGCCCGAGACATGTGTCACTCAGGCGCGTTCCCTTGAAGGTTAAATAATGTGCATCTTCACCGAAGTTTAACCGTAGATCTTCATTACTTTGTATGACTTATGTGGATCTAGGAACAAATTTCAATACTGCATGATGCCTCAAAGATTAAAGATTGTTTAGCTTCTCGATTGCGGGAATACGCCAACCGTTAGATGAAGATTGATCTACTTGATGCTTAATTTCTTTGGCCCCACTTAAATGAGATCTCAGCGGATACGTGTCAGCAAGTCATGATTCATCAATGGATAAAGATAATTCAACTCTTAATTATGGGATTGCACCAACCATAGATCTTTACTAAGGTTTAACCATTATGTGGATCTCCACAAGGATAAAATATAACAAAACGACCACGAAAGTCAAGAAACATCTACATTTATGAATTTAAATATGAATAAGAACCTTAAGGTAAAATAACAGTATAAAAAAAATAAATCATATCGACAAAGACATATAAAAATACTTCCTTGAGATTTTTAGATATATAAATTTATCTGTAAATTTGGGTTCCACCAGTGGCTCTTTCTGGGGATGTGTGTTCATGCCTAGACACAGAAAGATCTCAGTTGTCTTTAGAGAAGTAGACCAAAATAGAAATAAAAGAAATATAACAAAACAAAATAAAATAAAACATAATAAAAATTTAAAGATTATAAATACTCCCTGTTCAAGATAAAAATGACTTCAAATACTGAGCATGAGTTAGGAATTCTTGAATGTGGCCTTATGTTTCTTGTAATAAATAATTATTTTCTCCTGCATTCTCAAAAACTATATAAGGTCCTAACCATAAAGCTTCAAATTTTCCTTGCTTTCCTTTGTCCCAGTCTCTGGCATTCCATTTCAACACCCAGTCTCCCTTCTGAAAATTCCTCTATTTGGCCCTTTTATCATGCAAAAATTTAACTTGCATTTGTTTCTTGGCATTCTAAATTTGCACACTTCTTCTAATTTCATCCAGTTCTGCAAGCTGATCCATCCTATTCTCCTTGAAATATATGTCTTCTAACTGTTCTTCTCTAATAAATTTATACACAGGGAGTAGATTATTTAAAATTAATCTATCCTATTTCCCATAGACCAATTCATAAGGAGCAAACCCTATCGACTTCTTGATTATTATTCTATCTGCCCATAGTGCTAGAGGTAATTTAGAGTCCCATGCCCTCTTGTTATTTCTTAACATTATTTTTATGATTTTCATTATATTCTTGTTACTTGATTCTGCCTGACCATTTCCTTGTGGATGGTAGGGAGAAGAGTGGTGAAGGAGCACCTAGGTTAGGAAGAATTTTCAGTTTGTAAGGTGTTTTGTTTTACCACTTTTGTAATGACCAAGGTCAATTGGTAAACAAACAAAATAGTTTCTTAGTAATTTCTTTCTAGCTTAAATGTGTGTTGAGGTAGCTTTTAAACCTTTGGAAATCCAACAAGACTCTAGCAACCAAAATTGGTTAATTGACACTAAGTTATACTGGTGCTCGGGCAACTCTATTGCTCGAGAATGCTACTCAGGAATCTTGCTCGGGTTAGACTAGGTTGCTCGGGTATGCTGTGTGGAATGCTTGGGAATGTCACTCGGTAATGTCTCTCAGGTTACACTTAGTGCTCAAGGATGTTGTTTGGGGTTTCTTGCATATTTTGGGTTTGTTGACTGGCACTCAGGTATTAAAGGCAAAGTTTATTTTGATGCTTGGGACTGGTTCTCGATAATGGCAGTTTGTTGCTCGGTTATGTCGGTTAACAACCCAGGAAACACGAGATGTGATGTTTGTGACCATCTGGGTCAACTGTAACAGCTCTCAATGTGTCATTTTTGTCTTTGATGGATAGGGACACCTGTTCCAGTCATTTATGGATCAACCATGATTTCTGTGCAAGGTTGTTGAAGTTGTTGGAGGATGCGAGATATTTTGAAGGAAGAAGCTATATAGTTAGAAGTTTGTAATGTAGTAGAGAGTGAGCAGAGTAGATGAATGAAATATTGTAGAGGATTGTACATGTAATAGATTTAGATAGCAATACATAGATTATTTGGCACTTTCTTATGTAATCTGTTATGTGTTCTTTGTATTAAATGTTCAGTTTAGCCTTTCATGTTGAATCAGTCGGTTTAACTTGAAGAATGAATCTATCCTAATAGATTCTATAGCATGAGATAGTAGATTTACGGTGAGAACCAGGTCTAGATTACTTGAGGTGAATATCTTCATGACTTCCTCAAGCTAGGGTTTGATAATACCCTATAAGGTCCATTTAGAGACCTTGAAGTAGAGTCAGGATGGCTCTTGGTAGCAGCTAGACCTAGGAGGTTTGAAAGCCAAATTCTAATGGAATGAGCAGGCTGATGAAGGATTTGAGCATCTTAAGAAAAGGATAGTGACTCAACCAATATTGACACTTCCTAGTTTTGTTAAATTATTTACTATGGAGTGTACTGCTAGTAACATTGTTGTTGGTGTAGTCTTGAGTCAAGAAGGAAAGCCTGTAGCCTTTCATAGTGAGAAGCTCAGTGATACAAAGAGGAAGTGTTCCTCATATGATTTGGAATTTTATGTATTAGTGTAAGAACTAAGGAAATGGAGACATTATCTCCTTCCCAAAGAATTTGTAGTCTTTACCGATAATCAGGCTTTGAGTTTTCTAAGTTCACAGGATAAACTAAGCCATAAGCATATGAAGTGGGTGGAGTATATACAAGCCTATACTTTCACCATCAAGAAAAAGAAGGGAGTACAAAATAAAGTAGCAGATGCATTGAGTAGAAGGTTACTCACAGTGCAAGACTTTGCAGCAACATAAAAGGTATGTCAAGATTATCAAAATCATTTTCATAGTGAGTATTAGAAGTATACTCTTCAAGAAGGCCTTCTATTTAAAGGGGGACAACTCTGTGTACTGAGAGGTTCCATGAGGGAGAACCTAGTATAAGAGAAGCATAATGGTTCCTTAAGTGGACATTTTGGGTTGAATAAAACTCTAGAGTTGGTCAAGAGGTATTACTATTGGCCAAGAATGAATCAGGATTTTGAAAAGTATGTAGAGACTTCATCCAATGCATGATTGTATCAGCCCCTTCCTATCCCAAATAGACCATGGGAATGCCTTAGTATGGATTTTGTAGTTGGACTACCAAAGACCAAGAAAGGAATGGAAAACATCTTTATGATTGTTGATAGGTTCAGAAAGATGGCTCACTTTGTGCCATGAAAGACCACACATGATGCATGTTACATAGAAAATTTATTCTTTAGAGAAGTAGTAAGGATACATGGATTACCTTTGAGTATTGTATCAAACCGAGACTCCAAGTTTATGAGTCATTTTTGGATAACTTTATGGCAGAATCTTGGTACAAATCTTTCATTTAGCTTAGCATATCATCCATAGACTAATGATCAAACTGAAGTGGTGAACCGAAGCTTAGGAAATCTTTTGAGATGCCTCACCAAGGAGTATGGACAATCATGGGATCAGTTACTTTCTCAAGTAGAATTTTCATAAGAGAAGCATAATGGTTCCTTAAGTGGACATTTTGGGTTGAATAAAACTCTAGAGTTGGTCAAGAGGTATTACTATTGGCCAAGAATGAATCGGTATTTTGAAAAGTATGTAGAGAATTCATCCAATGCATGATTGTATCAGCCCCTTCCTATCCCAAATAGACCATGGGAATGCCTTAGTATGGATTTTTTAGTTGGACTACCAAAGACCAAGCAAGGAATGAAAAACATCTTTATGATTGTTGATAGGTTCAGAAAGATGGCTCACTTTGTGCCATGAAAGACCACACATGATGCATGTTACATAGAAAATTTATTCTTTAGAGAAGTATTAAGGATACATGGATTACCTTTGAGTATTGTATCAAACCGAGACTCCAAGTTTATGAGTCATTTTTGGATAACTTTATGGCAGAATCTTGGTACAAATCTTTCATTTAGCTTAGCATATCATCCATAGACCGATGATCAAACTGAAGTGGTGAACTGAAGCTTAGGAAATCTTTTGAGATGCCTCACCAAGGAGTATGGAAAATCATGGGATTAGTTACTTGCTCAAGCAGAATTTGCATACAATGACACAGTTAATAGATTCACTAGAAAGAACCATTTTGAAATAGTATATGGGATTCATCCTAGGGGTATATGTGAACTTAGAGATCTTGGAAGCAATGTAGAGAGGAGTGGGTATGCTGAATATTTTGATCAATCCATGAAGGAGGTCCATGATTCAGTAAAGGAATCATTAATAGAGAGTACAAATCACACCAAGAAGAAGGTAGATGCCAGGAAAAGAGATATTCAGTTTCAAGTTGGAGATTTGGTCATGGTACACCTAAAAAAATCAAGGTTATAGAAAGGATTTCTGAGTAAACTTCAGATGAGGAAGATAGGCCCTTGTGCAATATTGGAAAAGTATGGGTCTAATGCTTATAAAGTTGATCTTCCTACAGACATAGGATTATCTCCTATTTTCAATGTGGCAGATCTGGTATCCTATAAAGGACCAATTCTAGAAGGAGATTCAGATCTAGTAGCAGATACAAAGGATCTCAAAGCACTCAAACTTCTTGTTACACCAAAAATGAAGGCAGCGAAAATTCTGAATTCACGAGTTGCCAAGCAGACTAGAAAGAAAACATATATGGAACATCAGGTCAAATGGCATGGATAGACAAGCTGATTTGGAGGCTACTTAGGTGCAATAAACCAATTTCAATAAGTTAGGCCTTAGTTCTGACCTACTCCAATCACCTAGAAGTTGATTTTTTTTTTTGGGAGTATGGTGCAGGAGCACCTAGATTAGGAATCATTTTCAGTTTGTAAGGTGTTTTGTTCTATCACTTTTGTAATGACCAAGGTCAATCGATAAACAAACATCATAGTTGCTTAGTAGTTTTTTTCTAGCTTAAATGTGTTTTGAGGTAGCTTTTAAACCTCTAGAAATCCAACAAGACTCTAGCAATCAAAATTGGTGAATTGACACTAAGTTATACTGGTGCTCGGGCAACTTTGTTGCTCGGGAATCTTGCTCAGGTTACACTAGGTTGCTCGGGTATGCTGTGCGGAATGATCAGAAATGTCGCTCGGTAATGTCTCTTGGGTTACACTTAGTGCTCAGGGATGTTTCTTAGGGTTTCTTGCAGATTTAAAATTTTTTGACTTGCGCTCGGGTATTGAAGGCAAAGTTTATTTTGATGCTCGGGATTGGTGCTCGGTAATGTCAGTCTGTTGCTCTGTTATGTCTGTTGACGACCCAGGAAACATGGGATGTGATGTTTGTGATGAGCTGGGTCAACTGCAATGGCTTTGAATGTGTCATTTTTGTCTTTGATGGACAGGGACACCTGTTCCAGTGATGGGAGGGTCAATTATGGATCGAACATGACTTCTATGCAAGGTTGTTGAAGTTGTTGGAGGATGCAGGATATTTTGAAGGAAGAAGCTATATAGTTAGAAGTTTGTAATGTAGTAGAGAGTGAGCAAAGTAGATGGATGAAAGATTGTAAAGGATTGTACATGTAATAGATTTAGATAGCAATACATAGAGTATTTGGTACTTTCTTTTGTAATATGTTATGTGTTCTTTGTATAAAATGTTTAGTTTAGCCTTTCATGTTGAATTAGTCAGTTTAAATTAGAGAATGAATCTATCCTAATAAATTCTATAGCATGAGATAATATCTTTACGGTGAGAACCAGGTCTAGAGAACTTGAGGTAAAGATCTTCATGACTTCCTCAAGCTAGGATTTGATAATACCCTATAAGGTCTATTTAGAGACCTTGAAGCAGAGTTAGGTTGAATCTCGGTAGAAACTAGACCTAGGATCTACATCAAAGAGTATGATAGATTAATACCATAAGTATTGCAAAAATCAGAGAAATCCTTTGATTTAAAGCACATGCCATTATCACAAACAATCTTGCAAGGAACACCAAGCCTTGTTAGTTTATTCTCTGTTAAGAATTTAATCACCGCCTTTCTTGTATCTTCTCTAGAGAGTATGACATCATCCCATTTAGTAAATTAATTTGTTGCAACTAAAATCCATTTGTGTTGTCCACTAGAGACATCAAAAATTTCACCAGTGAAGTATATCCCCCACATTTGAAATGGCTCTTCAGTTGACAAAGTTCTAAGGGGTAATGCACCATCATATTTTAATTTCCCTGAAATATTTTGAAAAGCCTCACATTTTCTAACATATGTAACTATATTTAAAAATATGTGGCCAATAATACCTAGCATGTAATATTTTATGGGTGGTTGTTCTTGTTGAAAAGTGGCCACCACATACTCTATCGTGCAACTCTTTCAACACTAAATCTGCTTGGTACATATCAAAACAAAATAAAAGAACACCTTCTCTTTTTTTCTAATATAAGTCACCTCCTATCAAAACATACCTATATGCTTATAATTTTATTGTTCTTTTTATTATTATTATCATTTAAATGTTCTTTAAATTTCATGTGCTTTAAGAAATATACTAGATCAGTATACCAAGGGCATTTTTCAATACTCACTATTGATCTATCATAGCTCACCTGATTGACTTGAACTGCCTCAAGATTTGATTCAGCCATAAGTTTATCAAGACCTTTTCCTCTAACCAACTTTGTTATTTGGAACTCCATTTCAAATTCTTGGATTTGTTCACCCATATGCATCTCCTGCCTATAACCTTTGACTCCTAAATATGTCTTTGATTGTTGCATTCGACACATAAGCTATCACCTTTGCTCCTACCAAGTATGGCCTAAAATGTTTCACTTCTTTCACAAGTGCATAAGATTTCTTTTCATTTATTTCATAATTCAATTTTGTTTCTTGGAGAGTTTTACTAAAAAATTCTATTGGCTGCTCATAGCCCTCATCATTTGTTTTGTAACATAACTGCAACAATAGTATGATAAGAGGCAAAAAAGCCAACTAAAATGGTTTGGATAAATTAGGTATTTTTAGGACTCAAGCTTCCTTGATTGCTTTCTTAATATTAGAAAATTCCTATAGGGCCTCATCCACCCATTTAATCTCTGCACCCTTTTTAGAATCTTGGCAATAGGCTTAATTATCTCTAAGAAGTTTGGGAAAAATCTTCTTACAAAATTTATTTGTCCAAAAAAGGATTATATTCCTTTAACATTCTTAGGGATATGGATCTTATCTATGGTTGCAATCCTTTTAGGGTCTATTCCTACACTATCATTTGATACAATGTGTCCAAGTAACTTCCCTTTAGTTACTCCAAAGTGACATTTATTTGGGTTTAGAGATATCCCATATTCCAGAGCTCTTTTAAATTTTTTCTCCAAATGATTACAATGCTCCTCTGCCTTTTCTAAATATGCAGTCAGATCATCTTGATATACATCCATGATGAGATCAATTAGGCCATCAAAAGCCACATCTATTACCCTTTAGAATGTTTTTATGCATTAGTTAACCCAAAAGGCATCCTTGCATGAACATAGGTTCCCCAAGGAGTGGTAAAATTTGTCTTGTATTCCTCTGACTCTTTAACTTTCACTTGGTTATATCCTAAAAATCCATCCATCATAGATAATAATTCATTTCCATTTACCTTCTACAACAGAGCCTCCATATTAGGTAATGCATAGTTATCTTTTAAATATGAGACATTCAAATTTCTAAAATCAACACACAACCTTATATCTCCATTCTTCTTTCTAACTGGGACCAAGTTTGATACCCATGTAGAATGTCTTATAGGCACTATTATTCCTACATCCCTTAATTTTACAAGCTCTTCCCTCATTTTAGGGGCTAGCATTGGGTTTATAAGATGTTGTATTTGCCTAAAAGGATTTGCATATGGTTTTAAAGGGATTTCATGCCGAAATAAATCTTCAAGGTAAGCCTTAAGCTCATCATATGACCATGCAAAATATGCCTATATTTTCTTAATAAATATATCAAATCTGCCTTAATCCTAGGAGTCAGCTTCTTGCCTATGTATACTTTCTTTGAAGTATGATCATTACCCATGTTGATATTTTCAACTTCTTCATGCTTTTTAACCATCCTACTAGTTTTGAGACTTTTCTGCTCATCAAAAACTCCTTCAAGTGCCACCAAGCCTCTCAAAATTTTGTTTGTCTTCAGCTACACCACTTCCTTTCCAAACAAAGTTTATTTTCCATCTTGATTCTCTACATAGCCATTCCAATCTATGTTTTGATCCTCATATTTGTCTTCATTCACCAGGAATTTGAGAAGATCTCTATCATCTTCAAACACTTACCAATTATGAACATTGTCAGGAATTGATGGTTTATTTTTCATCTCAATCTGCACAATCTCATCAAAAGAAACATCAACCTTCCTAATGGCTAAATTATCCAACAGGTTTGCAAGGATATTTTCTGACCTTTCTATCCATTTGATTGAAAATGCATAAAAAATTTTAATTAACTCCCAAACTAAATTCTTATATTGTTTTAATCTAGTATTTTTAGTTGTGAATCTATTTTTGACTTGAGAAAAAATTAAATCGGAGTCACCATAGACTGAAATCATCTTAATGCTATAAGATTTTGCAATTTTTAAACCAAGTATTAGTACTTCATATTCTAAAATATTATTAGTGCATTGAAAGCTCAACAAGAAAGAAAATTTTAAAATCTTACCACATGGAGATACAAAAGTGATCCCAGCCCCATTACCTACCTTACTACATGCTCCATCAAAACTCATTTTCCAAAGCTCTTCCTGATTCTCTTGCAAATGCACTTTTATGAGGCTACTGAAATTTAGTGATGGTTTAGTAATACTCACCTGAAAATTATCCATGTCTGAATGACATAAGTTTATTCTCTCCATCAAAATGTCTTCATCAATAATATATGGAGATCTTGGCTCCCTATTTATTCTTACTTCTCTTCCATCCTTTGGAATAGTAGCAAAAGACAAATCTAACTGAATATGACCACCTACTAAATTCAACCATTGTCTAGATAAAAGAATTCCATAATTGGCAAGAACTTCTACAATAGTAATATCAGTTTTGTATGACATTTCAGGACAAGTAGGAAATTTGAATTCATCATTTTTCATAATACCAACAACAGGTATTGATCTATTGTCCATAGCATAACATCTTCCATAAGTTATATGAACCTTCATTCCATGTTCCTTCATAAATTATGATGGCATGATGTTAACTACTGCTCCTGAATCTATCATACAATTCTTCAGAAGTTTATTGTTAATCATCAAAGTGAGATAAAAAGGATGAACTTGTGTTCCATTTTGAGTAATATTAGTTCCTAAATAAACCACTGGTGGTTCTTCATTTATTGGTCTTGGATTAGATTCTTCTTTAAAAATATTACCTACATTAGATAACACTTTCACAGCCTCATCTTTGTATTCAGATATTTTCATCATCTCAAATAAAGGAATAGAAATTTTCACCTAAGATAAATAATTAGATATAAAAGAATTACTATTGGGAATAGACTTACTGACCATTGGTTTCTCTTTTGGATTTGTCAGTTTAAGAGCTTTATGTTGATCCACCTATTGCCCTAGCTTTGCAGTATCATATTTGATTTTTAGTGTGTCTGCTTGGCTGACCTTCTTCTTTGGTGCCTTGACAATCATTCTAGTAGGTTTCCCTTGATGAGCATTTATTTTTCTATTTATTAGTTTGTAATTACTTCTTGCTTCCTCAATTGTTGTAACTGTATATGCTTCTTTCTCCTCATATATTAACCCCCTAATGAATGACAACTCTCCTTTTTTCCTATCACACTAATATATCATGTTTAGATCATGGTGGTACACATAATAAGTTCATTAGAATAACTTTAATAATCTCTTCTCCACATGGGTTCAGATGAGACATTATTCACTATGGGTTTCTAATCATCACTCTAATCTTCATCCTCTTGCAATCTTTGGCCCATAACACAATTATTAGGAGAATGTGGTAATGTGAAAGCTTGACACCAATGATAGATCTCCAAAAAATGGTTGTTTCTTTTCAATAGATCAGATGTTTCTTTAACACAAATTTTTCTTTCAGGTTTACCATCTTTCCAATTAGTATTATAGGACATATCTTGCAATCTAAATATGTCATTTTTAGGGAATGATGGCCTATCACTCCTACCTTGTTTCATATTTAGATATTTTATATGATTCATGATTTCTCTGAGATCAACCTTTTTATGGACCTTGAGATTGTATAATTTGGTATCATCCCTTTTATTTATCTTTCCAGCATCCTTTCTGTTATTTTCAATAGTAGTGGCAACTTTTAAAGCTTTCTGCAAGGTTGCAGGTCCTTGTGATCTAATCTCATAATGCATTTTGTGATCAAATGCACTTAGATAGAAATAAATCAAGAAATAATCAACATGTCTTATATCTCTTGGTATTTTTTTCGAGACTTTATTAGACCTTTTATTGAATTCTGCAACTGATTCATTAAAATTCTTTTTAATGCTGGTTAATTCATGAGATGCAAAAGATGTATCATTATGATCACCAAATTTCTCAACAAATTGATTTACAAAATCACACTAGCTTGAGATGGATCCATCAGAAAAACCCCTATACCATTCAACAACATCTTCAGTTAATGACTGGACAACCAAACTCATGAAAACATCCTCATGGTTTCCCTCTAATTCTTTGATAAAAAAATTTTTGGTATGTTGCTCAGCAGATTCCACTCCATTCCCTAAAAATTTGGAATGGAATTTCTTAATTTATTTGATATAGTGTTTGGGTATCCAATTATCCCATTGAAATCAAGCTACTTATATCTTTCTATCACCATAAGAGTTCTTCTTCTCTGGCCCATATTATGGCAATTCCCATTCTAACCTCTGGGATTTTGGTGATTTATGCCTTGATGATTTTGACCATTATTATAATGATTTCCCATGTTTTTTTTTCCTTGGATTATCTTGGTCATAGTTTTATCCCTTATTTGGTTGTCTTCATGGATCACCTTTTTCATTTCCATTTCTATTTCTCTCACACCTTCCTCTGCTCTCCTGTTCAAATAATGGATTGTCATGATTGTTGTTAAAAACTTGATCTCCACTCTTTCTATGTGGAGGGTTGTATTTTGGTACTCCATCCCTTTTGAGTGTTATCTTTTATTTTTACCTTTCTCCACTAGTCTTAGCATCAGATGATAAAGTTAAATTATCTTTCATTTTCTTTAACCTGTCCCATATTTTTATAGGAATCCTCTTCAACGCTTTAGCTATCTTAGGATTATTATCGAATAGGTTAAATAAGTTAGTAACCATAGAAAATATTGAATAATCTTCTTCATCATATTCTTCTAATTCCTCTCCTACTTTCTATAATGGATTTTGATCTTCAATATCTTCAAAGCCAAAGGGGTTTCTATTGTCCTCTAAATTTATTGGATTACCAAAATGGATTTCTTCATTTAAACCATTGTTCTCCCTATCAGGAAACCTCCTATTCTAGTATGCAACATATATGGAGCTTTTTTCTTACTTCTCCGTAGAATTTTGTGTAAATCTAATTGAAGTTGATCTTGATGCAAACATCTTCTACCCCACATGAATACTTAGTATAAAAAAATTAGTTTACCAAGATATAACTGCATCAAATTTGTAGAGTCGCCACCTTCTTTCCATAAGGAAAATACTTACTATCTTCTGAGTCCTTTCTCCTAGTAGTGTCTGTGTGTACCAGAAATTTTGAAACCGTTCTTATAACAACTCCCTAACACAGTCGCAAATCAGTTGGTGCTCAAATCAACTGATTGAATTTCCTTTGGACTTTCCAATCCAATGCTGGGAAACCCAAGTGATTTATCCAACTAAAAAGTCACAACCAAAACAAGGTTGGAACTTCTGCACTTCTGGCTCTGCAAGACCAAGTCTGGTAGGCCTATACCTTAAGATTTAAGGCTTTTTATAGTAGATATAATAGCATCTCAAACCTCTCTTTCAAGTGTGGCAAACATATACTTGAAAGAAATCCAATTGTGATCAATCACAACATAAACTGCAAGACTGAAAAAATTTGTGTAATTGTAAGAATGCTTTGAAAATATAAGTATGAATTGAATGAATGCTAGTTAGAATATCTGAACAACTTTAAAAATGAATCAAATAACTATTGTAGACGTCTAAAATTGTCCTTATATTAATTTAATTAATATCCCTGTAACATTATAGTTAATTTTAATTAATTAATTATATTTGTTATATTCTTCTATCTTTTTAATTAAATTTATTTAATTAAATATGATTCATCTTCTATAGTATTTAAATTTAATTTAAATACTATTTCTCTTTAATGTATTAAATCTTATTTATATACATTTCTCCATTAAACCCCTTTTAAATAAATCTCAAATTTATTTATTCCCTCACATTTCTAATATTCTTCTAAACGAAGATTAAATTCAAATCTAATTTGAAACATTAATCTAAGCCTAGCCTAAAGACCTATTAATCCTACTCTATTCCTACCCTACCCTACCTATCCCTCTTAATAAACCAATTCTCTCACTTAAGCACACACTAATCACACTTAAAGTGTGATTCCTAAGATTTTTAGCACTAATGGAATGCTCACACGTGTGAGAAAATCCTTTCAAGGAAGCCACCAACTTCCTTTGTAGCCACTCTTTTCCTCCCCACTCCATTCCCCAAGAGTTTCTCACACATGTGAGCAACCTTGAGCCACTCAAACCTTAAAGGCTTGTTTAAATTTTTGCATGGCTTGTCCTTTTGCTCTTTTTTCCTCCATGTGGCATCTATGTGGATGCCACATCTTCTCCAACTCATCCAAGCCCTTCCCTTCCCTCCAAAATCTATAAATAGAGGCTCTTGCCAAGAGAAAATCATCTTTTATTTTTGCATTGTTATCATGCTAGTTTAGCTCTAGATTTCTTTAAGAATTTTATCATTTTTAGTTTATTTCAAGTTTGAATCAATTCAGATATTACATTTTAGGAATAATGAAATGAATCTAGTTCTTGTTTCAATCTCATGCACAATCATCATAGTTTAGTCTTGCATTCTCAATCATGGTGAGAAGCTTGAGACAAGTTTTCAATACTTGTTCTTGATTTCTTCACTCTTTTAGCTTGCATTCTTAATAATTTAATGGGATTTAAATTATTGTGTTGGGAGAGCACACCCACATAGGGGAGAGGACCCAGTACTTGAGCACGTTCCAATGGTTGTGAGAGGAGTTGTTAAATTCATACCCACACTTGCTGATTTAATATCCAATATTTTTGACAACATTGTACCAATAGTTGTGACTTTAAAGTTGGTTTTACTAATGACGACTACCCATAATTGAATGAAATGTGTCCCTTATTCTAAAAATAAACCAATCATGTGATGCCACATCACATGCACAAGTATGGGGATCTCTAATGCACTATGATTGGTCTCACTTTTTTTTGTGATGTTTTGGACACCTTGGCAAAAAGCATGCTGATGTGGCATTATATTTGATGATGTGGACCTGAAACCTTAGCTATAAGTAGGGGACTTGCTAAGTAAGATACTGTAAAAATAGGAGTGATTTGAAATTTCCACGTAGGATTTTGAGAAGCCTAAAGTTAGGGTGCTCAACTACTGGGTCCTCTCCCCTATATCTCTAAGAGAAAATCAACAAGTCCTGGGTGCACTTGTTTGGCTCATCGGAGGATGTGGTGTAAACTTCTTGTCTTAATATTTCATTTGAATATGATAACCCCTTATTGAATCTAATGGCTAATATTTGTGTTTTCATGTTTTATTGATTATTTTGGATAGGTAGGTTTTAGCACATACATTTTGGCACTCCCGGTGGGACCCACCTCCCTTATTTCTTCAAAAAAATTCAAAATTTCCATGTTTTTCTGTGATTCTGGAAAAGTTTCTCGCAGAGCTGTCTCCACTCTGAGATTACCATCTGTGTTTCCAGATATCCATTTGCACAGATCGTCGTCTGCACAGTTCTGTCGTCTGCGCTCTAGCATTACCATCTCTGCATGTCAAAAATAAAATTAGCTTAAATTTACTTTAAAACGCTTTTTTATCATATTTCACATTTTTCACTCTCAAGTTTCTGAAAGGGTATCACTTTTTGAGAGTTAATTACTATCAAATTTTATAAAAAAAAGGTAAATAGTTTGCTAATTAAGACTTTTGGGGGCTAATTTGACTCTTTGTTTTACTGTCTGCGTAGGTACTTAGTCATGTCTACAGATCACCATCTATGATGTGACATCACCATTTGCACATGTTTGTACTTCTGACAGGTAATTAATGCTATGTTTTTAAACTGTCATCTATGTAGAACTGTCATCTATAAAGTTTTTCCATCTACGCTTTGTAACTGTCGTGTGCGCAGATATACTGTCTTTTCTTAGCATTTGTCAGATTTTTAGTTTACTAATCATTTTTGAGGTTTTGAGCACCGTTTCTGAAGGTTAAACATCCAAACTACTAATTAATATTTTTGCAGCTCTCTTGTCAAATAATATCATTTGGAACTACTCACATTGTCTTGCAGGTTGCCAAAATTGAATTGACCAAATGATTGTGCTTGGTTAATGTTTTCAAGGAACATAGTTTAACTAGGAGATTTTTGTGTGATTCATAACAAGCATTAGGGGATTATTCTCTCTTCCTCTTAGAAGATCAAAAACCTATACATTCTTATTTTTTATTAGGCAAATAATCTTTAGAAATTAACACTTTGTCTTGGGTGTTTGGGAGAAAATGACATTGGGTAGGAGAGTATGCTCTTTCCCCTTAAGGGAAAATCATAAATCTAGACCCCTCTCATCTCAAATCCATGCTTTTCAAGTTAATCCTTTAGATGGGCCTGCCGGTTGAAGGAAAAATCTCCCGGGAATGACCCACGTGAGAATGAGGTGTAAGCCACACCACTCCAACTCACGTTTATCAAATTTACTCTTTGGGGAAAAAGCCTCAAGATTTAGTTGAAATTTGAGCTTATACTTGGCTCACATCTAACATAAGTGCAACCTAATGGTCTCAATCATGTTTATGTGACCACTTTTGTCAATACGCTCTATGGGGCTATACACCTAAATCACGCTTGCACGGACATAAAGGATACAATCAAACAGAGACCCTTACTAAACACTCTAGGAATAGAAGCTACCTAGAACACCCCTAAAAGGTGATAATGTTTGTGCAAGGAAGATAGTAACTTCCCCAAGATCACTCGTACATTCATGCCACCTTGAGTGTTTGGATTCATTTAATACGACATCATGACTGGAGCCATTGCATTCTTGATGGCGATCGTATTCTGATTAGCTCTTGTGTGTGCCTAAGATTAAGAGAAAACATTTTCATGATACATCAATTCCTTAGGTAGATTATGTTTGAAGTGATTGAATAACACTAAAAAATCCAAAACATGAACACAATCCTCAACAAACAAATTTTTCACACTTGCTTGTATCCTTGAAGGTTGCTTTGTCCCTTTTCGGATTGTTTTCGAGACACATGCTTGTTATTTTATGGTTTGAGTGTGATTAAACTAATTCTTTCCTTTGAACAAATCCACTGAAAATCAGACAAAAATCAAAATTTTGCCAAATCATCAAAACAATGTCCTGTTTATAGACTTTCATCTCCGCTCTAGCATTGTTGTCTACATAGATAACCATTTGCATAGTTTCTTCGTCTGTGCAATTTAAAATTTCTATCTCCATCTAAGACTACCATCTCCGCTTAAAAACAACGAGCTTCAAAATTTTCCAAAATCTTCAAAATTTGGTCTTTTATGAGATCCTAACACTATTTATCCTGAAACCTTCAGTTCCTCATTCAAAATCATATTTTTCACTATAGGATATGACCAATTCCAAGAAACACAAGAAGGTTAAGCTTCCAACTCCTCTAGTTTGTTGAGAACAGAAAGAAACAACTCGCAAATCCAAGGAATATCAACACATTGTCCAATTAATCAAGCACAAAATCAAGTATCACAAGAAAATTGACGCTATCATGTAAAACAACAAAGTTTGCAACTTCATGGCCAGATATCCTATCAATCGTGCCTTTGTTACCCTTGAGAAATACGACAAGATCGAACTCTTGTTTCTAAATCAATTTCTCATTCTTCCATCATCATCAGACATCACCCTATCTCTGTTGAAGCATTAGATCAAACCTTTTTGGATTTCAAATCAAAATCAAATCAATCCTTTCTTAGGTTGGATGACCTTAATCAAAAGTATTGTAGACCTTCATCCTTAAACAAACACAACATTTATTTAGACCATTATTCTATCTCAAGTAATTTAAATCCATTGGTAATGCCCTATTTTCTTGAGATCACAAGTCTATCTTCAAGTAGAAACCCATATCATCCAATTTAATCCTTTTGTGTTTGTATCATCATAAGGTCTTTTTATACCTAGGTTTTGTTCTAAAACCTTTAAATCCAAATCAATCACCAATCAGTCTTGATCAATCACCAATCACTTCTTAATCAAACATCAATCAATCAAAATCAAATCAATCCAAGAACAAGATCTTTGCTCCATCCACTTTCATCTTCCAATCTCACATTTCCTCATCTTTCATTCTTCTAGGTCTACCATTGTATGATAGTTACTCGATCCCAGGATATAAACATGAGATGTACAACACCCATCAACTCCTTTGACGAGGAGAATCCTTTTTCTGCTAAATTATTTCAAGTCCATGTAGCACGAATCAATGACATAACCAATATGCCTAAAGAAACTAATTTAGTGGATCAAGAAAAAATACCTACACAAGTGAATGATTTTCTTAGGGATCCATATAATTTAGAAATGGTTTGAAAAGATCATTAGTCAAAACAACGGTGAAATATTCTTGAACCTCATTCAAAATGGCATTACGGTGTCTGTTAACTTTGATGAATCACTTCTCACTCGTAACATCACTAAAGCTATGGTTTCTACAAGCATGACCATGACCTCCAATTTGAATGCAACATCATCACATGACACCGGTAAAGAAAATGCAAGTGAGCCTTCTACATGAGTTCCCACATCAACACCCATATCAACAACTACATCAATAGTCTAATTGACACATGAACAAATCCAAGAGATCCTAAGTGTTTTTCATAACATTACCTCACATGATAGCACTCAGACGACAAAAAATACCTCTCAAGGGGCAAGTGCTAATGTTAACAACATAGGGAAGATCTTCATGTCTCTATCTACATCATCCATGTTCCTAAAAATTGGCATGAAGATATCTACAATTAGAAAATCTCGAGCTTACCAATACATAGCCCCTCCCACAGTTGGTATGACCTCCACTGGGTTTTCAACTACATAATTTGGAGGACAAGATTATGGGCCACAATATCTTCCACACAACACTCCAGATTTAGCCCAACAAATTAATGAGCTCAAAATTGTGGTGCATGGTTTGCAAAACGGGGGCAAAAATGAGTTTTTATTTGATGAGATTTGTCCCTATCCATTCGATAAGTCTATCATGATGCAACCATTCCCTCCAAACTTTGAGATTCCTAAATTTGAAAAATACAAGGGAGAGACATGTCCTTTACAATATCTCAAGGAATTTTACATTGCATGTCAAGAAGTCACCTACAACAAAAATTACCTAAAGAGACTCTTCACTAGGAGTCTTGGAGGCACAAATTTAGAATGGTTCATGGCCCTTCCTTACGGGTCAATCTCTACTTTCTCTGATCTTGCAGAGAAATTTATTAGACAATATTCATATAACATTGAACATCAAAAAAAACTTAGCGATTTGTGCAATACCAAACAAAAGAATGGTGAAACCTTTGCTAGTTTCTTACAAATATGGAGACATACTGCCAATCATATGCCATGGAAAATACCTAATAGTCACTTAATTGACATCTTCACAAAGAACTTGATCCTCGAGATGTCATTCCAAATGAAAATGGCTTCACCAGACACCTTTGAATCCTTTGTCAAGAAGGGAAAAGACATCAAAGATGGGATTTTGAAAAAATGTACCATCAAACACTATACTCCTTCCAACATTGATAAAATGAAATTCTAGAGTAAAAACAAAGGATTTGGCAATGACGTGACTGATGCCAAACATGTTCAGAATGTTCAAGCATCCAACAACAATAATCAAAATAATTGCAATAAAAATCTGAATCAAAATCAAAACAATATTCAGAACTAGAATCAGAATAACAATTGACAACAACCACACAATCAATCTTATTTTTTCCCTCGCAAAAATAACAAAAATAACAATAATGATAACAACAAAAATCAGCAACGACAATAGTTCACAGCATTGGAAGAACCAATAGATGTGATTTTTAAACAACTTGCAAATCAAGGATTGATAGTCTATCCAAATACTGGGCCTTCTGATGAGAATCAACCCAAACCTGCTTGGCATAGAGAGAATGAATACTGTGATTATCATCGCATTAAATGACATGATACCAAGAAGTGCATGAAACTCATACATTTTATACAAGATCTTATTGATGATGGGAAAATTAAAGTCGAAGGCTAGAATGCTTCTTCATCCAATGCAAAGCTCAAAGTCTACAACCAACCTTTTCTACAACAAAATCAAAACAATGCATCTAACATGATCCCATATGATTACTCTACCAACACTATCATAGGAAATTATTGAACATGTGGAATTATAAATGAAAATGATACCTTTGGTTTTGACTCTCTTTGTAGACGCATTGAAGAATCTGAAACCCATGTCAATACCATATTTCTTAAAGTGTTGATTGTAATGCTACCGCACATATACCTAGAGTCATTGTCCAAGCCGCTGATAATCCCTCTACATCTGCAAATCCACTATCTACACCTTCTACTACTGCTTGTCTTGCCTCATGTTATGACCTATTGGCCTAGTTAGGAAAGACGTCTGCACAAATATCTATCCTAGAACTGTTGCATACCTCACCTATCCACAAAGTAGTTCTTGAGAATGCTCTAAACGAATCCCATGTTCCTGAAAAATATCAATGCTACCCAGTTCCAAGCCATGATTGGGAATTTAGCTACACAAGAGTATCTTGTTTTCACTGAAAAAGACTTCTGTGGTCTCGACCTTCACCATAAAAAATCCCTCCACATTGAAGCCAATATCCAATCCACTAAAATAAAAAGAGTTCTTATAGATGGTGGATCTGGCCTAAATTTATGTACATTGAAAATGATTCGCAACATCGATCTTTCTGAGGACCTTCTAGATGTAGACAAGAGAATCACAATAAAAGCTTATGATGATAGAGAGAAAGAAAGAAAAGGTATGATGACACTACCTCTACAAGTGGGCCCGATCCTAATTGAAACTGTTTCTTATGTGCTGAACTTGGATCTACCATAAGATCTTGCTGGGTCAACCCTGGATGCATGCTATCAAAGGTTTACCTTCTACCTAACATTAATGCCTCAATTTTCCACATCATGACAGAGAGATCATGATTCCAGGAGATCCTAAACCATTCCAATATTGCAAAATACTAGAAGGAAAAAAATCCAATTACTGCTCGTTGAATGAGTTCAACCTAGCTTTTGAGAAAGAAGCACCTTTTCAACAAAACTCTTCGGCTACAGAAAATAAATTAGAGACACAAAATGATCACCCCAAAGGAAAAGAAAAGGTTACTAAAGACAAAACCTCTGAGTCTGAAACCTAGATCAATTTTACAGATCAGGGCATGGCAGAATACAAATTTGAAAGTGACCTATGTATTGTCCAACTCCCTTTGTACCCCAAATCCTATGGGAGATTGTCACTATTAACTCCCTCTAAATAAAAGGACCTTATACAATGCAAGGAGACCACTTTTGAACATTGGGGGCCTTTTTCAGATGAACACATGAAATCCAATGTCCTTGATTGGATTTATAATGAAGAAGAGGAAAAACCAATAACATTCCCTGATGGAAAATATATCAACGCCACCCCATTGTTGAAAGCATGGGGTATCATGGCACTAGCCTTGGTGGAAATGAAACTGGTAAGAATAAAATTGTGATAGCAAATGGTTATCCTCGAGGAAATGGATTGGGTTCCATAGAAACTAAGACTAACTTTTCCAAGGACTATTGTTTAGCTGCCTCAGATTCAGACACTGAAGAAGAGTTTTTCAAAGTCCCTTTCTAATATGTTGAATATGACCTTGATGACTTTTCCCATGTCCTCACAATCACACAAGCTAACCTTTCATCCCATCATCTTCCCCTCACAAACCATGAACTAATTGACTGGGATCAATAAGATTCACCACCAGCTTTAGACATTTGTGATTCGGACGAGGAAGTTTTAGCTCTCTTTGGAATTAAGAATCTATGAGAATATGAGAATTAGACCCACTTCAAAAAAAAATCCTACTTTGGTAGCCAAGTCAATTCTCTTAGTTGCAAAAGTGACAATAAAAATAAAAATTGAAAAATTGAAACTACCAAAATATTCACTGGTGAAAACCTCTCGCAGGCACCTTCAGATGAATAAAAAGATAATTTATAAAGGACAAATCCCCTAGTGAAAACCTTTCTAAGGCTCTAGAGGAGGGAGAAGGTGACCTACGATTCATATCATCAGAACCAAAAATGTCCTCCATGATTATTGAAGACACTATCCCGATCAATCTGGGTAGAGAAGCAGATCCACAAATCACTTACATTGCAGTATCTCTCAGTGATTAAGAAAAGAAAGACATGACTGTATTTCGTAAAAATCATAAAATTAACTTTTCATTGACCTAAAAAGACATGCCTAGGCTCAATAGAGATCTTGTCATGCACCATCTTGCTATAGATCCTAATGTGAAACATGTCAAACAAAAACTCCGCAAGATGCATCCTCAAGTGGCATTATTAGTCAAAGCAGAGCTTTAGAAATTGCTTGTTGCCTAAGTAATTTGACCTATAGACTATCCTAAATGGGTCTCCAATATTGTACCTATAGGAAATCCTTCTAGGGGCATCTGCATCTATACTGACTTCAGAGACCTAAACCTTGCATGTCCTAAGGATGATTTTCCACTTCCCAATATTGATATTATAGTAGATTTGACTGTTGGGCATTACATGTTGTCTCTCATGGATGTCTTCTCCAATTATAATAAGATCAAGATAGCACTAGAAGATCAACACAAGACTATATTTTACAACACCTTGGGGTACCTTCTGTTATCAGGTGATGCCCTTTGGCCTTAAGAATGCTAGTGCAACAATCAGAGATAAATGACAACCATCTTCCATGATCTCCTACATGTCATCATGGAAGACTATGTGGATGATCTTTTGGGAAATTCCAAGACATGATAATCACACATCCCCATCCTCACTACCATTTTTGAGTGATTAGAGAAATAAAATCTTCAGCTAAATCCCAATAAATGTGTCTTTGGAGTAAAATCTGGTAAGTTGCTGGGATACATTGTGTCACGACCCAGAATAGAAGTAGACCCAAAGAAAGTAAAAGCCATCCTAGAGATGCCACCTCCTAAGACATTGAAATAGTTGGACAGCTTACAAGGAAAGCTTCAGTCTATCAAGAGATTCATTTCATAGTTAGCAGATAAAGTACATCCCTTTTCTCATCTTTTGCATAAGAATATCAAGTTCCAATGGGATTTCCTATGTCAAAATGCATTCTAGAAACTCAAAGGATATCTAGAAAATCCACCCATGCTGGTGCTACATGTCGCTAGTCATCCTCTAATTTTGTACATATCTTCCATAGAGGTTGCATTAGGTGCTCTATTGTCCCAATTAGATGATACTAGAAAGGAGTGAGCAATTTATTACCTCAGTAGGACTCTTATTGGTTATGAGTTTAATTATTCCCTCATTGAAAAGGAATGTTTGGTTGTTGTCTTCTGCACACAGAAGCTATGAAATCATATGCTTAATCATAAAATTCACCTTGTTGCAAAGATTGATCCACTCAAATATCTCCTATCATGAGCCACTCTTACTGGTCGTACAGAGAAATGGGTTATGATCCCCAGTGAATTCAACATTTTTTTATGTGGATCAAAAAGCTATAAAAGGACAAGTCATTTTAGATCAGTTAGAAAAAGCACCTGTTGATGGACAAAATCCACTAATCACCAATTTTCTAGATGAATAAGTCCTCAATCTTGCCCCAATCTCATGGAAACTTTATTTTGATAGCTCCTTTACTCAAAAAGGATTGGTGGCAGGAATCTTGTTTGTTACGCCACAAGGAGATCTCATCCCTAAATCCTATAAATTACAATTTTCTTGTACCACCAATATTGTATAATATGAAGCCCTTGTACTTTGACTCCATCAGGCCATACAATGGAAGATTCTCAGTTTTTTAGTATTAGGCAATTCATAATTGGCTATCAAACAAGTTCTAGATGAATATCAAACAAAGGATGATAAGAGGCTTCCCTATTGCCACACAATTGAAGAACTTAAACAAAATTTCATTGACTTTGTATTCCACCAAATTCCCCACACAAACAACAAAGTAGCTGATGCAATGGATACCATTGGGTCCCTGATTATCGTGCTTGAACAAAGTACATGGTGCAAATTTCTTGTTGAGAATCTTATGGTCCCTACCTGTGACCAATAAAATTTTGAAATGGTGTGTGAAATTGCTGATCCTAATTCCCCATGGTACCAAGAAATCTACTCCTACCTTCACGATGGACATACCCCACTTTCCTTAACACCTAATCAATGGAAAACCTTCATTCGCCGCACTTCCTGTTATACGATCCTTGGTAATACCCTATTCCAAAATTATTTTGATGGAACTCTTCTAAGGTGTCTAAATTTTGATGAAGCACAAATATCCTTGGAGGAGGTACATCAAGGAATTTGTGGGGCTCATTCTAGTGGACTCACTTTAGCCAAGAAATTGTTATGTACTAGATACTACTGGCCTACCATGGAACATGACGCCTATAAATATGTAAAGAAATGTGTTCCTTGTCAGAAACACGATGATTTGATACACACTCCATCCCAATCCCTTCAGACCACCATTACCCCTTGGAATTTTTCCCACTGGGGCCTCGACCTAGTCAGCTAGATTTTCCCAAATTATTTTAATGGCCATAAATACATCCTTGCCACCACTGAATACTTTACCAAGTGGGTGGAAGTTGTTCCTATTACCTACACTATTGGAAAAAAGATTTCAAATTTTATTTTGAACTACCTTATCTGTCGCTATGACATTCCTCAAGACATCATGATGGATAATGGAGGACCTTTTAAAAACAAGGATGTCACAAAGATGTGTAGAAAGTTTGGCATTACCCACCATACATCTTCCAAGTATTTTCCACAAGGAAATGGTTAAGCAGAGGATACAAATAAAACTATCCTTAAAATCCTCAAGAAAATAGTTGATGATGCTAGCCGTGATTGGCACCTTCACCTCAATCCCATCCTTTGGACCTACCGTACTTCCATCTGTATTGTTAGCTCTTTTTCTTGCAGCACAACCTTAAAATGATAGTATACTTAAATACTTGAATGAAAACTCCTTTTATGCAAGAGAAAGGCTAATTGATGAGGTATTTGATAACACTAGGGATACCTATTATCACCTCCTTTTTTGAGCTCCACAGACTCAGGCAGGTTTTACCTATAGTAGATTACTGATTCTTCAGTCAATATATTTAGTGGATTAGTTCATTCACCGGTATGTTACTTCTGACCTCACTGTAAAAACTTATAAAATACCGTGGAGATTGCAATGATTAATTTAAAATAAAGTACTATAAGCCAAGCTATGGTCTTGATAACATAAACCAATGAGATAAGGATTTTCATCTGTCTTCCTTTTAATTTTAGGAGGGGCAACCTAATGATCCTCTCTTCAAGGAATCAACAAACTAAACTGTACCGTAAGAATACAATTACTTGAATGGAATTATCTATTTTGCAGTGTATATTATTAAGTAATTTGAAAATATTGGATTATGAATCAATTACTTAGCAAGCATAAAACCAGTGCCTAATCCTTGGGCTATGAGTCAATATCTTGTATAAATCCACAGTAAGGTGATCAATAAAACATTTGCAACAAAGATAGAATACCTTATATACTATCCTCTCCCTACAACTTTATCATCCAATCCTCAAACTAATGTTATGTTCTCTGGGTTACTTGAAACAATTTAATCCTTCCTTGAAGGAACTTACAAGTAACTGCACAATCACCTTATGATCAGTGTGCTTAAATGCCTTACAAATAAATACACAAGAACAATAAAAGAAATGTAAAGAGACAATTCAGATGTAGAAAAGAGATTACAAAATATTTTATTGATGTCTCAAAGATTCAAATACATATAGATAGACAAAATAGTACAAAGGTTTAGACACAATTTTAGTCTTCCTTGTAATTCTATTAAAACTTCCAACTCTCTCAAAAAGGTTACAATTACATATCTATAGTCTCAAATCATCTTGGAATCCTTAAGACAGGGATGCAACAAGATTCAGATGATTTGGAGACCTAACCCTAAAAACATAAAAAGAGACAAAATACAAGAAAACTCCAAGCGGTGAGAGGACAAAACTAAAGAATAAGATTTGATTTGCACTTTTTCCTTTTGTGGATGTCAGCACCTCTGTCTACATGTATTCAGGATAGTATCTGATAGTTGTAATAAGATTTAGTGACCACAAATACAGGCTAACTTAAATTAATCTCTTTAAGGTTACTAACCTTCCTGTGCTCATAGATCAGGTGCCATGTGCCCCCTTTATTCTTCATCCATGACATCCAAGTCAACTATGAAATGCTTCTTTTTCTTGGGCTTTGTCATGATGTCTTATGCTATCACATCTTCTTCCTTAGGCCACTCAAAATTCTAAATACTTTCCAGCTAAACCTTCTACCTTTCCCACCTAGCATCTGTTATGCTTTTAATATCTGTAATGAACTTATTGCAGTATTTTTATGCCTTTATTGCCTCATCCAGAAGCTTGTTGAACCTCTCCACATCTAATTCTCCCTGATCAGATACATAAATGTCTTTTTTGGAAAGAACATCATCAACATCTGACCCCCATAGCCCTAATGTCTTGATTGATCACCCTCAGTTCTAATGGGGGGTATAAACCTACTATAAATCACCCCAAACATCTTCAATTTTGCCTCAATTTGATTGGCTTTTCCTTTGAAGAAAGATAAAGTAGCCCCAATCTATTCTATTTCTGTACCAACCAAAGTCACTATTTCTGGAAAATCTGATCTTAATGGTTGTACTGATGCTAATCTCTCAAAAAGTGATGTTCTTCCAGACCAACTTGCATAATAAGGATTCAAAATTGTCAAAAAGTTAGCCACCTCTTCTTGTAGGCCTGGAAACCTGCCATAAGCCCTATACACCACACCAATCTTATCTTTGATGGTGTCAATTTTATGCTGCAAAATTGAAGTCAAAGCTTCCAAAACAACATTATTATTCTCTGTGACTCCTTGTTCTTCTCCAACATGTATCTCCCCTGTATCCTCTATTTAGATTTCAACACCCATCACTTCTTTTGGCTCAATAGGGATAGGTTATGTTATTTACATTAAATATTTGGTTAGCTCATCTATGAGTTTCTCCTGTTCTTTGATTTTCACCAATGCTAGCTCCCTATCTTTTACAATATCACTAGTATCACTAGCAAGTTCCTGCAATTTTTCTGATAGTTGGGTTGTTTTTGCCTCATTGAGCTGAGCAAAGTGGGTTAATACTTGGGATATCTCCAGATCCCCTATATTTTGTAGTGTCCAAATGATCTTATTTCCCTCCATTTTTTCTTGAATATTAAGAAGGGAAGACTTTTGATCTTTAGGAGCTAAGATCCACATTGCAAGTGCCTGAGATTTAGGGTTATATCTAAGCCCTCTGACCATATCCCCAACCTGAGTCTCTGAAGATAATTTTACATCAGTTTGAATTCTTATTTGGTCTATTATAAATGTTGAGGACAAATCCCAACCTTCCACAAATAGTATCCCACTAGCCTTGACCAGTTGTCTTGCATGTTCTGGTGTTATTTCCTCAGATTCAGGATCATAATCCTGCAATGTTTGTAAGGCTTGGTGAGTGACTGGATCACCACCTACCAATTGCAACTATTTTCCAATTTTTTGTTGCTTATTCCATATGAGGAAATCCTTGAATTCTCTTTTCTTTATGAAGTTTTCATCATTGAGGAATTCCTCTTGATGCATCAACCTCTCATCAATACATGACTTAAGAGGTAATTTTTCCTTTTCTTCTGTATCCTTTTGCAGTTTTTTCCCTGCCTTGATATGTTTTCTCAATAAATGATCATAGGGCCTATGTCTAGTTATCAGAGCTCCAACTCTATCTATCTTCCTTTTCTTAGAAGGTTCCCTTGTTTCTATCCTTTGCTTCTTTGGTGGGGGCTCATTTGTTACTTCTTTCTCTGGGACCTCTGTTAGGTCAATGACATCTTCCCCCTCAACCGCCTGCTGTAATGCAACTACTTGATAGTCTGGATAGGCAGTAGGTGAAGGATAGCCTTGATCACTTTCATCATCATATTCAGACTCTGAATGCTCTGGCTGGCCTTTCTCAGGAACCACTAATGCTTCCTCTAACTGATTACAGAGGAGAGTATGAGAGTTGATCATAACATCTAGCCTTTTCAAATAAGGCATATCAGGGTAGAAACCTCCAAACTTCATTCCTTTTCTTTTCACCTGCCTCTCCAAGTCCATAAGTTCATTGAACTTAATTGCTTTTTTGTCCACCTCCTCATCTTCCAAGATGTTCCTTATTAAATCTTCCTCCATACACTCTTCATGTTCTTTTGTGTAGGGGATGGTTAGTGTGAGAAATTGTTTTGCACTAAGGATGAAAACCTCTGGATCAACATTGTATGCACCCTAAAATGGCCGCCTAGACTTTGGGCCCCATTTTATCATTTTATCAAATTCCTGAATCAATGCTTTGGAACATTTTCAATTCAAATCAATTTCCTTGATCAAATTGTAATTAATTCAATTATTCAATTATTTCAATATTTCCTAAG